>OY744523.1:131934687-132039687 GCA_963556195.1 Sepiola atlantica
TGCATATATATATAGGCATATATATATATATATATGCATATATATATGCATATATATATATATGCATATATATATATATATATGCATATATATATATATGCATATATGTATGCATATATATATGCATATATATATTCATATATATATGCATATATATATATGGATATATATATGCATATATATATATGCATATATATGCATATATATATATGCATATATATGCATATATATATGCATATATATATATATGCATATATATATATATATATGTGTGTGTGCATATATATATATATATATGTGTGCATATATATATATATGTGTGCATATATATATATATATGCACACATATATATATATGCGTGCATATATATATATGCATATATATATATATGCATATATATATATGCATATATATATAAGCATATATATATGCATATATATATGCATATATATATGCATATATATATATATATATATGCATATATATATGCATATATATATATATATAAGCATATATATATGCATATATATATATGCATATATATATGCATATATATACGCATATATATACGCATATATATATGCATATATATATGTATATATATATATGCATATATATATGCATATATATATATACGCATATATATGCATATATATATATAAGGATATATATATATATATGCATATATATGCATATATATATATATAAGGATATATATATGCATATATATATATGCATATATATATATATGCATATATATATGCCTATATATACATATGCATATATATATGCCTATATATATATGCATATATATATGCATATATATATATATGCATATATATATAGGCATATATATATAGACATATATATATGCATATATATGTAGGCATATATATATAGACATATATATATGCATATATATGTAGGCATATATATATGCATATATATGTAGGCATATATATATAGGCATATATATAGGCATATATATGCATATATATATATGTAGGCATATATATATCCATATATATATATATGCATATATATATGCTTATACATATATGCTTATATATATATGCATATATATATGCATATATATATATATATGCATATATATATGCTTATATATATATGCATATATATATATATGCATATATATATATGCACGCATATATATATATGTGTGCATATATATATATATATATATATGCACACATATATATATATATATATATATATATATGCACACACACATATATATATATGCACACATATATATATGCATATATATATATGCATATATATATATGCATATATGTATATATATGCATATATATATGCATATATGCATATATATATGCATATATGCATATATATATCCATATATGTATATATGCATATATATGCAGATATATATGCATATATGCATATATATATATGCATATATATATGCATATATGCGTACATACATATATATATATATGCGTGCATATATATATATATGTGTGCATATATATATATATATATATATATATATGTGTGCATATATATATATATGTGTGCATATATATATATATATATATGTGCATATATATATGTGTGTGCATATATATATATGTGTGTGCATATATATATGTGCATATATATATATAAATATGTGTGCAAATATATGTGCATACGTGTGCATATATATATATATATATTTATATACTTATGAAAATTAAATAAATAAATGATCAATAAATAAATAATTTAATAAATAAATACATCAACACATGAATAAATAAATAGATATAGCCGTCTTTTCTTCTTAAACATTTTACTACAGTTATGATTTATTTTAAAATAATGGACCAAACCACACTTTTTAATATTCTTATAACGTTTTTGCTTCAAGTCAATCACCCGAGCACGTCATGACAAATAATATTATTGCCCTTTTTATTTTTCCACACATAGGGTGTGATTTTACATGTGCGTTGTGTGTGTGTATATATATATATATATATATATATATATGTTTAAATCGTGCATATGTATGTATGCATAGATATATATATGTATGTATCAAATGTGGACACCTTCCCCATGCCACATCTTACTCTCGCCCTCTCCTCTTACGTTCCCTATCCCCCTCCCTCCTACACCGTCCTATTATGCAACCTGGATTTTCTTTTAACCCTTTCTCTCTCTAACCTCAAGGCTTACTATAAAAAGATTCAATAAACATGTCTCATGTCCCCTCCTCCTCCTTCATAGTTTAAATTGATTCTGACCGCTACCAATGTTCGCCCCACTCCTTCCACAGTTATTGTAATGTCTCCCACCATCTCGATGAGCCAACAACTGATCTTATCATAAGCAACCTCCCTTGGCTTAAATAACACTCGCTCACTCCTCTCCCTAATGATCTTATAACTCCAACCACCACCATTTTTCACCCACACTCTCTACTGTCAACTCAATTTCCCACTGCCACCATCTATTTGTGTCTCATAATTTATTTTTTCACAAGCGGCCCCTTTTTAAGCTTACGTTTGTCACCACCTCTGTTTCAAACATTTGGTACTTGTGTGTTGTTTTTCTTCAAACAATCATCTTCAGGAAGACTTGAAATAAAGACGAAACATTGATGAATACATAAATAATATTTTTTAGTTTTACTTTTTTCAATTTCCATATATCGGAATTCAGAAAACTCTTAGTAGAAAACACCAAAATCTTAGAATTTAGTACTAACAAACAAAAACTCCATATATTAGAAGCCCTATATATAAAAACCAAAAAAACCTTAATTAATAGAATTAACTTTAATATCAGTAATAATATTCTAAAATGTTTATAGCTCCAATATAGTCTTACCAAAAACTTTCTATAAATACTAACACATGGTCTAGACCTGATTAACCCCATTCCCCCGAAGATGGACCCAGATGGGTCCGAAAGTACTTGGGAAACAAATGCAAATAATGGCAAATTCATCAGCCAATTCCCTTTCGAAACTAAGATCCTAATTCGGACTATTGAAAGGATCTACTAACGGATATTTAGACATGAGTTGTCTCTTATATTCAACAATACTTGCCTGCAAGAGAAGATGCTGCCTATATATATATATATATATATATATATATATATATATATATATATATATATATATATATATATATATATATATATATTAATTATGATTTCAAATAGTTGAACTATGCTCTAGATATAAATATTCAACTCTGTCACTTTTAATATATTTGCATTTCTAAAAACCACTCTATTAGTAAAATTATATTTAAGTAAAGATACAGAATGCAAATAATAGTTAATATGAAATCTGGGATTTATTCGATATTCTCTCCCAACTTGGAACTGTTCTTTGACGATTTCCGGTATGTCAAAATAATATTACCTGTTATTGAAATTGATAAATTTGAATATACTGATGAAGAAAATCATTTGCATTCTGTATCTGTATGCAATTTTACTAATAAAGATGTTTTTTTTTAGAAAGATGCATATATGGAAAGTGACCTGGTTAAATAATTATTCCTGAAACAGTTCAAATATTTGAAATCATAATTAATGTTTTGAACTTTTGAAATACACATACACCCCTCCCCCCCCCCCTCCGGAATCGTTAATAAAATTCATGATACTTTCGGACATTAACCATATTTGGTACAAATAAACTTCAATCTATTCCTTAAATGTACACCAAGTTTCGATCATAGATGTCCAACAGTCTTTGTTTTATCGCCGTTCAATGATATGTGGAGACACTTTGGTGATTGTCTCATCAGTAGGAGGTGTGATCCTGAATTGGACCTTAACCTCTCTCCCATATTTTTATCTGTGAGGTTATCTAAAAAATAATGTCCATCAGAACAATCCCTAGACTATTGCTGAAATGAAGAGAACCATCAGAGCTAAAATCAGGGCAGTGCCAGAGGAGGAATATGTCAGGTGGTATTTTTTTTTGGGGGAGGGGGGGTCACCCTATAATATAAATAACAATATCTCATATCAGAAATATTGCCAAATTAACTCTTGTTGCATAATTCTTGGCAGTAATAAACTGGGCTATACAGTATAATTAAAGCGATGTGACCTTAGAATAAGTTAAATCCTCATACGAAAATTAGTTGGATTAAACAGGTGATGTAAGAAAGACTTAAAGCTAGATTCAGTTGCTGCCAGAATTTTAGTGAAGTTAGAACATCATGTAAGTTCTAGAAAAATAGTGGTGATTAATCACCCTGTGTGGAGGGTCAAGCCAAAAGTAACTCTTAGTGAAGGAAATGTAGATTCATTAGTTAAATTAAATAAAGTTAGGTCTAAGCTAAAAATCATCATTGTTTTTTTTCTTCATCAGTACACCAGCATCCAGAGAAAAGGATGAACCAAAGACGGACATAACAACATACTAATCAATAGGGAATAGCATTCTTTCAATTTGTCCGAAGGGAGTACAGCCTTATTTGAGCTTAAAAACATAATTTTTTTATGAATTAGCATGGTACGACTTTTGACTGGTTGAATACTGTGATTGACATTAGTTTCCTCAATTCTTTATAGAATTAGGTACTTATAGAAGGAACCACGTGAAAGTTACCAATGGAACTGACAGCATTCGAACTTGGCACTCCAGGTCATCAGTCTACGTCAGTATCCACTTCAACACTGTTGTCTCTCATTTAGGCTGTTAGCAGCTAGTGCCAATGCATATGGTAAATTTAGTAAATAGTACCTATTGAATCCAAAAATTCCTGCTTCCTGTTTCTCTATTTGTACCACATGCAGAAATTTAAAACTAATGTGAACAAACATCTTGCTGCACAGCTCCCAATTTAGGATGACCCCTAAAATTTCACCCTAATTCTCAGCAGTCCCTTACGTCTACAATTTATTCATGTAAACAAAATATAGTAATTCTGAGATTTCGTTTTTCACTCCGGCCCGCGATCTCCTTCCAAAAGTCTCATCTTGCCCTCACTCTGAAACGGTTGCTCGCCCCTGGTCTAGATAGAGCATTTTGATTCATGCCTGATGTTCTGAAACCAAATTTTAAATAAAGATATAAAAGAAATCTCAATCCTCTTGCATTATATGTTCAACTCTAAAGACTACTAACCATGTGTGAACTTGTAAATGGAGAAAGTGAGTAAGCCTGATGAGATTGCAACTTAATGTATTTTTTATTAGGAAAAATATAGACTAGGGTTTTTATGATTTTTACCTCCAAGGTGGAGGTTATGTTTTCGATAGTCTTTCATCGTAGAGACTCGCTATTTAGCTCATATTGTAGCTAAAAAAATCCAACATCTTATATGACCTTCATCTGCTGACTGTTTCTCCGACTGTATCGACACGTAGAAATTTAAAACTAATGTAAACAAACATCTAGCTGTACAGCTCCCAATTTAGGATGATCCCCTAAAATTTCACCCTAATTCTCAGTATCCCCTTACGTCTACAGTGGCAACTTGCCTTGTTTGGGGTGAACTCAGTTTAAAAAAAAAAAATATGGATGGTGTACAGCAACATTGCCTAGGTTTTAACCTCATACTTTCTTCCGAATCAAATGACTTAACAAGAAAATAAACCTATTTATTTAAAATATTCACATATCATTTTTTTAAATATTTTTCAGTTGGGATGGAATAAGCTTTCTTCTTCGTTATTTTACTTAATAGAAAGTAATTTATTAAAAACTGTGTCTACAAAAATAAATAATGATTATAATACATTCAAATTGAACGACTTCTATCGAAAGAGGTGTGTGTGTAGTGGGTAGTGTATGAATGAGAAATACAACCGGAGGTATCATTTATCAACCGCAAACAATACTCAAACAAAGTGACACATTCACAAGACAATATATACTTATATACATCTGCATCTACCTGGCGTTACCCGGGATACAGTGAAGTCATTCTAGTTTATAGTTTTTAATTTAATCTAATTTAATAGTTTGCACACTTTAAAATTTAAATTTATACAGAAAAAGATAGGATATAAAATTTTACTTGCAAGGTAAACAACACCTATTGTACTCTTCAATGTAAAATACGAGTTATCCTCTTTGCTGATTTTTATTTTTCGGGGATAATTTAAAAATGTGTCATATTATCAGTCGTTTGGGCCGGACTAAATAATTTTTTAACTACATTGTAGTGAAATATGTTATTATATTGCCAATAACATTGTCCAACAATAACAAATGAAAATTGGCAAGTCAGAGGCATAGCTTAAATGCTATTTGGGTGTGACTTTGAAAATCTGACAAGATAACTTTATATGTTAGAGCAGTGCAATGTTTGTGTATGAAAAAATAAGCAAACTCCACTCAAATATTTATCAATGGTAAGTACTGACACCAAAAACTACATTTCTAACTTGCACCGATTTTTGCAAAATTAGTTTTAAAAAACGTCTAATAAGAATCACAGGGGGATCCTCGTTTGTGAAATATTTTTGTATAAATTTAACCCTCTGAGCACTGAATTTAATTTTGTAGAAAAATGATTTTTACACCTATTTTTTTAAATGATTCTATAAGCTTAGCTTTTCATTGTATTCCCAAACAATATGCATGATATTTGTAGCATATACGTAGGACTATCAATATAAATTGTAACAATTGACTAATTAGCATATTGTGATGGCGGCCATCTTGAATTTATAATGAGGTTGACCACCTGCTCATGGAAAATTGTCATTTTCTCATGCACATATTAGTCAAATTCAGTATTCATTATATCAATACTTTTTAATATCAGTATTCATTATATCAATACTTTTTTTATATAAGTATTCATTATATCAATACCTTTTGATATCAGTATTTATTATATCAATACTTTTTATATCAGTATTTATTATATCAATACTTTTTATAACAGTATTTATCATATCAATACTTTTTATATCAGTATTTTTTATATCAATACTTTTTGATATCAGTATTTATTATATCAATACTTTTTATATCAGTATTCATTATATCAATACTTTTTAATATCAGTATTTATTATATCAATACTTTTTTATATCAGTATTCATTATATCAATACTATTTTTATCAGTATTCATTATACCAATACCTTTTTATATCAATATTCATTATATCAATACTTTTTGATTACAGTATTAATCATACCAATACCTTTTTATAACAGTATTTATCATATCAATACTTTTATATCAGTATTTTTATATCAATACTTTTTGATATCAGTATTCATTATACCAATACTTTTTGATATCAGTATTCATTATACCAATACCTTTTTATATCAATATTCATTATATCAATACTTTTTATATAAGTATTCATTATATCAATACTTTTTGATATCAGTATTATATCAATACTTTTTTATATCAGCATTCATTATATCAATACTTTTTTATATCAGTATTCATTATATCAATACATTTTTATATCAGTATTCATTATACCAATACATTTTTATATCAGTATTCATTATACCAATACTTTTTTATATCAGTATTCATTATATCAATACTTTTTTATATCAGTATTCATTATATCAATACTTTTTTATATAAGTATTCATTATATCAATACTTTTTTATATAAGTATTCATTATATCAATACTTTTTAATATCAGTATTTATTATATCAATACTTTTTATATAAGTATTCATTATATCAATACTTTTTAATATCAGTATTTATTATATCAATACTTTTTTATATTAGTATTCATTATATCAATACTATTTTATATCAGTACTTTTTATATCAGTATTCATTATATCAATACTTTTTGATTACAGTATTAATCATACCAATACCTTTTTTATAACAGTATTTATCATATCAATACTTTTTATATCAGTATTTTTTATATCAATACTTTTTTATATCAGTATTCATTATACCAATACCTTTTTATATTAGTATTCATTATATCAATACTTTTTATATAAGTATTCATTATATCAATACTTTTTGATATCAGTATTTATTATATCAATACCATTTTGATATCAGTATTCATTATATCAATACCTTTTTGATATCAGTATTCATTATATCAATACCTTTTTGATATCAGTATTCATTATATCAATACTTTTTGGTATCAGTATTTATTATATCAATACTTTTTATATCAGTATTCATTATATCAATACTTTTTTATATCAGTATTTATTATATCAATACTTTTTTATATCAGTATTCATTATATCAATTTTTTTTTATATCAGTATTTATTATATCAATACTTTTTGATATCAGTATTCATTATATCAATACTTTTGATATCAGTATTTATTATATCAATACTTTGTTTCACATGTACATATTTAATATTTAAAACAAAGTCGAAAATCGACAGCCTTTTGGCTAAGATCATAGTGTAGTATCTGTTCTGATACATCCCATAAACTGGTATTGTCTTGGCCTTCGGGGCTTGATTTACGCCTGTCCATGGGTCTGTCCTGTGCAGTTCTAGGAGGTCCACCCTTGTAGGCTTCGCCTCCCCTTTTTGGGGAGGAGTAAGTTTATTGCTTACTGCCTGAGGCGCCCCTACTGGGGAATGCCGACAGGGCTGCCCAGACAATTTTTAATGGCCAGAGTGCTCACCTCTTGGGCGCTGGCTTTTCAAACCCCACTTTCCCAACCTGACCTTGGGTCACATCTTATTTGTGGGAGTAAGATAAAACTGGCCTTGTGCCTAACTCCTGTAGAGGAGTAAATAAATACTCTATTATACATTCTTAAAACTAAAACTCTTTCTTAGCAGAGTCATCAAAATACCGTAGGTCACTGTAGACATGAAAACAATATTCAAATTTTTTTTTTTATTGAACTTCCAAATTAAACTTTAATTTAAGTTTCTCAAAACTGGGTAAAATAAAAACGAAAGACTTGGAAACAAATCTAGTTCGGTAAATGGTTAAAGAAAAATATAGTCCAATTGCTCTGTTTGTAAGAATACTCGTGATGTTTCTGCAGATTAGATCCACACATACAAACAGGATGCAGTGAATTTGGTTGGCAGGAAAACTACAAAGTACGAGGAGTTAAATGACTGAATATGATGCACAGAGAAGTTGAGCTCTCAAGTTGAAATTGTTGGGACGAAAACTGGGTCAGCATAAGATAACAGTTTCAATAGGTTGGAAGGACAAGGAAATATAAACATCTATATATATATATATATATATATATATATATATATATATAAACATCTATATATAAAGCAAAATTGTCTGTATGCGCGTCGTGGCATCACAGTTAAAAGGTTGATCTAAGAGCAAAACTAACCGCAGATTTTGAATCAGCACCTCTGATCCGGTGTCCTTATTGATGTCAGAAGTTCTTGAACCATTTTAAAGACTCATTATTCAAAATATATAAAAATAATATTAGAAACAAATGTTCAACGTTTTTAGCATTCCCTTTTAGTGGACCAAACAAAGTACTTATAATATTTCACGTCAAATCATTGTAGGTATTTGAAGAGGAAAACATTCATCCTTTTTCTTTTATAAAATTTTCACTAATATATTTTTACTTTAATAAGAATTTTTTATTTTATATTAATGTTTCTGTATTTTTTTTTAGTCAATTGAACTGCTTTGAATCTATGCAGAGAGGTAAAACAAAATCCCTATACCGAATTCATTTAAGTAGGTTAAAAAGATAAAACATTTTCATTTGATCGGTGACCTGGTGGATAAAGAATTCTCCTTCAGTTCCAATATATTTTATACCATCGTGGGTTCGAATCTCACATTAGACAATTATTTTTTTTTTTTTGCTATAGCATTCCAGTTATTTCCTAGCCAATATCGATCATCGTCATAAACCCGAATAATTGTTTTCTTTTTAAATTAAAAATGGATGAAACATATTTAATAAATGTTCTTAACTTCTTCTTGGCTATAAAATTCAAGAAAAGTTGAGAAAACTGACATAGATGGGTACTTCAGCTAGTAAAAATATAATCCAGTAAATATAAACAATAAAGTAAAGATAGTAAAAACAATAATGGCAAGAGACGAGCAGAGTCATGAGAAGTTTAAGTTCACCAATTTATTTTAGGCTAAATTGGATCACTGAAAACTCACATATGAAGAGTTCTAACAACGACGAAACTAATGTCTGTGGATAAAAATATTTCATATATATATATGCTCCAGTCTGGGTGGATCACTACGGTGTGGGAGATGATGATTTCCACTTCACGTTAATGCAATACTCTTCTTAAAGGAATTGAGTACTTTCGGTAATCAGTATTGTAATTAATTTAAATAAATGAATACCTTCGTTTATAGATAGTAAAATTTCCACCATTGTCACTGGCAGTTTCATTTAGCCCAGTTAATACAGCATTGGACACCGGTCATTGGGTCCCAGTTTCAAATATTGCTGGTTCTAGCCACACTGATGAATCGTAACAATAACGAAATATGTCTGTGAATAAAAACATTATATATACATACTAGCTGCAAACAACCACTGTGTTTTCTTTATTAGTCGGGATGTGGATTAGCAAGCAGTGAAGCCAGTAGTGACAGTTTTCTGAAGGTTGAAGGTTCAATCCTTAGTACAGATTGTAGAAATAGGCTGTGAAAATTGGAAAACAGTAAACAAAAATCCTACGCCATTATCTGTGTCTCCAATATCTGTTGTTATTTTAAGTAAGCTTGTATTTAGGACAGCCTTTTTTTATTTTATCAGAATTACTGATTATATATTATTTGTTTAAAACTAAATCGGCAAATTACTGTAGAATTTTTTATTGTGCAAGTAGTGATTTTATAAATAACTAGCTAGGCCTGTGTCCCGGTGTTGCCCGGGGAATGTAAAAGAATGATTAAACTTTAAAAAAAAACAACTAAAATTGCACACAGTGTATCTGGTGGCAGTGGTAGTAGTAAAATAATAGCTGGTGAAAGTTGATGCTACCTTCTCTTTGAAAGGTTTGTTTGTGAGAGTCTGGAAGAACGGATGAAATATGATAAGTATGAAATGAGGATGAATTGAGTGATTAAAGTAATTGGTTTGCAGAACAATTTATCATAGGTAGTGGTAGGTTATTTTCCTATAATGACTGCAGTTGCACGGGAAACATTGACATTCTTTTATTATATAGGAGATACGAGATTATGAAACGGTCTTTTGTCTCAAAAGAAACCATATCAAGAGGAAGAACTTCTGTGGGCTGAAATAACATTTCCTTTTGTTACTCTCTCGCTTTCTCTCTAGGAAATTCGTTTGATGTAGAAGTTATTAAAAATAAAAAAGCAAGACGGACAAATTATAATTTTTGCTAAAAATCAAGGAAGGTAAATATGTGCCAACTAATTCAAAGTGTATTATTCGGATTGCTGTTCTCATCTTGGATGTTATTCTCATAACGTTTTCGCCGAGATAACCTCCAATCCTCTTTAGTTGCGTATTTTTGAACTCAGGAATTGGTATGTTGGACTCAGGAATCTGTATGAATTTCGAACTGAACCATATTTAATCCATGGGGTTCGATTGTTCTCGTTCCATCAGCCATGACCGGGTAGAAGTCTTAAGTAATTTTTATTACATTCTTAATATCGCCTGTACTGAGGATTGAACCTTCAACCAGTAGAAGACTGTTGCTACTGGTTTTGCTGCTTGCTACAACTGGAACCCACACCCTAGCTAATAAAGAACACACAGTGGTCGTCTATGAATATGCAGGTACAAAGTTGTTATTAGCTGGAACAAAAGGCAAAAAAAATCTTTCTATTCTTACAATTAGCAGCTTATTTTGTATAATGTTTTTTTAATGAGTGTTCAGTAATGGTCCAGGAGACTGAGGTTCAATCCTCGGTCGAGTCATACCAAAGACTTAAAAAGTGGTACCTAATGCTCCCTTGCTAAATACTCAGCATTATAAGATGAGGATCGAGGCCAAGTGGAGTAATCCATGAAAAGGAGTGGCGCCATCGCCTACATCTCAGTGTAGTAGCTAATGAAAAGGGAGCCTTCGGTTGTCCTTGACTACGGTCGACTATTTTACTTTATTTTCATGTACTATTAGACTTTGACCACCGCAGATCAACAAGTTTGATTGTGTATTTCATTAAGTGACCATCTCCATTTTAATAGAGCCATTGTTGATTTTAAACAGTTTCAAGTTTATTGTTGATTGTGACAATCTCTTTCACAGCATTGATTGAACAACACTTTTCTAATATTAGCTAAGATAAAATAATCCTGATCTACTATACCTTTTTACTAATCTGTTTCCCACTAGTTAATATAACAAAAACACTACTTATTAAAAATACTGTACCTTTTTTTAAATCTTATTATCACTAGCTATTATTATACAAATACTCTTATCCACTATATCTAGTCATAATCTGTTTCCCACTAGCTATTATTATTAAAAATACTTGATCCACTACACCTTTTTTTCTAATCTGGTTCCCACTAGTTATTATTAAAAAACCCTGATCCACTACACCTTTTTTCTAATCTGGTTCCCACTAGTTATTATTACAAAAACCTGATCTACTATACCTTTTTTCTAATATGTTTACCAATCCTTATTAATAAAAATACTTTTATTCACTATACTTTAAAAAATCTGTTTCTCACTAGTTATTATTAAAGAAAAAAACTAATCTACTCTACTTTTTTTCTAATCTGTTTCTTACTAGTTTTTATTTAAAAAAAACTGTTTCTCATTAGCTTATATCTAATATCTTCTTCTATATACCAATACAATTCTTTTGTTGTAAATAAATCCTAAAATTCTTTGTTTAATTTAAAGTGTTGACTAATTGAATTTGCATGAAACACTACCAAACCATTTACCCAATCAACATTTGGTATATTTATAATCCTGGACCAATGTAATGTTTTCAGATTTATCTAATGTAAATGATATCACATTAAATGTTTTTGCAGTTTATACTCGTCTTCTAATGTGAGACACAAATATGAAGAAATAAAATGGATGAAAACGATTCTATGTAGATCAACAATAATAAATTATTTTTTAAACAATTTATACCGAAAGGAATTTAAAAATGAGGAGGTTTGCTAAGCCGACGTCGGTAACGTCTCCATTTGAATTTACCTTTATTATCGTCTGGCCAAATCCAAATGCAGATAACCCATACTTCCAAATGTTTTCTTGGCAAGGGAGATAACTTCAGGGTACAAATGTTATTTCCGTTTGAATATAAAAATATACAATTTCCTTTAAATATTTTATATTTAAAAGTAGTATTATTAATTATTATTATTATTATTATTATTATTATGATGATGAGGCTTATGTGGCCATCTAATATCTTCCATAATTACATTTTGGAGATCTGTATGTACGTCATTAATATTAATTATTTGAAAGTCCAAATTTGTATTTTTCCTCCAGTATTAACTTAAGATTTGTTATTGCTATTTTTGCTTCTTTTACTCATATGTGTTTCTATAATACAATTTATTTTCCATTTGTTAGCTATCAATTCTAGTTCTATTGTTTTGTTCCACAATGAGGTAATGTTAGTGTACAGTATTTTCAAATTTTATCTATTTTCTTTACTCATTTAAATTGTCATTTACGTTGATCGTTTTTTTGTTGTTATTTTGATTCTCAGTAATTTTATTTGTAATACTTTCTTTTTTCCTTTTCTCTCATCTCTTTTCTTTTTTCGAATGAAATTTCTCTTTCTCTTGTTGTCAAGTCTGAATCGATCCATAAAATTAATTTTATTTTATTTTCAACTGTATAGCGAATTTAAGAAAATAAAATAAATTTGGCTCTATGAAAAAAGTAAATTTGGTTCTAAGATAAACTGGAAAGAAAATAAATTGTCTCTAAGATTCCTTGCAGGAAAAATAAATTTAGCTTTCAGATACACTGCAAATAAACAAAATTAAATTTGGCTCAGGCATCCTTTCAGAATAAAAAATAAATTTGGCTCTAGGATACACTGGAAGGTAAAAAATAAATTTGGCATAGAGATACACTGGATGGAAAAAAAAAATTGGCTTTAGGATACATTGGAAAGTAAAAAAATAATTTGGCCCAGAGATACACTGGATGGAAAAATAAATTTGGCTTTAGTATACACCAGAAGGTAAAAAATAAATTAGGCTCATGGATTCCTTGGAGGGAAAAATAAATTTGGCTCTAGAATACACCGGAAGGTAAAAATCAAACTTGGCATAGAGATACACTGGATGGAAAAACATTTTTTACTCTAGGATACACTGGAATGTAAAAAATAAACTTGGCATACAGATACCCTGGATGGAAAAATAAATTTGGCTCTAGGATACATTGGAAGGTAAAAAATAAACTTGGCGTAGAGACACACTGGAAGGTAAAAAATAAATTTGGGCCAGAGATACACTGAAAGGTAAAAAATAAACTTGGCGTAGAGATACATTGGAAGGTAAAAAATAAACGTGGCGTAGAGATACACTGGAAGGTAAAAAATAAACTTGGCGTAGAGATACATTGAAAGGTAAAAAATAAACTTGGCGTAGAGACACACTGGAAGGTAAAAAATAAATTTGGGCCAGAGATACACTGGAAGGTAAAAAATAAACTTGGCGTAGAGATACACTGGAAGGTAAAAAATAAACTTGGCGTAGAGACACACTGGAAGGTAAAAAATAAATTTGGGCCAGAGATACACTGGAAAGTAAAAAATAAACTTGACGTAGAGATACACTGGAAGGTAAAAAATAAACTTGGCGTAGAGATACACTGGCAGGTAAAAAATAAACTTGGCGTAGAGATACACTGGATGGAAAAATAAATTTGGCTCATGGATCCATTGTATCGCAATTTAAACCACGTACAGGCCAAAACCGATACACGTAAAGACCTCGGGCAATAACTAGACAATAAAGCAAACAGTAAGATAAAAGAACAAGCTATTTTAAACAACAAATAATTTATTGAAGAAAGAAAAAAAAAGGTAAAATGAGTTCGGCAGAAAGTTCATGGGTCAAAGTTCACGTTCATAGACTGAATTTAAGTTCCGATGGACACACGGAAAGGCTGCATAAATAAAGTCCTAATTATGCTGCCCGAAGGCTTATTAACTTTGCTAGGAAAGACATGTCAGAAAAAGAGAAAAACTTACTTGTAAGAATTTTGTTAGTAAAATAAAAAAATACCAGAAGAATATAGAAAAGTCCTTTTTGTTCGCGCTGATTTGTTTCCTTTGATTGTTCATTTTTTTTATTGACATCGCATCGTTTCTTCGATCGACTCCTTTTGAGAATAGTGGCACTCTTTCACGTCAACTCTTCATTTGGAGACATCTTTCGGAACACACTTCGTTTTGTCTTTTCTAAAGGCACATTTGCCTTTCAAATTAATATCTTCCTTGTTTCTGTTTTTAGACTTCAGTGGACTTCTCCGTCCAACGTAAATATTCAACCTCGAACACTAGTTGAAACTCCAACTTCTTTGAAGATTTTTACAGGCATGCTCTCTACATTTCCTGTTTTAACATCCTTGTTTTTAGGACTTTTTCATGTCCGAGTTGAGTCGACCGACCTCTTCACCTTGAGATCGTTTCAGCAACTAATTGAATTTCGCGGTTATTTAAACTGCTTCCGGCGTCAAACGCCCACGCTTCCGACACCCGACGTGTGTCATCAGCAGCAGTCATTCATTACAAGTTCTTATAAAAGGGGGTTTTAGAAGAAGAAGAAAAGAAAAGAAGAAGAAAATAAATTTCTGACACTCTCCCGAACAAAAAAGAAAAGAAAAAGAAAAAGATCGCTCACTTACAGTCTAATAGTAAACATAGTCAGGATTCTTATCCTTAACACATTTTCTACCTCTCTTAGGTTTAGAATTCTCAGCTCCATCATCATCACTGCACGAATCCTTATTTTTCCCAGGTCTCACTTGGTACGAATGAGATATAGATAGCTCCATAGGATACAAATGCTTAATAGAATGCTCACTACATGTCTCTCCCTTCTTTATCAAGGCAGAGCGAACAATTCCGTCAGACCCCTGAGTGAGCTTAACAACTCTACCTAGCTTCCAATAGGGCCTAGGTTTAACGAGATTCCTAACTAGGACTATATCATCTACCTTAATTTTGTTACCAAATTCCGCTTGATGCAAATCCTTAGACAATTCCCTCAGACTCAGTAAATATTGCTCATACCACAATGACTTGAATCTGATTAAAAGGCATTCTCTACTTTTCAAACTCTCGATCAAATCCACTCGATTCGGGGGCACTTCTAAACAAGAATCGTTTTCAAGGTTCAAGAACACGGTTTTCCCAGGAGAAAAACGCATAAAGGCACTAGGAGAGATGACTTCCAGGGAAGCATCATCGCTACAACGATAAGTCAAAGGCCTATCATTTACCGCTCTTTGTATGTCAGACAAAATGGTTAGCAGTTGAAAGTAATCCAACCTCTTGCGACCAATTGTTTTGAATAGACAACACTTGACAGTTTTTATCAACCTTTCCCATATTGCTCCGAACCAAGCAGAATACGAAGGAATCCTGCAGTGTTTTATATTACACATTTCCAAATCTCCTCTGAATCCATCAGAGAGAAGAACTTCTTTCACTAAGTCGCACCCAGCAACAAAGGATAAAGCATTGTCTGAGTATATGTGTGATGGCACACCATATACATTGAAGAACCTCAAAAAGGCTAACACTACCGATTGAGTACTCATTTCTTCAACCTACTCCATATGTATAGAACGCACACTAAGACAAGTGAATAGCAATATGTACATCTTTTTTACTTTACTACCGTCCTCTACCCACAGGTGACCCGTGAAGTCTATCCCCGTATGGTAGAAAGGTCTGATAAGATTAACTCGATGCTTGGGTATATTTGTCATCTTAAGATAACGAAAAGACAAGGAGTTAAACTTCTTGCATATCATACAACTAGCAAGAACAATTTTGACGGCCTGCCTGGCCTTGGGTAACCAATACCCAGAATTGCGCACCTTATCAAGCGTAGCAGCAATCCCCAAATGCTTGCATTTTATGTGACACTCCATCACCAACAAACTGGTTAGGTGACACATTTTAGGCAGCAGAACAGGACTTTTCACTTCTTCGGAAAAATATTCAGAGTTTTCTATACGTCCCCGACAACGTAACAAATTGTTGTCATCCAAAATTAGGTTCAACTTAGTCACCAACAAGGGAATATTACTTTCAACTTTACTTTTCAGAAAACTTATTTCTTCAGCGAAAAACTCACTCTGAGTAACCTTAATCAAATAGGACTTTGCCTCAGATGTAAAATTGACATCACGCTTATCGCCCTTTAACTTGGCAATAAATTTAAACACAATCTCTAAGGTACTTATCAACCTTTTGAGAGAAGAGAATCTTTCTAACTCAACCACACATGAGTTAGAATCCCCATTCAAGCCAGTATAAGCAGTTACCAAGGTCTTGCATTTGTCACTAATGCAATCCAACTTATAGTCAGGCCACTTCAACTTTTCACTCTGTAACCATACTGGACCTCTAATCCAGAAGTTTTTATCCTTTTTAAACTTACTAAAGGAAACGCCTCTAGTTAACAAATCTGCAGGGTTTTCACTAGTACTTACATACTTGAACTTTAAGGTATAACCCTTACAACTTATCTCATTCATAATGAATTTTATATCCTTCAAACGATTTTTAGTGAACTGGCACTTAGTGTGTACAGATTCAGACAACAACCAAGATAGCACTACCTGTGCATCTACAGCAATGATAATTTCCTCAAACAGCTTGGGAAACATTTCAATCAAAATAAGGAGATGCTTAATTCCCAGATATACAGCTAGTAATTCCAACGTAGGAAGAGTTCTTTTAACAGAAGGAGCCACTTTGGCTTTCGCATAAAATAGCCTGGCCTCTCCTCCCTGATACATATATTCGGCTATGCCATAAGCAAGATTCGAAGCATCACAAAACACGATCAAGGTAACAGGCGAATTGGTTTGTACTGAACATCTTTCAAAACCAATTTTTTGAACATCTCGGAGATTTGCCTGAAAACTATTCCAAACAGACAACAAGCTATCAGGAACTACCTGATCCCATGCCACTCCTGATTTCCAAACTTGACTTAATATAATTTTTCCTTTTATAGTTATAGGCAATACTAAACCTAACGGATCGAATACAGACGAACTAATGGATAGCATATCTCTTTTTGTGGAGACTGACTTTTTAACTTCACCTTTGGAGATACCAATTTCGTCTGACTCAGGGTCATACCAATACCCCAGTACTTTCTCACAGGGCACTCCATGAGGAGAGTAATTGCTATCTGCTCGAATGCGGGCAGACACCAATTTACTGTTACTACAGCACGTTTTCAATAAGAAGCTTCCCTTTTCCATGACATTCACAGCCTCGGTATAGAGTTTCAACAATTCATCAGGAGACCCATGTGTTTTCACTAGATTATCTACGTAAAAGTTTTTTAACAACATGTCTCTACAAGGTCCCGATGAGTGCTTCTCAACGTGGTGCTTCACTACGTAACTTAAGATGAAGGGACTAGACACAAACCCGAATATCAGAGTTTTGTATCGAAAACACACTAATTCATCTTTTATTTTCAAAAAGAAACAGAATCTATTTTTGTCAAAGTTATTCTTTAGTCTAATCATCAGAAACGCCTTTCTGATGTCAGCCAATAATACATAATTATCTGTTCTAAACTTGAACAGAAGTTCTAACATGTCAGTATACAGATTTATGCCACTATAAGCACAATCGTTGAGAGAAGGTTTATTATTTACCCTCAACGAGCAATTGAAAACAGGCCTAATCTTAGTCGTGCACTGCACATCATTTTTAAAGACTGGCCGGTGCGGTATCCACGTATACTTGTAGAACTCCGAAGGAGTTGGATGGATTCTTTCAATCACACCCTCACATTCCTGGTCTAGGAAGACTTTGCAATACTCAGAATATAAGTTCTGAGAGGATAATCTGTCCACTACTTTATCTAGGACAGCTAACGATACTCTATGGTTAGAGGGTACTTTCTTTAATTTATCTAAGTCCCACGACAAACCTATGTAGTAATTATTATCTCTGTATTCAATAGAGGAGCTGAATTCTTCTATTTTCTTTCTGTCGTAATCACTACTAACTTCATTAACTATCCCTAATGATTCCAATTTGAACATTTGTTCAATACCTCTGTCCACGGAAGCTCCATCAAGACCATTCCAAGGATCCAGATGGTTGGACTTAGGTTCTAGAGCAAAGTAAACATGGGTCACATCACAAGAAGCATGTTCACCGATGACTTGATTATAATTTAAACCAATCTCCATATGTGGTTCAAAATCAGAGGGGTCGCCAAATAATATCATACCTAGCGAGGACTCAAAAGCAGAACCATTTTTAATCTTTGTTAATCTTAAGGGTCCCAAAAATCTAATCACATCAATCCCTATCAGACCGTATATTTCAAGAACATCACTTCTCAATTCGGAGAAATCAGCAGCAAGTTTAACGTCGCTTTTCTTCAAATTACTGATCACCTCCTCCAACCCTTTCATTTTGAAGGACAGATCCAACTGTTCATCCATCAGAAAATTTATACTTCTCGCAACATCGGGAAAGGACACCTTCAATGTTACTTCATTCAAGTCTTTCTCTTGGCTACCAATAAAGGTCTTTATTACGTATTTTCGACGATGCAAGGAAGACAACTCTTCTTTCATAAATCTATCAGAAAATCTTTTACCCATATAAGACCGTTCACTACCAGTGTCTAGCAGACAATTTACGGTGTGAAATTCGCCACCTACTTCAACTGTGATACCTATCACAGGCAACAATGAAGAACTACTCTTCAACCTGCAAATATTTGACTTCACCACAGGTTTGAGAAAATTCGGACACAAGGCGGACAAGTGTCCCGTCTGTTCGCACGACCAACACGTAATCTTATCGTTTTTTTCATAAGGACATAAATTCTTCAGATGATAAGAGCTAGTACACCTAGCACATAACTTTAATTCGCTACATCTTTTAAGTCTTTCTTCGTAAGAGGGAAACTTATTACAGTCACGAGACAGATGATAATCGTTTCTACAAAAACAACACTTAAACTTAACCTTATATGTTTTAACATGAAAATTTTTCAACGTGGAAGGTTTCTTTTCAGGTTCGAAAGGCCTGAATTTACTCTTTTCCTTAAAGGAATCAACTTTACGATATCTCGAATCGTGTTCACAAAATTCCAGTGTTTTAAATATCTCAACACTATTCTCCAGAATTTGGTTCAAAGAAGGATAATTTCCGTTCACCTTATGTATCAATTCTGACTTAAAGGAAGTTGTCAGTTTATTGAATACAATGTGACTTAACAAACGATTTCCCGGAGAATTACTTTCAAAGAAATCCAAACCGAACGAGTTCTTTAACTCGTACAATAGGGTTTTCATCTTAGTCAGGAATTTCTTTACGACATTATTATTATACATGCGATTTTCATTCAACATGGACGAAAATATAGAGTCGACGATATACTTTTCGTCCAAGAACTCTTTCGATAGCAAGTCCAAAGCTACTCGATAATTTTCATCTGATACAGACAGATGTTTTATCACATGAAAGGCATAACCAGAAAGATGGTTTTTCAATATCACTAATCTTAATGCGTCACTATCAAGATTAGCTACACAATTCAAAAATTCTCTATGGAAGTTTAGATAAGCTAACTTATCCGTTTCCAGATCCCTATCGCTAAACTTGGGACAAACTATTTTAGGGGTTAAATCGATGCCTTTTATCCCCTTACTAATTCTGGAATTCTCGTCAACGTCTTTTTTACAAGGCTTAAACGTAGTTAATTTTTCTATCACTTGTATTTTAAATAAGGCAGCTCCCTTATTAAAACTTTCCACTAACTCATCGTCTGCACCATCAGAGAGATAAGCATCCATAACTTGTTCCTCCAACCGAACTACGTCTTTCAGATATTCATCAATCTGTTCTTTACACAAAATATATTTAGATTCTTCTATCTCACTAGAAGATTTTAACACTTCAAATACGACTAATATTTTATCTTTAGCGTATTTTATTTTTTTCAACAAGACATCTGCTGTTAAACTCGCCATTTTTCAAATCCCTCCCCACCGACTCCTTTCTACATGTACTAAGAGAGGGGGGGTTACTACAGACAGTGACACCTACACTTGGCGCCAAATTTTCCCGCCAACTTAAACTGAACAAGACAAGATGGCTGACTCACCACGTGGAGACAATAAAATGGCGACACGCACGCGCGCAAGATAAATTACACAATGAACTCAAAGCAGCGACGAAGATAAAACAGAAAATCATTAATTGACTATAAAAGCAGCTTCTTCAGTCCAGTGAACCTTGATAAGTCTATATACAGTTTGGGCACAAACGACTACCTTTACAGTACAATAAAATAGCGTTTATAGAACCACTCCCAAACGATAGACAGAAAGAAATGGTCTCGCTCACTATTCTTAGTAAGACAGAGCGTAGAGACCATTAGGCCGAACACCTCTGTGTTTAAACATAGATACAGAATAGAACACAGAGACCTAGATTTTATTTATGCAGAATATCGCAATTTTAACCACGTACAGGCCAAAACCGATACACGTAAAGACCTCGGGCAATAACTAGACAATAAAGCAAACAGTAAGATAAAAGAACAAGCTATTTTAAACAACAAATAATTTATTGAAGAAAGAAAAAAAAAGGTAAAATGAGTTCGGCAGAAAGTTCATGGGTCAAAGTTCACGTTCATAGACTGAATTTAAGTTCCGATGGACACACGGAAAGGCTGCATAAATAAAGTCCTAATTATGCTGCCCGAAGGCTTATTAACTTTGCTAGGAAAGACATGTCAGAAAAAGAGAAAAACTTACTTGTAAGAATTTTGTTAGTAAAATAAAAAAATACCAGAAGAATATAGAAAAGTCCTTTTTGTTCGCGCTGATTTGTTTCCTTTGATTGTTCATTTTTTTTATTGACATCGCATCGTTTCTTCGATCGACTCCTTTTGAGAATAGTGGCACTCTTTCACGTCAACTCTTCATTTGGAGACATCTTTCGGAACACACTTCGTTTTGTCTTTTCTAAAGGCACATTTGCCTTTCAAATTAATATCTTCCTTGTTTCTGTTTTTAGACTTCAGTGGACTTCTCCGTCCAACGTAAATATTCAACCTCGAACACTAGTTGAAACTCCAACTTCTTTGAAGATTTTTACAGGCATGCTCTCTACATTTCCTGTTTTAACATCCTTGTTTTTAGGACTTTTTCATGTCCGAGTTGAGTCGACCGACCTCTTCACCTTGAGATCGTTTCAGCAACTAATTGAATTTCGCGGTTATTTCAACAGCTTCCGGCGTCAAACGCCCACGCTTCCGACACCCGACGTGTGTCATCAGCAGCAGTCATTCATTACAAGTTCTTATAAAAGGGGGTTTTAGAAGAAGAAGAAAAGAAAAGAAGAAGAAGAAGAAGAAGAAGAAAATAAATTTCTGACACTTGGAGGGAAAAATTAATTTGGCTCTAAGATACACCGAAAGGTAAAAATTAAACTTGGCAGACAGACACACTGGATGGAAAAATAAATTTGGCTTTAGGATACACCGGAAGGTAAAAATTAAACTTGGCATAGAGATACACTGGAAGGTAAAAAATAAATTTGGCTCTAGGATACACTGGAAGGTAAAAATTAAACTTGGCATAGAGATACACTGGAAGGTAAAAAATAAATTTGGCATAGAGATACACTGGAAGGTAAAAATTAAACTTGGCATAGAGATACACTGGAAGGTAAAAATTAAACTTGGCATAGAGATACACCGGAAGGTAAAAATGAAACTTGGCATAGAGATACACCGGAAGGTAAAAATTAAACTTGGCATAGAGATACACTGGAAGGTAAAAATTAAACTTGGCATAGAGATACACTGGAAGGTAAAAAATAAATTTGGCATAGAGATACACTGGAAGGTAAAAATTAAACTTGGCGTAGAGATACACTGGAAGGTAAAGAATAAATTTGGCTTAGAGATTCTTTAGAGGGAAACAAATAAAATTTAGTTCATGGATCCCTCATGGATCAGCCTATAGGAATCAGATAAAATAAATTGGAGCCAGAATAAATGACTGTAATGTGTAAAAAACAAAGAAATACATTTTGTTTTAGGATTTCGGCAGAGGGGGGGGGGGTCAGCTTAAAAAATACAAAGATTAAAATAATTAACAAAGTTTAAAAAAATGTTTGTTTAACTTTTAAAGATAACAGATTAACTTACCACCCTCATCCTCACGGATACTTGTATTCTTCGGACATCTGGACGAAGGAGGCAGCACGTTTTTTTTGGTTGGTGGAGCAGGTGACAAAGGATCTAGGGTCATTGTATTCATTTCTTCATAAAACTGGTTATCCTGGGAGAAATGAAAAAGTGTTACCTTTTAGAATTTATATTTTAAAGAAATCACTGCAGCTTTAAATCGTAGAGTCTGATTAGATAAACTTTTGCTTATTAAATAAGATTTTGTTTTCTAACAAAAATTTTTTTTTTTAAACTTAAGAATCTTTACTGATCGATGTAAAGTTATTGGTAAGTTACTGGACCAATAACCTGTAAAGTTAATGGGGTCATTTGAATATTCCACTGATCCATTCATTGCAGAAAGATGTTGCAGGAAAATAGAAATACAAGCTTTAAATCCAACGTAGGAAAAATATAAAGCACGTTTAGAGCTATCGAGTTTATTGTTGGAACTGAAGAAAAATATATTCCCACATAAATAACAACTGCTGTTGGATTCTTTCTAGCAGTAAACTACAGCTTACACATACACCGTTGCTTATTAAATGGATTTTCGTTTGAAATAAAAACTTTAAAAACTTAAACTTTACTTGTGGATGTTAAGTTACTGGGCCAATAATCTGTTAAGTTAATGAGGTTATTTGAATAATACGCTGAGGCATTTAATATAGAAGGTTGTGGAAGGAAAATGAAATACGAGCTTTAAATCAAGTGAAGGAAAAAATATAAAACATGTTTGGAGCTATTGAGTTTATTGTTGGAACCGAAGAAAAGCATATTCCCATGTAAATATGTCAGTAGGGATACATTCTTTCTAGCAGTAAACTACAGCTTACAGCACACACACACACATATATATATATATATAATAATATTTATAAATAAATATTTATTAATTATTTTAATACCTACAGACATCGATGTTTCATGCTAACGCAATCTTCAGTGTGGGAACTAATTCTCAACGGTCGGTGGGCGCGAACCCCGATCACAAATCGCCACTGATTCGTAGTCGAGGGTCTTATCCCATCGGCCATAGCCAATTAGTTAGTAAATATAGAGGAATTTTAAATGTAAATAGCGAGTCGGCGGCTAGATATCAAGCAGTATAGAGTGATCTACGAACGGCGTTTGGATCGTGCATGTAGCTATTTGCACTGCTTGTTATTAAAGTTACTCGAGAGTGCCCGGCCTTTGTTGGAGAGGGCTGGTAAATAATAATATTTATAAATAAATATTTATTAATTATTTTAATACCTACAGACATGGATGTTTCATGCTAACGTAATCTTCAGTGTAGGAACTAATTCTCAACTGTCGGTGGGCGCGAACCCCGATCACAAATCGCCACCGATTCGTAGTCGAGGGTCACACATCAGTATACATATTAGCATCACACACAACTGCTGCTGATACAGTCGGTGTTGATACTGCTGCTCCCTTTTCTAACAACACACATATGTACATACGCATATCAATGGACGTACATGTCAATATATATATATATATATATATATATATATATATATTTTCTTCTCATTCTACTTTTCTTCGGACTTCTTTTAAACGGAAATTAACCACCCGGACAATTTGCATATCTTTTTCACGGAACTTTTCTTTTCATTCACTACGTTTTTTTAACAAAAATTCTTTTAATAATATTTTTCATATTTTTCAAATATTTGAACTTTGGTTTTTTCGAAAGCCAACTTATCCATCTGTATTTCTCCTCTGATGATAAGATTTCGATCTTTGAAAAGCCTTGGCTTAAGGAAAGAATAATAAACACTAGTTTATTACTGAATACACCTTGCATTGAACAATTGAAATTTGAAATAAATTTGGACAATCGTCGCATATTTATCACTCTTATTTCTTCTATCTCTATATTTATATATATATATATATATAATATTTATAAATAAATATTAAATTCCATTTATATGTGTACAGTTACTATCATTTTCTTCACTCTGCCAAGGAAACATGTAATCGTCAATTGGATCTTTTTTGTTTTTTGATTTTTATAAATTTTCTCGATAGATATTTATTTATTTATCTATTTTGGTGAGTCATTTTATTATCAATTGACTTTTATCTTGGATTTTGAATCCTTCATGTTTCAGACTTTGAATTTTTATTGCACAGACTCGATAAATTACATTCCAATCTTCACCTTATATATGCTTCATCTATCTGATTCACTGGATATTTTCATGGACACATTATACTTTTTCATTGAAGATGATTATTTTGCATAATAAATTCTTATATTTGCAAATATTTGCTAAACAGTAAGTAAAATTTTACTGATTTATTCTTCTAATTTTCCTCTGATGATAAGAGCTTATTTTTGAAAATCAATGGATTATGGTAAAGAAAAAAAGAAGTTTTTTATATTCCTTGTTTGAATTAATTGATGATCTAATAAATATTGTATTTTATCCAATTTTTATGTTCATGATTCATGTTCTCTCTCTTTCTCTCTCTCGTATATATATATATATATATATATATATATATATATATATATATATATATCAACAGTGGAATGGTCAAAAGATTCTCAAGTAGAGCTTGCAGTTTGGTTTATTTGGAAAGTGGTCAATGGGCATATTGATATGTAGCTAACCTTTTATAACAGGACGAAGAAGTCCTGGCAAAATTTGTTTTCCAGAGAATTTAGTTCGGGACATTGTTGAATTGATAGGCTAAGAAAAAGCTAAAACAATTTATTCTTGCACCTAAAGCAACTTTGTTTTGGTCGGGGAAAAAAAGGCCTAGCAGAAATGCGCGGGGGTAACATTGTCCTTATTTGGTATGATAGCGTAGCTCACAACTGTACAACCTTGTTTTCTTTTATGTTGTGCATGAACACTTTATTTAACAAAATTTTGGCGACTGTGCAGTATAGTTAACAAGAAAAAAAGGGGCGTAAAAAAACAAATAGACAACAAATAACTGTTACCAAACGATAGAAAATTTAATATTCTATCGACCTGTTTGTTTTAAACTTTTGGAAACTATCTGTAAGTTTTGTTATTTCAGAACGTGTGTCATTACTTTCACTTAAGCGATTTTGTCAAAGAAAATGGTTGTCAATTTTTCCTTTATGAGATGATAATTTATTTAAGCTTAAAAAAACAACCCTACCCTAACCAGTTTGGAAACCATCCCCGGACTTAGGGTTAGTGGTACCGGAAGCATATTGAAAAATTTTTTTAAAATATATTTTACTAAGTGATCATCTAAAAAAGAAAAAAAATTGACTGCCATTTTCTTTGACGAAATCGGTTAAGTGAAAGTAATGACACACGTTTTGGAATAAAACTAACAGATCGATAGAATATTAAATTTTCTAGCGTTTGGTAACAGTTATTTGTTATCTATTTCTTATTTGTTTTTAACCCTTTTTTTCTTGTTAACTATATTGTACAATCGGCAAAATGTTGATTATTAAATAAGTTTTTGTTTTTTAAAGAAACTTTTAAAAGTTTTCTTTTGCTGTTGAATATCGGTCTCTGGGGCACCGGAGATAACACCTAGCCAGAAGAATAACATTTGATTGATTGATGCCGAGACACCTGCAAGGACACCTGCAGACGCACCGGGGGAGGGGGGGAGAGAGAAACAATACATAGTTAGAATCCAAGTACTACACTAGCTATTTTAAAGATTACATTGCCGTTTTCAATCACCTCTTCACAAATTCTCTCCTCCAAGCCTTTTAAGGTTCTTCTGCTTCTGTCTACCACGTACTCCTATGCATATCACATTTGAAACTTGACCTCTTTGACAGCCTATACCCTGTATTCAGTCATCTAGAGGGGGTTGTTTTATGACCACCTCAATATACAACATAGCTATATATGCATAGAATATAGATTAAAATAAATAATGCTAACATAGTCTTCTATAAATGCGTTAGCTAAAACACCCCAGGAAAGTGAGTGTTAAGAAGAAGTGAAAAACAGTGCAAAAAGGAACGAGTGAAAAAGACTAGGATAGGACGTTGAGAGTATAGGTATATGTCATATTCACTGCCGAATTAGTATTATTGGACTGGGCTAGTATTTAGAAGAGATGGATAAACATACACGATTGTAGATTCAAATTTCCACCACAGAGATTGGCTTAGTTTCTCGAATTACACTGATGCAGCTTGTAACATCACACATATTTTCTCCATTTCACATGATCTTTCACAAACCGTAGCTTTCCCGACCTGCCTGTGAAATTGTGAAGCTCAGCAAGTTTCACTTCTTGACCTATTCTTAGCAATACTGCCTGAGGCTTGTGTGACGGATTCCCATAGCCCACTCAAGAACGCTGATCACATTTTGATAATAGTTAATATCACGTTAAACATCTGAACCCAAACCGATACCTCATGGAGTGAAACTTTTTTTCTCCCTGCTGAACAGTGCACAAATGAGGTAACAGAATGTGTTAAAGCAGGCATAGAAGCAGTTTTCCCCATGCGGAAATACTATAGTAAGCCCCACTATTCCCAATGGTTCATTTCGAACTGTGCAGCTGCTATTGCGCATAGGCAGCAAGCATTATGCCGATTCAACCGTTATAAGACAGCTACAAATAGATAAAAAATTTATAACATCAAAAAACCGTTGTACAAGTGTAATAGCCGCAGCTAAATATAGGTATACCAAGTTGACCAGAAAAATCATTGAGTCACAGAAATTAGGAACTCGCGATTTCTGAAAAATCTATAATAGTATGGTGAATAATGGGTAATCAATAATTTCCCCATTATCCAATTGCTATGATGTCGCTTGCATGGCAACGGATGAAGCTGAACTTCTTACCCAGCGGTTTGCCGTAAACTTCAATTTGGACTCCACAAACCACTCCATCCCAAATTTATGACTACGGATAGTAACCACACTTGATATCTAATCATAACCCCTTCCTATATCCTGAATACCATAAAAAAAACTTTGACACCTCCAAAGCATGTAAACCTGATCTTATCTTTAAATAAAAAAATGCTCTGCTGAGCTGGCACCTGTCCTCTCCAAACTCTACAACAAATGCCTTGCCGAATCTTACTTCCCTGATAGCTAGAAAATTGCCTCTGTGGTACTAGTTTTCCAGAATTCTGGTGAAAGAATTGCCCCACAAAATTGTTGCTCTATAAGTCTCCTACCGCTCTTCCTTAAAATCTTTGAATCATTAATCAATCCAGCAATAGTCTGCCACCTCGAAAATACTAAACTTCTCTCTAGCTGAAATGCTAAACTTCTCTCTGAATTTAGGCAATCACGCTCTACTGCGGATATCCTAATGGTCATCTCTGAACGCATATACCATACACTGGACAAGGCAAGTGAAGCTAGAGCGGTAGCGCTTGATATATTCAAAGCCTTTGACAAGGTCTGGCATAAAAGTCTTCTCAAGAAAATTAAGTCGTATGGTATTACTGGAATAGTATTTATTATAATCAGATCCTTCTCAGCTAAAAGAAAGATCCAGGTCGTTTTAGATAACCGGACATTTAAACAATATCACCTTAATGTGGGTGTACCCTAAGGGTAGATCTTTGGACCTGTATTATTCCTAATTTTCATAAACGACCTCATGTTATTGCAACTGAGATTGGTATATTTGCTGATGACACCATGCTTTATTCTAGACATGTGGCAAAAATGGACGCAAACCTATCCAAGGCAATGGCCGAATCATTTAAAATAACCTCGATGGGGTCAAAAATGGATGGTTACATTTAATGCTACCAAGACATAGCTCCTTTCCTTTAACGATTATAAGAAACCTTACCAAAAACCGATTGCCATGGCTGATAGTACTCTTCCCAAGAGTTCAACATTAAAACTCCTCGGCCTAACATTCACAGGTAACATGAAATAGAACAAATAATAGAAGATTCTGCCAAGTCTGCTGCAAAGAAGGTTGACTCTCTCTATCGGGCTAGAAAACTTCTCACACCTGCCAATATCCAATATCTCTACAAAGTCACCATTTGTCTCATGCATGGAGTGTTGTTGCCACATCTGGGCTGGTGCACCAACCACTAGTCTCTCCCTTTCGGACAGGGTACAAAAAAGAGTTTCTAACCTAATAGGTCCCACACTTTCTACAAAGCTGCCGTTCCTGTCCAATTGCCGCAATGTTGCATTCCTCTGCTTGTTTCACAATGGAATGTCCTCCGATGAACTTGTTGATCTTGTGCCCCCTCAATGTAAATAGCCCCGACAAGCAGCAAAATCATACCATCTCATTGTAGAGGTCCCCAGATGCTGGAAGGCTTTCTATTCTAATAGCTTCTTTCTTCGAACCGCTTGCTATTGGAATTCCCTCCCTGCTACCTGTTTCCCTGATTGTACCAACATGCAGAAATTAAATGTAATGTAAACAAGACTCCCACTTCAAAACTCCCCACTTAGGATGACCCCTCTACATCTGGTCCCTAATTCACAGTAGACCCTTACGTCTCAGTGGCAGTGTGTCTTGTTTGGGGTGAATGGAAGTAAAAAAAAAGGTTATTGGAGCTTTCCATAGCTAAAAGAAATCCGATTTTTATAAATTAATGCTTGTAGGGTAAGTACGATAAGGTGTTCTCAATATTTTAACCAGTTTTATTCTGTTTTGTTTGCATTTATTTCGCTGATATAATTAGGTACTTACAGGAGTTACTATACATGAAGATTGTTAATGTTACCCCAGAATCATCTGAATGATACCCCTTGAACTGATATTCGAGTTGTCTTCTTTTAATTATTCTGGTCAATGTTAGTGAAAATGTGAAAATGCGCTGCCATGTCTGGAAGTAGAACAATTCGTTTCCCACCTGTGCAAAAATTCAGAACGAGGCTCTCTTTCTTTTAAATGCTGTTGGACATGATCCAACTGGCTACCATTTTGCATAGTCTTTATGAACCCTGACGCTGCTTCTGTCAGGTGTTATTCTTTTTGTAGCAGTTGCTAAAACTCAGAGAAAACCACAACCAACACAAATGTTTATGCATATTCATTTATTATTATTTATGCATATTCTCTATCTTCGACCATGGCAACATATGTCATTCTTATTGTATTGGGACTTTAATGTGTTCTCTGTATGTAAATCCTTAACTATCGTCTTTTCCCCTTTCTTCAGACGCCTGTGTGTAACACACAAAAACACAACACACAAAATGACAACCTCATGCACGGGAAAGATATACCCGAACTATCTTACATCTGGCCAGGTCTTTATTGATCCCTATTTCTCTCAAGTCCATTTTTATCACTTCTTCCAATGTTTTCCTTGGCTTTCCCCTGCAAACTGTACATGCTATCTTTAACTGTTCTACATCTACTAACCCAAAAACTCTCATCCATTCTTTCAACATGGCCATACCATCGGAGTCTACTCTTCGGCACACATCTCCCTATACTGTCCAGATTTAATCAGAACTAAGCCTGTCTTTAAGACTCAGATTACACATCTATCATATCATTCTCATATAATTTATTTCTATAGAGCACATGTCCTCAACTCTCACTGGCCAGATTTCACTTCCCTACATCATCACACTGCATACACAGTCCTGATAGATTCTTCCCTTGGTTGACAGTGGTAACACTCTGCTGGTTAGTAATGGTAGAAGTTGTCTGAACTTACTCCATCCACTCCTAACTCTTACAATCACGCTAGTACCTGCTCCACCCTGTGCTCCAATGGTATCACCAAGATAACAAAACTTCTCAACAGCTTCAATCCCTTCGTCAACCAGATATACTTTGTCCACATCTGAGTTCTAAGCAATCTCTGTTGTCTTACACTTTTTCTACATAAACTGATTATTTTCTCTCAACCAACCAGTACCAGTTTGTGCTGGTATCTACTCAAACCATGATTGTGCTCAATAGTTGGACACTATGGAGGTAATAATAATGATTCTTTGATCCTGAAAGCATGCAAGAGTTATGGAGTATCATCTGATAACAGATTATGTTGGAAGCATTGTTTTTGCAGTGGTAGTTGTAAATTTACACACATCCTACAACTATAAGTATATCTAAAAGCTGCCTCAAAAACTAATTAATATTAATAACTAATTTATATATTAGAATAATCTTAAATGAAAAGAAAAGAACATCTTGAAAATACAAAACTACCTCTGGATCTAAATGTATTTTTTCTGGTAATGGCGGCTTTTTTTCTTTTTTGCGTCTTGCGGGAGGTTTGGGTTGATCAGCTTTTCCTGAAATTATCAAAAAGAAAAGAAAATTATTTCAGCAATTAAATTTTGATGGGAGTTTTTTTTATTGACCTTTAGACAAATAAACCGCCCTCTAAATCTTTGTCAGCACTATCTTTCAAAATATCTTTGCATGTCTGAAAAAATCATGTTTTACATGCAGAGGATTTTCTAGTAATTTTTATTTCCATATTTTTCATGCAATTTTAAAGAGAGACCAATTCTGTTAGATGTTATAATTATGTTCAAAAATTATATATATATATATATAATATTTATAAATAAGTATTAAATTATTTATACCTACAGACGCTAGTGTTTCAAGCTTATTGCTCTCATCAGTGCAGGAAAGTAATGATTTCAGACGGTCGGGAAGCGCGAACCCGGTTCACAGAGTCAGCTATATATATATACAGAGTCAGCCTAGAATCTGCAAGTAGTCGCCATATCTACTTGGCCACTGGAAACTGTCACGTGATTTAGGGAAATAAAGATCTATATGTATCTAGAAGCGGGCACAGATAGAAGACGAGTCGAGATTCTTCGACGAATGTATTTGGAACTTTGCATTACAGCTTGTTGACAGTCTATTTTTAAAATCCCCAAGAGTGCTCGACTTTAATTCCTTAAAGGGGCTTATTATAATATTTATAAATAAATATTTAATTATTTATACCTAAAGACGCTAGCGTTTCAAGCTTATTGCTCTCATCAGTGCAGGAAAGTAATAATTTCAGACGGTCAGGAGGCGCGAACTCTGTTCACAGAGTCAGCCTAGTCAGCTATATATATATATATATATATATATATATATATATATATATATAATTATAAATGGAAGGCAAGGAACATTTTAAATGTTTTTATTTTTATTTTCCATATTAGATGAGACATGTGTTTAGGGTGTTCTAATATGAAAAATAAAATTAAATGTCCATTTTAAATATACAATTTTCTCTCTCTATATATATACACACACATATATATGCATACACAAACATATATTTATGCATACACATGCCTATATATATGCATACACATGCACATATATATGCATACACATGCACATATATATGCATACACCCACTCACAAATATATATATATGCATACACACACATATATATGCATCCACACACACACATATATATATATATACATATATATGCATCCACACACACACACATATATATGCATCCACACACACACATATATATGCATCCACACACACACATATATATATATATGCATCCACACACACACACTTATATATATGTATGCACATACATATGCATCTACGCACACACACACATATATATATACATACACATATATGCATCCACACACACACATATATATATATATATGCATACATACACACACACACACATATATATATATGCATACACATACATATATATGCATCCATGCACACACACACATATATATATGCATACACATACATATATATGCATCCATGCACACACACACATATATATATATCCATGCACACACACACATATATATATATATATGATTAATTAAACAAGTTCAAATATATTGATAAAATCAATTTAAAATCAATATATTTTCAAAAGTGCTCAATACAAGGTAGAGTTTTATAAATATACATTATAGAAACATTTAGAATGTACTATGCAAATGTAATTACGTTTCAGCAAGCCATATTCTTCATAGGGGCCGAAAGATAATAATAAAAATTAAAATCTCGCAATTGGCTCAAAAGAAGCAGAAATTAGAGATTTGAGATAATCATTCTCTCCCAAACTAATTTCTAAAATCAGAAGCAACTTGTATGGTAAATCGGTCAACCCGGCCAAATAACTTTCATGCTGTAGCCGGACAGTCACTTTTACATTGTTTAATCTAGTTGGGAGGGGGGGGGGTAGGTGCTAAATCTGCCAGACCTACCAATCCTTCTAATCAAATCCTTACTCCATTCCCTAATTCATTTATTTATTAAATTATATTTCTTACGAAACGGTCAACTAAAAGTTTACCTATTAAATTAAAAATATTTCGAATATGCATACACACACATACACATGCTTCCGAGTAACCTCACACACTCAAATAGCAGACAAATGCATAACAGCTGTGTATGAACATATGCATATATGCACACAGATTTACACAAACATATCTATAACCATGGTATTTATCTTCCTCCCACAGCGGTAAGATGTGACACAAGGTCGGTAAGTGGGATTTGAAAAGCCAGCGCCCTAGAGAATGAAGAGCACTCTGGCCGACAAATATTGTCTGGGCAACCCCAGTCGGCATTCCCCGGTAGGGGCGCCTCAGGTGATTAACAATAAACTAACCCCTTCTCAAAGGGTGAGAAGGCGAAGCCTGGGAAGGTGGACATCCTAGAACTACACAGGATAAAGTATCCATTGGAACAGATACTACACTTTGATCTTGGTCAAAAGGTCAAGAATCTATAACCATATTTACACATATATACATTTAAACATACAATCACCAAGATAAAACCATATAATAAGATATTACAGTATTAAAAACCGGAAACAGTTTATAAGGTTTCTTACAGTTTACGTTTCCTCAGCTTCACACACACATATATATATAGGGGAGGACTTGAATGCCTACTAGACAAAAGTTCTGTTCAGATAGAATAAGTTTGCTGATTAAAGGAGATAAATTGTAGAAGCCATTACGTTGTTTAATTGTGTTAGATTCAAACTTATTCTATCCGAATTTTACACCCTAATATCGATAATAAAATATTAAAAAAACAAAAACAAAACAAAAATAAATAAATAAAAATAGCCGCTTTATTTCATAAACGTTTTACACATTTCAAATTCTAACGGCTATGTTTTGTTCGAAAAAGAACAAAACCATTCCTTTCACGTCATATGTCGCACTACATTAAAAAATTCTAACGACTATGTTTTCGTTTGAAAAGAAAAAAAAACAAAAAAAAACACTCATTTCATTTCATAGACGCAGTACACATATTAAATTCTAACGGCTATTTTTCATTCCAAAAAGAACAAGAACATTCTTTTCACGTCACAAACGGACAAAACTTTTTCAAATATTTGTACTTGTGTGTTATTTCTTCAAATTAATCATCTCGAGGATATCTTAAAATTAAGACGAAACGTTGATGAGTACAGAAATAATATTTTTGGTTTTCCTTTTTCCATTACGTTGGAATATTATTTCCATTTATCATATATATATATATATATATATATAGATATATATATATATATATATAGATATATATATATATGTGTGTGTGAAAAAATGACAAACGGAAAACAAGTTAAAGTGCAGGAAAAAAACAAAAACAAGAGATTTTTTGACCGGTTTCGTTCGTGTCGAACGTCTTCAGAAAATGAAGATATGGAAATAATTTTATTTTGAAGGCACACACATGGGATGAGGGAAGGATGATCTGATTGAACCATATGAGAAGATGTTAAGTGATGTTGGAATATGATAAGTGGGTGACACATTCATCTATGTTTCTTATTCTTCTGTTTATATTTTTATTTATCCTCTTTCTCTCTTTTACTATCACACCTAATGAGCTAGCATGGAGAAGGCGGTAGGGGAGGGGGAAAGGCGACAAGAGGGAAGAAAGGACAGAGAAGCTGACTAAGGTAAACAAATGGGGTGGGAATGAAATTGATACACTGGATGTTAGAACCCAAAGATTAATAAGAAAGAATCAGGGATAGGTTTGCTAATTAGTCACACATTAGGTTTTTAAAGAGCAATTCATGAAAATGAAAAGCCGTGGTGGACAAAATGTGTGAAAAATTAAACAGACGGGAAAAACAGGTTAAAGAGTAGGAGAAAAATAAAAATATATATGGATTTCAAAAATAGAAAATAAGGGTTAAGTTAGAGAGAGATGTATTAAAATGATTTGATTATCAATGGGAGCTTGCTATTATCACAAAATATATAAATATACACACACACACACACACACACATGTGTATATATATATACATATATATATGTATCTATACATACACATACATATGTATATGTATCTATACATACACATACACACACATTTTCTAATATATATATATATCTATATGTAGATATTTAATCAGGGTCGCAGTGGTGCAATATATTGCATTGTTTTAGTGCGACTTTTGCTAAGTGTCTGCTTAGGGTATAAGAACCAAACCTTAGGTTGAAGTTTGATGGTGAAGAAAGGAGTATAGTCGTGCTTTCGATGCATTTGCAACGTGAGAGAGAGTGTTCGTTCTTGAGCAGAGTGCAGTCTGAAAGGTTTAGATTGTGGGAGAGAGTGTTCCTATGTATCACTAGAGCATTAGTGGAAATGTCATGTTTGAGGTCCCGCTTGTGTTCGTAAATGCGAGATCTCAAGTTTCTGGACGTTTCCCCAATGTAGAACATCGGACATGCGGCACATTTTATTTTGTAGATGCCGGCAGAGTGAGAGGTGTCTTTGGGGGTTGGTTGGGTTTCATATTAAGTAGATCTTTAATAGTTTTTGAGGTGGATGTTACTATATTTATGTCGGGTTTGAGTTGTTTCTGTAGGGAGATAGATATGGAGTTATTGGGGAGAACTATGTAAGATTTATTTTCTTCCGTTGTGTTGGTTATTTTGTGAGGAGATATTTTTGTGGGGCCGGTCTTTTTTTGTGGATGTTGAAAGCTTTTTGTTTAGCGTTAAGGATGAAGGATTGAGGATATTTTAGAGCTTGGTAGGTTTTTTGAATATAGGATTCTTCATCGTTGAGATGGGTGGAGCTGCAAATTCTCAGAGCTCTGAGAAACGATCCTATGATCATTCCGGATTTTATATTTTTGTTGTGGTCAGAGTAAAAATGTATGAGATCATTTTTGTTAGTTGTTTTCCTAAAGACTGAGAAGTCCAGACCATTAGGGGTGTTATGAAGAGTGATGTCAAGGAAGTTAAGGATGTGGTTATTTTCTGGTTCGGAGGTGAAAGAAATGGTGTGTTCTATTTTATTGAGTTTTTCGACTATGTCGGGGAGATTAATGTGATGTGGGTAAATAAGGAGTGTGTCGTCTATGTATCTAAAGTAGTGGGAGTTTTTGGGTAGAATTGATTTGAATGGACCGTTCTCTAGGAATTCTAGGAAAAGACAAGCGAGAAGTCCACTGAGGGGGGAGTCCATGGGTAGACCAAATTTTTGCTTATATAGAAAATTGTTAAAGGTAAAGTGGCATTGTTGTGTTATTAGATGGCATAGTTTGATCATTTGAGTGGAGGGGAGGGGGAGTTTAATTTTGGATTTGATAAGATGAATTTTTTGGAATCTGAGACATTTAGGTATAGGTACGTTAGTGTAGAGAGATTTAATATCTAAACTGGCCATAGTGAGGTTATTCATATATATATATAAAATTATTTTTAATATTTTACCTACGTACGACGTCGTTTCAGCATAGGGAAATAACAATCTCAGATGGTCATAGGGCGCGAACCCGGTTCACAGATACACCTTGAATCTGTAGGCGTTCATTTAGTCCCATTACGTCGTACATAGGTAAAAATATTTGATAAAATATTAAAAATAATTTAATATTATTATAAGCCCCTTCCAAGTAAAATTGAAAGTTGTCACTGTTGGAAAGATTAAAAATAAACATTCACCTAAAAGCTTCAGTGCAATGCTCTGATCCTGTAGTTGAGTGCTATCGAATGTTTAGATGTTATACTCACTGCTTTCAGTGTAATCATCACTTAATTTTCCCGTTATTATGTGACAATCTCTCGTGGCCTAATGGAATTACAGATTCAAGATGTATCTGTGAACAGGGTTCGCGCCCTATGACCGTCTGAGATTGTTATTTCCCTGCGATGATGAGAGCCATAAGCTCGAAACGACGTCGTACGTAGGTAAAAATATTTTTATAAAATATTAAAAATAATTTAATATTATTATAAGTGCCTTCCAAGTAAAATTGATAGTTGTCAGTCGGAAAGATTAAAAATAAACATCCACCTAAAAGCTTTAGAGCTATGCTCTGACTCTGTCGTTGAGTGCTATCGAATGTTTAGGTGTCAACACTCGCCGCTTTCAGTGTAAACATCACTTAATTTCTCCGTTATTATGTGACAATCTCTCGTGGTCTAATGGGGCTACAGCCATAAGCTCGAAACGATGTCGTATGTAGGTAAAATTATTTTTAAAAATATTAAAAATAATTTTTTATATATATATATAGTCTCGGAAGTTTCTCAACCATTAAAACTATATAAAAAAAAAACAAAAAAAAAAACAACTTTTTAGTCCCAAGTCGTTCAGTGGAAAATCACTCATGTAAGTCAATTTATTTTTTACAGTTATTATATTAGTTTGCTTCTAACATTATTTAAGGGATCATCAGTTGTTTACCATGAAAAACTTTTTCGGGAATATATATATATATTTGTAGGTACAAAATTTTAACATAAACTTCAATAATATTGGCAAAGTAGCCATGGTTACCGAAAAAGAAGAAGGTCTTTATTACTAAAACAAAAAAACAAAAAAAAAAAAAAAACACAAACACTAGAAGAGGGAGATCAAACAATCCATTTTTCAGTTTAAAAAAATTGGGTTTTTTTCCCTGTTTTAGCAACCAGGTTAAAAGAAAAGAAATTAATGAACAGAAGAAAAGAAAATATTATTTCTACCAAGACGTCTTTCGGTCGACCTTTTGTCAAGGTAGTCATCGACAATATAAGGATGAAAGCATGATCAAAAAACAAAAAGGGAATAAGCGAATAATGGTAAAAAGAAAAGGAGTCGCCCGAAAGACGTCTTGGTAGAAATAACATTTTCTTTGCTCCATCTGTTCATTAATTTCTTTTCTTTTAACTTGGTTGCTAAAAGAGAGGAAACATCTCTTTAATCAGAAGAAATAGATTACTTGATATCCTCTTCTTGTATTTTTGTTATTTCATTTTAGTAATACAGGCTTCCCTCTTTCTCAATAATTATGGTTATTTCCTATTTCGCCAATATTATTGAAGTGTATGTGCCCGTTTCTAGGTACATATAAATCTTAATTTCTCTTAATCACGTGACAGTTTCCGGTGGCCTCGACTATAGGGTGACTGCTTGCAGATTCTAGGCCGACTCGGTGAACCGTGTTCGCACCTCCCGACCGTTTGAAATTGTTACTTTCCTTCATTGATGAGAGCAATAAGCTGGAAGGAAACGCTAGCGTCTATAAGTTAAAAATAATTTTATATATATATATATATATATATATATATATGCTTTTGTGGCATATTTGAAAAGTGAAAAGTTCATAGTGAAAGGTGAATATGTCGAGGAAGTTGGCAACTACATCTACCCAGGGAAGATGGTGAGAATGACGCTGATATCGTGCCTGAAATCAAACGGTGAATAATGCATGGATGGACAGCCTTTTCCAAAGTAGACAACACCATGAAGAGTAAAAAGTCCACAATGAACATTAAGCAAAAAGTGTTCAATGAATACAACATGCCTGTTATGACATATGGTAGTGAAACATGGGCACTTAATAATGCAGCGCTAGAAAAGCTAATAGTGGCACACTGTACCACTCTTAAAAATGGAACGCATTATGCTCGGCATCAATTTACGTGATAGAAAAAGAAACACCTGGAACAGACAGCAAACTGGAGTAAATGACATCATCACAACTATACGAACGGCAAAGCATAGATGGGCAGGTTACATTTCTAGATGGACAGACAACAAATGGACATATAGAGCGACAGAATGAACCCCCAAAGCAATGGAAAATACATAAAAGAAGGCCAAAGACCCAGTGGAGAGACAACCTCAATAGCCAGGGATAACACAAGGTTGAAAGAAACCAGGGAGAGGTTCCTCCACCAAGAGTGATAAAAAAAAGCTAATGATGATGATGATGATAATCTTTTATTAGACTTCTCATTTTCGATGTAAAATATACTTTTCTAAAAACGCTGTCTAAGAAAATAACATTTCCTTCGAATGTGGGTCATCCGAGTGCACTTGTCTGCTCGTGATGGTAATATCATTTCAGACCATAAAGGAGGTCTGAGATCTGCCTGTGGCGCCTACATGTCTAGAAAGGCAAAGGACAGAATGGAACCCGAGGCAATGGAAAAGACCTATAGGAAGGCCAAAAACTCGGTGGAGAGACGACTTCGATGGTCAACTCGGTCCTACTTGGTCACGCCTAGCCAGGGATAAAACAAGGTGGAAAGAAACCAGAGAGGGGTTCTTCCACCAGGAGTGAAATAAAAAAACCCTGATGATGATGATTATATATGCATATGTTTACAATGGAGTTATATATATATATATATATATATATATATATATATATATATGCATATGCATACACACAGATAGGGAGTAAACACTGAAGAACAAGCAAACAATTTTTTTGTTTACTTACGAGGAGGGAGAGTAGGTGGAGGCGTCAGCATTTCGTTTCCTTTGCCAGCTTCTGAAAAATGTGAAAAATATATCATTTAGAATTGAATAAATTTTATGAAAAGGATAAAACACAGTCATCCACAAACTGACACTGTCGGTGTCCTATAACTGCCTGCAGTCTACGTTGTGTAGTCGTTCCAGTTAGCTTTCTCCTTGCCATGTCCTGACTCATTGGACCTTTCAGGATGATAACTATATAGTCACATATAAAGAAATAACAAAAACAAAAACAACTATATAACTTTTGATTGTCCCTCAGAGGTGTGTGACAATAAACGGCGTGTTTTTTGGGGGGGGATCGGGGTTGAGGGGGTTTTAAGTTGGTAATCTGACAGAATCGCTATGACATTGTTTTCAATAAGTCCAGAATGACAACGATTTCCTCTGTCGAGTCACATAATTAAGAATAACATAATAATTACTTAACACTTCTACTCGGTCATGGCTGATGGAATGAGAACAATCTATGTCTGTGGATTAAATTAAGGATTCAGTTTGAAATTCCATATCGATCCCAGAGTCTGACATAAAGATTTGCAAGTTCAAAAAGATGCACCTGAAACATTGTGATGAGCATAGTATTCCGAATAATCAAAATCATCGAAAACATTTGAATGCCTACTACTCAAATGAACTCGATTATGTGACTCACTACTAATTTAAAATTGTATCAAGGAAGCATAAATCCATTGTAAACATATTTTTTATTAATAACCAGAGCCGCCTTCCCATCTCTACCTTTGTTTCTATGCCACTAAGCTATTGTCATGACCGTCTGCATACACTATCAACTCCATCATTGTGAAACAGAACGGCTTCGGATTTAGAATTGCACCACATAAGTAAAAAATCGTAAAATAATTTGGGGCAACAAGCAAGGCCCTGTGTTTAGGTACAACTAAACACAATGATAGCTTCGGTACCAAATATGGTTGGATTGCAAAAAGGATGGCGAATTTTATTTACAACTAGCAGAAATACCCGGTGTTGCCGGGGGCAAAAGTGTAACATATTTATATTAAAACTTTTATCTCTTTATTTTCTCTATTCGTCTCTCTATCTTTCTCTTTCCCCCCTCCCCTATTTCCCCCTACCTCTCCTCACTCCCTCTTTCTCCTTCCCCCAGTCCAGTTCTCTCTTTGAACATACATACACACAGACAATTTTCCGTTATATAGAATCATCAAGGAATTAGTCAGCATAAGGGAAGTAACTCTTTGATAAAAAATCAGTGTTACTTCTCTTTAGTTAGTACATGAAATGTCTGAAAAACCGACCCTTTCTGACACGTTCTGCACTAGTTTAGGGTAAAAGAATGAATATATTTTTCTATATATTAGATATTCATCCGGGGCAATGCCGATCAAAAATATATCAACTTTGTGGGTCTTTGTTTTGTAGTTTTTTTACTTTTAGCTAGACATACACGCATACAACTGCATTTTATATAATAGATTTCATGGATGGCATTTTTGAAGGGGGTACTTCCTGTATTATCTAAAGAGCATTTGAGGCATTATGAGTTTTAAAAAAGTAACTCAGCCACTCAAAATATTTACTCAGTTTATGGAGAAGAATGCCTGAATTTCAGAAATTAAAATTTTGCTCTCAAAGATGAAGACCAATCATGATGTCCAGTTGAGTTTGATGAAAAGCTCCTTGTGGCATCACTGAAAGAAAACCCTGGAGTATCAGTTAAAGAATTGGCAATGAAGCTTTCCTCAAACCATACAACTGTTCATCGTTATTTTCAACAACTTGGAAGAGTCCCTTAGATTGAGTGACTCATAGATTTGATTGGACATCTCAACTTGTGATTTACAGTTGCCTTCAGACAATTCATGAAGAACCCTGTATGACAATGAACACATGAAATCAATTGAAAATTGCACCACGTAAGCATGAATCTATCTTCAGTATTTTGGGGCCAATAACCAGAGGCCACTAGAATTAGATCTCTATGCCACTGAGTCACTGCCATGACCATCTGCTTTGTGGCACACTACCATACACTCTAAACTGTATAATTATGAAGCAGAACATATTCAGATTAAAAATTGCCCCACATCCACTGTAAAAATCTTTCGGTGGAGATAGAAGCATAGCGTTCCCTTTAAGCATAATGGTAAATTCGGCACCGATAATAGATGTTTCAGCATTAAATAATGCAAAAGGAGATTGATATATGGTAAAATGAATAAACCAGACCAAATCTTTAAAAGAAAAAGATTTGGTTTATTCAGACTTGTTCTGCTCAGAAATTCTGATGGTTGTCTTTGGAAGTTTTCCAACAAAAACAAAAAGACCCCCGTCCCCTCCTTAAGAAACATAACAAATAGAAAAAAGAACCTCATTTGTTATGAAAACCCTATACAGAGCTTTCAACTCACCGAATTCAGTTTGGTCATTATTCCAAAGAAACTTAATACCCAAACTAATTAAAAAGTGGTGATTGTTTTGTTTCTGATTTCATACAAAGAAGATTCATTTTACAATGTTTCGAAGGAATAATATTTATGTTATGGCACGAGGAAAGTATTAAAATAATTATTAGTGAAACTGAATTGTTATTCATGGGCTTCTTGAGTTAACAACTCAAGCTAAAATCTGCTAAAGTCTGTAAATAGGATGCAAATTTCATGTTCTGCAGACTTGTTATTATGTAGAAAATTAATACTTAAACGTCTAATGAAAACAAACAGCTTTTTTTTTATTTAAGATTTTCAAATAAAATAAAAGCCACACTCCATTTACACATTAAAGCTTGCTCTTGTGGAGAGCTACTTGAACCTTCAACCCATATAGCTAAGAGTTTAGAATAGCCAGTAAACAATTTATGAAAGTAAATGCTATAAAATATATCACACAATTATTATTATTCTCTCTCCTTCACACATATATATATATATATTTTGGCTAAGATGAAAGTGTAGTATCTGTTCCGATGGATACTACACCCTATAGACCTGTTCCGTCTTGGCCTTCGGGCCTTGATTCCGCCAGTCTGTGCGTTTGTCCTGTGCAGTTCTAGGAGGTCCACCCTCCCAGGCTTTGCCTTCTCACCCTTTGAGAAGGGGTTAGTTTATTGCTAATCGCATGAGGCGCCCCTACCGGGGAATGCCGACGGGGCTGCCCAGGCATTTTTTGTAGGCCAGAGTGCTCTCTCTTCTCGAGGGCGCTAGCTTTTCAAATCCCAGTTTCCCAACCTTGTGTCACATCTTACCGCTGTGGGAGGAAGATAAATAATATATATATACATATATATATATATATATATTCACACCCCCACCTCGACCGTCTGAAATTGTTACTTTCCTGCACTGATGAGAGCAATAAGCTTGAAACGCTAACGTCTGTAGGTATTAATAATTTAATATTTATTTATAAATATTACATATATATATATATATATATATATATATATATATATATATATATATATATATATTTGCATACTTAGGCAGCATTTCTTCATTGATGCATGTTTAATTAAACAACAGGGACAATTCCTGTTTGTTTCTTTTTTTGATCCATCTTTTCATGTTGACGGACTAATGATCTAAAAAGAAAAAAGTTTTAATCGAGTTTCTCAAACAATTAACCAGTTTTAGTTTGCATAACTCCTCACGTGCCTGAAGAAGACTCATGGGAGTCGAAAACGTTAGCAGTTTTGGCGAGTTCCTGTTCACACTCGAACAGAACATTAGATCATTAGTCTGTCAACATGAAAAGATGGATCAAAAAAGAAACAAACAGGAATTGTCCCTGTTGTTTAATCAAACATGCATATATATATATATATATATATATATATATATATAAATATATATATATATATTTATTTATATATATCGACCTTTTTATAGGAAGGGCACTCTATTTGGGAAGAATTAATTGTTTTAATTTAAAAGCTGAGGTATAATCTTCTTCAAAGACAAGTCATCATACTGATAAAATGCAGTATTTATACTTCTCATTCAAACAACCGAATTGTTAGATGCCTTAACTGAATAACATTTTTATACATTTACTGTATAAGATTGCATACTACTAATATATGCAAATAAACTTAAATTATATTGAATTGTATGGAAATTGATACAATCTATTCCTTTTAATGGGTGAAAAAAGTAATTGTACATTATCAATATAATATTATAAACTCTAGATTGCGGCATTATTTTAAAGTGTAATATTCTAGAACGTTTCAATAATGTTATCAGTACTTATAGTTAACTTCAAAATCAAAGCGGGAACATTCTGCAATTGTTAGTTGCACAAGAAGGTTCCAATCGTGGCAAGATGCAAAGAATTGACTACTTCACAAAAATAACTGGTTGTTTAGCTATGGAAAGATGGAAAAAGTTACAGGAAGGTCTCTAATAATCTGAATGTTTCTTTCATTACGATTAGTTTATTCTATTACTAGAGGACAAGTGTACACCAGCTGTGGTGAGGAGTGTTATGCTTTATGGCAACGAAACATGGGCTGCATCGGCGAGCACTCTTAAGAGACTGCAGCATAATGAAAGAGCCATGATAAGATGGATCTGTCATGTAAGGCCGGAAAACAACACTCTCTTCAAGACTCTTCTCTCTAGGCTTGGAAATAACTGATGTCCTTAAGCTAGGCAAGAGAGATGGCTTGGCCATGTCAAGTGAAGCTCCAGCTGGATCTCCCGGGTCAGAAACATTTCCATCACATCAAGTCGGCAGGCTGGAAGACCTAGACTTTCTTGGGATGAGCTGTGTAAACGTGATCGTGCAGCCCTGGAGATTACAAACTTAGATCCTCACGACCGCCGAGCCTGGAGTGGAAGACTTCGATCAAGACTAACAGGCAGGCCACACCCTCTTCTAGAAGACTTATCAAAAACCTGTACAAAAATGAATCGGATGAAGAAGAAGATCACCACGTGTAAAAGACGTAAGACAGTTTAAAATCAAGGAAGATGTCTCAAAGATTATCGAAAAAATTAGGACGCTAGATTCGACAAAATCCAATGGTTACCCATAAAGAACTGCAGGATAATTCACAAATGCAGTTCCTTGGCCTTTTTACTAGGAGTAAGTTGTGGTATCTGTTCTGATACTACACTTCATCTTTTTTGTCCTCGGTCAGTGAAGGAGAAATCCTTCTAGACGGAGGCAATTTTAATTTTTGTTCCAATCCAGAGTTCCCCTTTTGGGGAGCTGGATTTTTCCCCACATTAAAAATTGACCGTGTGTCTAACTCTGCTCTCGTGGGAAGGCAAGTGCCAGAGTGATTTGCATTTATCAGGAATTAGTGTAATCAAGCAAATAATAAGTAATGAAATTCACAGGAACAGTCTAAAGTCACGAACACTGATGAAAACTCCACCTCTATGTAAACGACACAAAGATGTGAGGTTGAAATTCGTTATAGAACATAAGGATAAGGAAATATCACATTGAAACAAGTTTTATGAATAGACGAAACTAATATTGAGTTGTTTTGTCACAATTATCAGAAATCATGTGTGGAGGAAATATGGTGAGGCATACTTATCAAAGAACATCGTTCCAACTGTCAAATTTGGTGGTGGCATGATTTATGGCTGTTTTTCTGCGACGGTATTGGTAACATATCAATGGTAGAGGATAAAATTAATGCCAAAAACAAAAATCTTTGAAGAAAATTTAGTGCCTTCTGTTGAGAGTCCTGAGCTAACACCTGGTTGAATTTTCTAACTGGATAATGATCCCAAGCATACACTGAAATCTACGAAAAAGTGGCTTGCCAAAAGTAATGTTGATATCTTGCAATGGCCAAGTTAGTCCCCGAATATGAATCCAATCGTGAACATGTGGCGATATTATATATGGCATAATCACGTTGACACACATAGGGTCCATCTCTTGGGACATCCTGCATGCTCACCGGACTTGAATCCAATTGAAAATGTTTCGCGATGGATGACAAGAGATATTTATCGAAATGGCAAATAATATTCAACAAAAAATGAACTTCGTAAAGCCATCTTCAGAAGCTGGAGCACCTTAATGGAAACGCTTATTTCTAGCATGCCCCAAAGTCATTAAAACCAGTGGAGGTAGAACTCATTATTAAATTTGGTTGTTGAATGCTTTCATACACTTTTCGTACAATTTCGTAGAATTTTTTGTCGCTGGTCTTATAATTTTGATCAAGTGTAAAATGTCTCATTTTATAAAAATGTAAATTTTTTAATAAAATGTTTGGAATGTAGCTTTTTGTTTCCATAACCTTTTAGATTGCAGTATTGGTAACCTTAAGTGGGAGGAGTTTAAAATCTATCCTAAAAAAAAAGATTTCTTTTAAGATTTTCAAGTGGTCTTAAATTTTTGATCAGCAGTGTATATACTATAAATATATATCAAATATTAAATTGAGTTTCACCTACAGACGATATCGTTATGTGGTTTTACCCTCATCAGTGCAAGAGTGGTGGTTGCACGTGGTCGCATGGGCTCGAACGCCGTTTGTAAATTCAGTCTAGAATCACGTCTGTATGTATGTGTGTTTGTGTGTGTGCGCTCTATAGAAAAAAGTTAGAGAATCTAGATAAAATCTAAAAGTGTATTCCCATGTAAAATTAACTGAGAAAGAAAATGGAAGTATTCCTGAATCACTAAATGCACACCTAAAAGGGATATGAGGCAGATTTCGTTTGGGTGGGTCGATTATTTTAGCTATTTTCAGTTTAATTTCTATTTAATTATGTATTAATTTAAATAGAAAACAATTATATCATGTAGTAATTTGTAAAAAATACTGCAAGCCATTCCCTAAAAAATCTGCAAGTCATTCCCTAAAATTCAACTGGAAATGACACCAGAGGGAGGCTGCGGAGGGGAGGATTAAAAATTAATAGATGCTACCTCTGGGGAAATTCCGGTGCCATCCTGGATTCTGTCAATATGAGACGAGTTCTAGGAAGGAGGAAGTTTACTCACCCTGGTTTTACCTTAATACCCATGTCATTCCAAAACCTAATCCAAAAATGACGTCATAAAGAGTTGGACGGGGCCCAGGAAGAAATTCCAAAATCCGATTGATGTACAGGGTACTTCTGCAATCTGTAACCTTTCGCTTCTGTTGTACAACAGCGGCGCGTCTCTAAACTTTGCATTATTTTTACAACAGAGACGTGTCCCAAACTTTTGATTCTTTTGTACAACAGAGACGCCTACGTAAACATTTTATTCTTTTGTACAACAGTTGCGCGGCCGTAAACTTTTGATTCTTTTCAGGGGCTTGTGCAGTTTAGCCCGCCCCTATGGAAAACGCTTTTCAAGGGCTTGTGCAGTTTACGTCAACTATGAAAAACGCTTTTAAGACTATTGACTTCATCAACATTACGTATTTTCTTAATATGTTACCATGGAGTCAGGTAAGAAATTAGGTATTGATGGGACCATTTAAACAACTTGGTGTTGTCCGGGATCAAAAATTGTATAATTACAGTATTACTTTTGGTAACTGGTATATATCAACATCATTTATCTTCATCATATTCTGAAATAGGGGTGGGGGCAAGAAATTAGGTATAGACCGGGACTATTTGTTCTACTCGGCATTGTTTGGGATCAATAACCATTATTAACATTATTTTTCTTCATACTTTGACTTTAACGGTACTTTTGGCAGTTCTGTAAAGGCCTCCTTGCTAACATTACATTATTAAAAGAGAGAGAGAGAGAGAGAGAAAGAGAGAGAGAGGGAAAGGGAGAGAAAGAGAGAGAGGGAGAGAGAGAGAGATTGAAGTTTTAACATGAAAATGTTACACATGCTATTTAACTTCTATTTTTTTTATGGCCCAGAGCAATAAATGTAAGATTACACTATTACATTTAAAACAGATGGCTCCGGGGAAATGAATTACATTATTATTAGTTTTTAACACAAGAGAAGAATCAGATGGAAAAAGGGGAAAGAGAGGGTTGGGGGGAGGTAGGGAAATCATGGGGACGAGGGAAAGAAAGATGGCTAGAGAGAGGAAGGGAGATGGAAGTTTTTATATAAACACACACTATTTAATTTCTACTACTTGTGTTTTTTTTTATCGCCCCAAGCAACGCCAGGTAGCCCTGCTAATATATATATATATATATATATATATATATATATATAATATTACGATAAATATTATTAAATTCTTATCCACAGACACATGTGTTTGATCCTTTTTACAGGGAATTTGTTTTCATCCAATTAGAACAGGTTATGTGATTGGCATAAGAGATACTATTATAGACTATGGAAAAGACTACACTGCATTCAAATTCTATCAGATCTATTGTGTTCAATTATGCACTGATACTATTGGGAGAGGTATGAACCCACAATACTCTCCTCCCCAGCTATGAGTAAAAAAGTGACTTGTGTCCAACTAATCATATACAATGGATTGTGCTCCGATGAACTAGCTGCTCTAATTCGATGTAAATACACTAGACCAACCCGACAATCAGCTTAATCCCATCCATTCACTGTCGAGGTCCCCAGATGCCGGAGAGCCTTCTACTTCAATAGCTTCTTTCCTCATGCTGCCGGCCACTGAAACTCCCTCCCTGCTCTCTGTTTCCCCGACTGCACTGATATGCAGAAATTTAAAACTAATGTAAACAGACATCTAGCTGCACAGCTCCCAACTTAGGATGACACCCAAAATTTTTCACCTTATTCTCAGTAGCCCCTTACATAGTTAAAAAATTTTTTTTTTAAATTGACATGTATTGTGTTTCGCCATTAAATGACCCAAAGGTGGTTGATATTCCACGCCAAACCTGTATAACACACTAATGCATGATAAATAGAGATGCATTTCGTATTTTACTAAATGATTCATACATAGTGTATTTTTAGTTGACAGTTTGTTCGTAATTTTAATTCAACCATGAATTTTATTATTAAACTAGCAAAAATTACCCGACCTCCGGGCGGCAATTACTGAGGCTGTCGTCTTCTTTACAGAAACCAAAGAAATAATTTTCATTTGACATTTTGGTAATTTAGAGAAAAATAAGAAAATTATGATTGTCGTAGTGTTATTTGAAATATTCCAATGTGAGGGAAATATACTGTGCATGAACATCGTCAAAGTATGTTTTTAGGAAAAAACAACAAAAAGGTTAATTGATATGGTCTTTAAGATTTTCAACGTCGATAAATTTTATTTTGTTTTTTCAGCATAAAAATTAAAATAAATTCTCCATTAAAACTTGTTATATAATGAAATGAATAAAGATGAGCGCGTAACATCTTTCAGTCGAATAAAACTATTTTATATTAATTTTCGCCTTTATAAAAGACAGAAAAATACTAAGTAATATTAAAAAAAAAAAAAATTTTAATTTAGAAAGATTAGAGGAGGTGTTTTTTTCTATGACAATTTTTTAAGATGTAGTATCTGTACTGAATCTGCACTTAGTTTTTATGTTCTCTGTTAATGAAGGAGAACTCCTTCTAGACCGAGGCAATTGAACTTTTTGTTCCAATTCAGAGTGCCCATTTTGGGGGAGCTGGATTCTCCCCACGTTAAATATTGAGATTGTGCCTTACTCTGCTTTCGTGGGAGGAAGTAAATAAGAACAACATCAACAACAACAATTTAAAAAATAATAATAAACGCATGTATTTAATTATTAACAGATTAGAAAATATTAATTTATTAGAAACTTAAAAATAAATAAATATGCAAATGAGAGGCTGAGAGGATAATATGATAAATGAAATACATACACTGACCCCCCCCCCCTCAAAAAAAAAATGGGGTTAATGACTGGGAGGATGATATTATGGCAACAGAATAGATGGTACACAACTCCTCCCACACACAAAACTGGTAATCGTGAAGAAATGGTATCGTGAGGAACGAATGTATACTGTAGCCCCCCCCCCCCCGAAGAGGAAGTAATGCCTGGGAGGAATGTATCATGATGAATGAAAATATACTACAGAGAATTAAATAAGCATAAACCGTTTTAATGTCAATATAGTTAGAATAGGTGGAAAAACATTTGCATTTATTTACTTAGATAACATTAAAAACCATGGCAAGTTTCATTGTCCACGTGAAACGCCTAAATGAAAATTGACTGGAAAAATATAGTCGCCATCTTTATAAACAAAGATGAATCTGCTGGCTAAAGAAGAACGATAACTTCAATAATTTTCTAGTTAAAAATACATGTTTATTATGAACCTGACTTATTGTTCGTCCTTAGCTAGTATTATGATGAACGAACAGATACTATACTGACCCCTCCCCCTTGGACAGAGGATAATATCATGATGAACGAACACTACTTCCCTCTACTCAAAAAGGAGGAAGTCATTATTATGTGGACGGTCTTATGAGAACAAAACCGATACTACACTACCCCCCCCCCCCTAAAATTCTGACTAAATCGAGTCTTGGGTTCTTTTTAAATTCTGGGAGGATTCCCCCCTACACACCCTTAAAAACGGATGAGGTAATTCTTGGGAAGACAGTTTTATGACAACAGCACCGATACTACACTACACCGCCCATTAAAAAATATTTCAATTTAATCAATTTTTTGTTGTTTTTTTTTTTAAATTTAAAAATGCCTAGTCACAAAAAATATTTTTTATGGTTCTGTGGCCTTTTGGCTAAGATCAAAGTGTAGTATCTGTTCTCAAACATCTCAGCGATATTTGACACTTTACTAAAGCCGGAAGTAAATTATATCCCTTGAAAATAAAATTCTAAATAAGTTTTGAAACGTTAACATTTTTTTAATAAAATCTCTTTATTTTATTGATAATTATAATAATAGTACTATCGATAAAACGATTGCGTGTGTAGAAGAAAATTTGACAATACAAAGTCCAAAGGTATATTACAGAATATTAATTTATTAAAAACTTAAAAATAAATAAATATGCAAATGAGCAAAATCGAGATTAGTTTGAGTGAGTTGGAGATGCCTATATATAGGATATTTCAATCTACTTTAATATAATTGGAATTGAATAATCCTAATGTGTTTTGATGTTAATATAGTTAGGATAGATCGAAAAAACTTTCGCATCTATTCATTAGATTATTATTACTTTTTAAGAATTGAAAAATAAATTCATCTATGTACTATTTGGATTATTCGGACTACTGTTCTCCTTTTGGATGTTATTCTCACAACGTTTCGGTCGATGTAATCTCCGACCTTCTTCAGGTGCATCTCATCAAGATGAGAACAGTAGTCCGAATAATCCAAATAATGCAAATTATCAATCCTCATCTGAAAAAACCCGAAACATAATTCAGCTCACTAGTTGAATAAACGTTCATTTTTTTGTTTTTGTTTTTACTTCTCTGGATTTGTCATGAAATACCGGAACGGTATCAATGATGTAAAAAAAAAAAAAAACGATATTAAAGTCAAAATTGCAATACCATCCATCCGACTCTAGTGAACAACAATTAAACCGATGCTTAAAGTAAGTCTCTGACCTCTTAATGAATACGGTAACCACCAAACGGGACAGCCACAGAAACGAAAATATTCACAGTTAATGATATCAAGTGTTGATTTCCGGTTCAGTTGATAAGAAACAGTAACCATAGCAACTGTCGAATCCTCTTTAAAGATGTACAGTCAGTCAGGAAGAAGCATCCATTAGCCTCGTTTCAGTAGAAAATGAGAAATGAAGAGGTTTCATTTAATTATTGTTTTTACAAACTAATTTGAACACGTAAATTCACTTTTTTGGGTTTTCTGTTTTGTTATAAACTAGCTGTACCGACCTGGCGTTGCCCAGGATCCATTACGTTCAGATTTCTTTTGTAAATATTCCTATGTTCTATAAGCACGCATTCTTTATGTTCAGTATTTAAGCTAAATGTGAACTTGGTTTTGATTAAACACGAACCAATCAAGACTGAAGTAAGCAAAAAGAAAAGAAAAACAGCCATTAAGGAATGATACATCTTATTAAAAGAATAAGACATATTTCTCTTAGATATTTTTTCTTTTAAGGTGACAATTTAAGAATTTCTACATATTAAGAAACTGTCAGATAAGATTATTTATTTTTTTTAAAAATTGTAGCGAGGTACGTTAGTCTATAGCAGGGGCGGGCAACCTTTTCGGAGTAAGGGCCAGATGAGACCTTTGGAAGAAGATCGCGGGCTGGAGTCAAAAACGAAATCTCAGAATTACTATATTTTGTTTACATGAATAAATTGTACAAAAATTGCATTGAACACTCTATAAATCTGATATTTTTTCTCAAGAGACTTCTGTATATGATGTTATAAAAGGCGCCAACGAAGAGCCATTTTGGAATCATAAAAAAGAATGACAGGTGAAGTAGCAAGTTGATCCAGCATTCGTTTTGACACACCTCGCATAGGTTCTATGTTTCATGCCCTTTCCTCGTCTCCTCTTTGCCTCTCTCTTTCTCTTTTTCTATTTTTATCTCTTAATAGTTAAAGAAAAATGAAAGATACATGCATCATTGCTAGCTGATATTTATACATTTTTATCCCACTGTAAATCTTGATTGAAACCTAATTTTACATCTATGTCACAGAATGATATGAGTTTTACTGGGAGGTCCGCGGGCCGGATTGCAATAATAAAGCCTAGCAGGGTGGCTGGCCGGACGCTAAGCCTTCGCGGGCCAGAGGTTGCCCGCCCCTGGTCTATAGCAAATAACATGGTACAACAATAACAACTGAAAGTTGGCTAATCAGAATCAAAGTTTGATTTTTCAGTTTAAATGCTGTTTAGGTCCTACTTTTACAATCAGACCAACATAATTGTATAGAGTAGAGAAGATAAGAAATTATTATTTTAAAAATATTTAGGTATTCAATGGTTACTATCTACACTATAATGAGAGATCTTGTGTATGTATGTGTGCCTGTGCGTGTGTCCATTTTTACTTGCTTCCCTACAAAGACAAAGTTAGACACAAAGTCGTTTTTTATTGTGGATACTCCAGCTCCCCAAAAATGGCACTCTAGACTGAGAACAAAAATTACATGTATATTTCCATCTGCACCCCTTCACGGATGAGGATGCCTCATGCCACGGGTAATAACCCCTCTCTTCGAATGGACAGGTGATGCCTGAGAGGAATGCCTCTAGAACAGATAGTACATTTTGGTCCCAGCCCAAAGGTTGGATAAAAATGATTGATTTGGTTAATCTGTTTTATGCATTTAATCCATTGAGTCATTTAATACAAACAAATAAACAATAACTATGGCGATTTGTGACTTTCATAATCTCGTTTTCACTCAGCAGCAAATGACGCCGTTTGTTATATACGGATGACCAGAAATGATAAAAAAACAAACTTTCTCCACAATTAATACCAATTTCAGACTTGTCCAACGAATGTATTACTTTTATTTCGTAATAAACAAATAATTAATAGAAGGGAAGTTTCCAGAGTCACCTGCAGTAATTTTTCCGGCAATATTTTGTATTGGATACGGAAATTTTATGAAGTTTAAAACTTTAAAATAAACTTTATAACAAAACAATAAAATAAAAAAAACAATTTAAAAATAGATCCGGTATTCTGTTAATTATTTGTTTATTACGAAATAAATGTAATACATTCGTTGAACAATCTGAAATTGGTATTGATTGTGGAGAAAGTTTTTAAAAATCATTTCTGGCCATCCGTACATGAGAAACGGCGTCATTTGCTGCTGAGTGAAAACGAAAGTATGAAAGTCACAAATCGCTATAAATATTGTAAGGGTTTATAATTAGTTGAACAAAAACCACTATTTTACACATAGACGGATGGAGGGGGGGGGGGGTGATGAATACCTTTCCCAGTTGTATTACTGTATAATTGAACACAATAAAATAAAATCGAGACTTCGCTGGCAACAAAAGCTGAAAAATGCATATTGTCATATAAAAAAGATATACGAAAGTTATATACAAGTATAAACATCGTCAAAACAGTTGTCTAAGGCTCTCTTGAATGCGCTTGTGGTGGACTACATTCTGGTAAAGTCTCTTTCATAGAGCAGCAATGCGGACAGAGTAAGCAGCCTTTCATCTGCGGAGGCGAAACAGTTAAAAATACAGTTCGTGTGTTTGACCACGGTGGTCTTGGTATGGTGCTGGGTTGAAAAAAAAAAAGGCTAAGATCAAAGTGTAGTATCTGTTCCGATGGATACTGCACCCCATAGACTGGTATCGTCTTGGACTTCGGGGCTTGATTTACACCTGTCTATGGGTCTGTCCTGTGCAGTTCTAGGAGGTCCACCCTCCCAGGCTTCGCCTCCCCTCTTTGGGGAGGAGTAAGTTTATTCCTTACTGCCTGAGGCGCCCCTACCGGGGAATGCCGACGGGGCTGCACAGGCAATTTTTAATGGCCAGAGTGCTCACCTCTAGGGCGCTGGCTTTTCAAACCTCACTTTCCCGACACGACCTTGGGTCACATCTTACTTGTGGGAGTAAGATAAAACTGGCCTTGTGCCTAACTCTTGGAGAGGAGTGAATAAATACTCATGTCGATCATTGGCCTGGATGAAGCCAGATGGTGCGAAACTTGCATCATTGTGCAACCTCATGTGCCGTTTAAGGCTACCAGCTGAGCGACACACTTCAGGGCATCGAGAGCATGACAAGCTGTGACCTGTTTTGGAAAAGCAACAGCTGTAGATGAAATGTTTCCATGTGACTTCATGTGATTGACAAGACCTGCCTTTGACAACAGAATCCGGTCACACACGTCACAGATCCACACATCTCCACAATTGGTTGGTAAGGTTTCATTTTTCCTGCATGCTTTCTTTAGTTTTGCACTGTCAACCCTGGTTGCTTCAAAACGTTCATCGCCCTTGTAAATCTGCACCCTCCACTGCTCACGACCAGATGCTAGGGTCTCCCAATTGTCTGCTGGAATAGCAAAGGACGCCAAACTCTCCTTGACACTATCATGAAATCGTTTTCTGGGCTTGTGCTGGGGTCTTTTTCCCAAAAGAAGCTTACCATAAAACAACTGTGTGTGTATATATATATATATATATATATATATATATATATATATATATATATATATATATATATATCTAGTGTGTCAAGTTATACTGAAAAGAAATCCATAAAGTGCTCGATCGCAGAAGAGTGAGAGCTAATACAAATAATTTATTTCAAAACTATATGTTACATATTTCAGAATCGTACAGCGGTTTCATCCAGATGGGCTGACTTTTTAAATTAAAAAAAGTCTATATCCAAAGGGGTTAGGGTTAGTGTACTTAAATGAGATCAAAAAACACATTTTGATCTCATTTCAGTACGCTGATGATTCCCCTTTGGTATAGACTTTTTAAAAAGTCAGCCTATCTGGATGAAACTGCGGTACGATTCTGAAATATTTTATATATATATATATAGTGTGTAGATTTCAATTTTGTGTTGAGAATCTGAATAACAGAGCTCAATGTAATTTAAACAGAGCAAAACAGAATTATAAAAAAGAAAAAAACTATACACACATTAAGGTTGTACACATAACTTATTTCGATCCCTTAATTAGGTCTCCTCAGATGTATAAACAACCACGTCAAAAAACCAAATTTGGTTTTTTGACGTGGTTGTTTATACATCTGAGGAGACCTAATTAAGGGGTCGAAATAAGTTATAATGTGTACAACCTTAATGTGTGTATAGTTTTTTCTTTTTTATAATTATATATAATATATATATATATATATATATATATGCTAATTTTTCTGTACCAAAAAAATAAATAAATATTACACTCTTAATTTTAATTCTCAATTAATCGAGAACTCTGCTAGGATTTTTCCTACTATATTACAAAAAAAGTTATATATATATATATATATATATATATATATATATATATATATATATATACCTAACTTTATATGGAGAGAGAGATGAACAACCCTGCAATTCATTACTATATAAGTATAACTCGCTATCTGATGATGATGATAAAAATATAAATAATTGAAAGGAACTGTGGGAAAATATTAACAGACCCCGCCCTCTATGGCCAGAATCTAGTCAGCCTTATAACGCAATCCGTAATTATACAATCAAATAAAATACAGTCGCAATCAGTTTTATCTAAAGAAATGTGACATTGCAGGAAGGACGATGAGTCAACTATGGTATTTAATTTCTCTCACCAGAGTTAGTGTTGTAAGGTCTTGGGTTTTTTTTTTTTTTTTCCTAGAAGAATCAGCCTTAATATATTTTCATCCAATTTCCTTCGACGCAAAAGAAGGCAACACACTGAATGCATGAACAAATGCCAAACAAATGGAGTTTGAAAAAGAGGATACAGCAATTTAAAACCAAGCAAAATGTCAAATACAACCAATGACACCAACCAGCGACAACATAAACACAAATAACTTGAATCATGTAGACAGAGAGATGTCTGAATATAGACTATAAATCCATGTGCATGATATATATATATATATATATATAATTTTAGCCTAAAGATTCTCCCCGAGGATGAAACGCGGGAGCCTCTGTGTAGCTTAATTGCCATAAATATATTTTCATAGCTTACTATATATATATATATATATATATATATATATATATACACATACACATACACATATATATATATTGTGCGTATGTAGGCAGAATTATTTCATTTAAGCAAACATTGTAAAACATAACAGAATTCCTTAGCTTGATTATAGCTTTTTTTATTTTTACAGTTTTACTAATATTCTTTTTTGTGTCAAAATAAAAAAAAAACTGCTGAATATTCCGTATGTATCACTACGATTTTTTATTCTTCGTCGAATCATCTTCAGGTAACAAAAACAAATGAACAAAAAGCTGCGAAAAAGGAGAGAATTTTCAAAAGTAGCCGAGAACGCGTATATGAAGTTGTTAGACGTCAAAAGAACAGAAGAACGTTTACAATTTTAATTCCAGGACGCCAGAATTAGCGTCACAGGATAAATTGTATCATATATATATATATATATATATATATATATATATATATATATATATATATATATATATATAATTATTTTATAAATAAATATTTATTATCCACAAACATATATGTTTCGTGTTAACTAACTACCGGTCGAACGATTTGAATCCTGGACCCGAGTAACTCTAATCCAACATTCTTAATTATTATTAAAATTAAATGTGTGACAAATAAACCCTATATTTTTATTTACAAATATAGTAAGTCTCAGAAAGTGTTCGATCTGCCAAAGGTGAGAACTTTCACAATATTACTCAATTAGAAACTTCTCATATTCTTCTCAAGGTGCTTGACTTGACGGAGCTTTTAATAATTATTGTTTTATAAAAAAATATTTATTATCTACAGACATACATGTTTAATGTTCACTAACAATTATGTCGTTCACAGACAGACTGTTTTGCTGCATAACAGCTCTTCAGTGCGGCTATTCTAGCACTTGCCTCCAAGCCGAGATCGAACCTACGACCATCTAGTTGATAGTTGGCGACTATAACGGGACGAGCACTATTAGCAAGTGACATCTCAATGCTTTAAATAAACATTGACAACTACTAGAAAGTGCTCCATTCGTTTACAAAGAGCTTTACATTGTCGCTAATAGTACTTGGCGATATCACTTGCAACACTAAGAGAAGGGGGGGGGGCTTATATAATCATCCACAGACAGACTGTTTCTATGTATCAAACATATATACAAACGTTTTTCACAAAACGTGATAAAAATATTACGGAAAGTTCAACAAATTTTGAAAATTGGTTAACATCAGCATGAATCTAATCGAGTTGGGACAGACGCTTCAGTCTCCGTAAGCAATTATTAACTTTTGTCAAAAAAGGAAACTGCTAGGCAAAAAGAAAAGTTGCCAAATGTGTGTACATATTGTGATGTTATGACTCCCAGTAACATTCCCTACTAGAACTCTTCAATTAAGGAGAACTAAGAAAGTTTTCTACCCCCCTCCCTTCTAGCAGTTCAATAAAGTGTGCCCATCGAGTCACATAGAAATCCTATGTTGTGTGTTCGACTTGTCTTTAATATGTATTGAGATACTATAACTTAGTGGCAGCGGTTACGATAGTAACAAGAACGTCTACAGAATACAGCACCCAAGGAATTAAAAAGAAAAATGCGAGAAGCAGTATCTCGAAGGAACTCGGAGCATATTAAAAGACACCATGTGCTAGCGCGGAGGACGCCATCTTGAAAAGAAAATGGAAAGAATACGGCAAACAACGGTGAAAGTTAACACTTCCCGTTAAAAAAAAAACTTATTCAAGTAAGTGCATTGCAATATATATAGTACCGTATTTTGTGTTAAGATTATCTTTTTGTTATGATGGCTAAGAGCACGTGTGAGCCACTGATGTGTTGGACGTCCACGAATCTGGGGTATTTATTCAAACAATGTTGTAACCTCTATTTTTCGATCAAGAATATTCCAGCAGACAGACAGGTTGACCACATTCTGTTACTGGCTGGAGAAGAAGGTTTTAGAAGGTACAACGCTTGGACGTTCAAAAATGAAGCCAACCGGAATGACTCAGGAGTGATTTGGCAAAAGTTTAGGAACGACTAGAACCCTAGGTGAATTTTCGTATTGTACGTTTCACAATTTTCGTAGATGCAAACGGACACTGAAAGCATCGACGACTTTCTGGCCAGGTGCAGGTTGCAGGCGAACAAGTGCAAGTTCCGAGATGCCCAGGAAGAAAGGCATATAAAGCAAGTCATCACTGAAACGAGGCACACGGAACAACAGAAGCAACTCTTGGCAAAAGGCGGAGGACTCACACTCCAGGAAGCTCTAAATAGTGGCAGGATACACAAAGCTTTCATGAGCTGTATGGAATAACTGGCCGAGCTCCAAGGAGGAAAAAGACAGGAAATAGACATCGTCAGACATAACAACTGCAAACGATCCGGCAGCACGCAGCCCCCACCGAAACGGAAAATGTCCGGCATGGGATACCACATGTTCAGCATGTGGACGGAAAAATCATTGGGTAAAAGTGTGGACCAACAGAAGGGAGAATGCTGAAAAATACTCTGCACAAACACACATGACATCAAGGGATTTCCGAATTAAAACAGAACATCCGGGGGCTCAGAGAAAGCACCAGCACAATTACAAGGAAAAGAACCGTGTCTACTCTGTAAATACCAGTCAGAGAGACAACGATCAACTCAACGAACGGTTTGATGCGATTCAGTCACAGAGTGACACTCGGATTGAAGCCTTCGCAGATCTTCGCATAAAGCTTCCCAACCGACCAGGCACCCACAAACTAAGAGTCAAGGTTAACACGGGAGCCGAAGGCAATACCCCCTCCCCCGCTACATACGTTCCATAAGATGTTGGCAGACCGAGTGAACTCAGAAGGACAGCCAGTCTCCGATGCAACTCACAATGAACAAACTATACTCACTGCCTAGAACATGGATCCATGCAGATGCAGTGTGCCTACAAGGGAGCCTGGGAAACCATGTAGGATTACCTTCTGTCAGAGACCTGGGCTTGGTAACTCTGTACTGCAACATCCAGAAGGCCTTAGTATAGATAGGCTCAACCAAGGAGCTAGTAAATATGTACCCTGATCAGTTTGACTGAATAGGCAATTTTGACGGTGAATATCACATTTTCCTAAAGCCAGACAGTTATCCCATAATCCATGCACCCCGGAAATGTCCCATCCACATGAGAGATGAGATCCAAGCCGAGCTAGAGGATATGATGAAACAAGGCATCATACGGAAAACTAGCTAGGCAACAGAATGGGTCAACAGCCTAGTGTATGTTCGAAAAGCCAATGGAAAACTTTACCTCTGTCTTAATCTAAAAGATCTAAATGAGCTATCATGCGATGTCACCACAAGACTCCCACAATAAAAGAGCTTGTATGCAATTCTCCGGTGCCAAGTATTTTCTGAAACTGGACCCTAAAAATGGGTACTAGTCTGTCAAGCTAGATGCTGAATCTCAGCTACTGACTACCTTTAACTCACCGTTTGGAAGATTTTGCTTTGAGCGAATGCCTTTTGGTCTAGTTATGTTGCAGGATGTCTTCATGCAGAAAATGGACATGATACTTGAGAAATGCCCTGGCACTCTAGGATTAGTCGATGACGTCATCATCTACGGCAAAACCAAAGAACAACATGATAAAATCTTGCACAACTTCATTAAAATAGCACAAGTGGAAGGACTCGTTTTCAATAGTGAAAAATGTACAGTCAACCAGAAGCAAATACACTTCTTCGGAGCAATGTACAACGAAAATGGTATAAGTTCTGATCCCAGCAAGGTGGATAAAATCAAGGAGTTACCCAGCGAACATAACCGAACTACAAAAGGTGTTGGGCATCATCACCTACATGGCACTCTTCATCTCGTGCCTGTCGCATCTCACAGAACTCCTGAGATCTACTAAAGAATGAAGCTGAGTACAGGTAGGCTGAAAGTTATCAAAAGTATCTTCAGCAAATCAAAGACATCATATGCAAAGAGATGCTATTAACCTACTTTGATCCAACGAAATAGACTGTGCTCCAGGTAGATGCATCAAACAAAGGCCTTGGTGCAGCACTTATGCAGGAAGGAAAACCGATAGCTTTTGCATCAAAATCGCTAACAGACACAGAACAACAGTATCCCAACATCGAACGTGAGCTATTAGCAGTCGTGTTTGGATGTGAGCGCTTCAGGACGTACCTCTACAGATGCTCATTCCAGGTCAAAAGCAATCACAAACCACTGGAGATGATCAATTTGAAGAACCAGACTGCAGCCCCACCTCATTTCCAATGGATGCTACTGTGCATACAGGGTTATGACCTAACCATCGTTAATCACCCTGGCAAGGAAATGGCTCTAGCCGACAGTTTCTCAAGGCTACTCAACAAGAAAGCCAAGGAGTCAATCAACCTCGACCTCAGAGTTGACTTTGTATAATTCTCAGCAGAAAAATTAACACCAGGCCACAAATGCTGATGTCACTATGTGAGCTGAGGAACTTGATCCTGCAAGGCTGGCCTGACACGGTCAGGGAGATTGAAAAAAGAATGTGACCCTACTGACCCTATTTGGACGAGCTGACCATCGAAAATGGAATCGTAACTAAGGGCGATTGGATTATAATACCCAACTCCACGCAGCGAAAGATACTACACAAGATCCACTATGGGCATCAAGGGATTGAGAAGTGTAAACTGAGAGCAAAAAGTTGTGTATTCTGGGATAATATAAATAAAGACACCGAAAGGGTTGTCCAACAGGAAAATCAGAAATCGCAGAGTGTGAATTTCTGATGCCATACGAGATTCCCGTGAGACCATGGCAAATAGTGGCTACAGACCTGTTCCACTTCAACGGATCTGACTACTACTCCAAATATCCGTTTGTCAGAAAATTAAACAACTTCTCTAGCCAGATGGTCATAGATCTGACCAGACAAATTTTGGGGGAATAAGGAATCCCAGAGAGGGTCATCAGTGATAATGGCCCACATTTCAGCTCTGCTTTTTTTAAGCGGTTCGCTAGGAAATAGGGGTTTTGAGCATTGCACATCATCACCCTGCAATTGAACGGTCTGGCTGAGCGTTGTGTACAGGCGATAAAATCTGCTATCAAGAAAGCCACCTCAAGTAGGCATGACATGAACGTGTTATGTTTTCGAACAACTCCAATATACCATACAATCCTGCCCCCTGGTGAGCTGCTGTACAACAAGAAATTGGTTGGGAACCTCCCAGTAAGATGTACCAACCACACCGCACGAAGAGAGGAAATGACAACTCGGCTATATGAAAGGCAAATCGAACAAATAAGATACTATGACCAGTAGAGATGGGCTGTTTTACCGAAAAACCGCGGTTTTTCGGTTTCGTCTCCATACCGAATACCGAATCGTTTTTTTTTTTTTAAACCGTAACCGTTCGGTATTGTGTTTTTACTACAGTAAGCCACCATATACAAGGAAACACGGTTGAAAAGATTTTCCGATTTGAATAAAATTGAATATTACCAAAAAATAAAAACATTTAATTGACTTGTAGGAAGAAATCTTTGTTTACAGTTTGTTTATCATTAACATTTTGAATTTTCAAATGAAAAAAAGAGAAATACGACAGACAACATGACATCGTATTTTTGTAGGCCCTGGTTGAAATAACAGAACATGATAGAATTATTGTAAAAACATTGCTGATTTAATTTAACACCTCACGCATTTTGAGTTTAAGAAAAAATAAGTTGTAAAAAGTTGTTTTGAACTAATTCCCAACTTAAATTAATTTTCTTCAAAATCGATCAAATGCGTCCCATTAATCCAACAGTACATCCAAGCTAATTATTTATTTATAGAAAATTAAAGGGAGAAAACTCATGTCTGCAAAACAGAAACGCTAAAATTGATTATTTTTTTTGTTTTTGTTGAAACTAATTTCTGTGGCATAATAAGGATTAAGCTGGGTGATTTAAAAAAAATGAGGAATGGTCCATTTATTTTTAAGAAATATATGACCTTCAGGACGGGTCATAAATTTCCATTCCGCCAAGATATTTTGACTATATAGGGCCCACCGTCTTCCCCCCCCCCTTAATAACGTTTGTAAATGAATGTTTTTATGGAACTAAAAATGCCCACCTCCCAAAGCATACCAACATTCAATTTGCTGCTTTTTAGTAAAAAAAAAACAACAACTTTAAATGAAAGCCCCAACTACCAAACAAGCATGTTAACTTCAACAGGAGATTCTCCCCCTCCCCCCAAGTTAAATGATATGATTACTTTAGTTAAACCTGCATATTTTTGTTTCTTTTTTAGATTGCTGCCACAATTCTCACAGTGAAGCAAGAGAACATGTTTTCTTTTGTTAATTCGACCATTAAATGGAACAAATCAAACCCAAGAACAAGAGCAGCAAACCAGAGTCTTGTAGCAATGATATGCAAAGATCTCCAAACCGTGAGCATTATAGAGGATGAAGGATTTAAATCCTTCGTCAAATGTCTACAACCTGTATATCAGTTGCCGACCAGACGACATGTTAGAGAAATGTTAATTCCTGATTTATATGAGTCGGTCAGTACTGACATTCGGCGGCAGTTGTTAGACATAAAGTCCATTTCCTTGACAATGGACTATTGGACCAGCCGAGCTAATGATTCATACATGTCTGTGACTGCTCATTTTCTAATGCTATCTTTTGATGTTAAAGATTTTTGTTTAAATGTTTCTCATTCTCCTCATCCTATATTTTAACTTCTGATGGGTTAAAGAATTAGATAGAATGTATATTCAAACTCAGTTTTATTCTTCAGAAATCTTTCATGAATCTTTGGTCACTGTTTTAACGAGTTAACTGTTGAAAAGGTATCAGAACTTTGATTACAACAGTCAACACCTTAAAACTTATATGATTCATATCATGGAGAATGATTCAGTCACAAAATTATCGAAACAGTGGCATAATTCAACTAAACGTTGAATAATAACTAATCATCACACAAGAGAATGAATAGCTTCCATAGTAAAAAATTTTTTTTCAAAAAACCGAAAAACCAAACCGTAAACCGAGGTTTTAACGGAAAAAAAAACGAAACCGATACCGAAACCAAAATTTCAAAACCGCCTAACTCTAATGACCAGCATGTCAGAGATCTCCCCAACCTGCAGGTTGGACAGCATGTTCGAGTACTGGAGAAGGATGCTGGGAAATGGTCACCCGCAGTTGTCACACAAGCGTGTATGGAGCCCAGATCTTACATAGTGCAGACTCCATCAGGAAAATTAATCTGCAGAAATCGACATCATCTGAGGGAAGACCAATCTCGAGCCTCAATGAGCCCCCATGTTTACCCACCTGAGGCCCCACAGGGTCCCATCAGGAGCCCCACACCCAAAGTAAAAGCAGGCCCCATAAGAAGCCTACCCATCGAAAGAGTAAACACCCAGAAAACTCAAACGCAACATGCTAAACACACCCATACACAAGCACAAAAAATGATACAAAGCAAGAGAGTAACACCCCTTCTAACCATCCCGATCTGGCCGTACCATCAAGCCACTCAAAAGATTTGACGAATGAAACTTTCAATCAGTGTGATTCCGTTCAATATTTGGGAAAAGAGGGATGTGATGTTATGACCCCAGTAACATCCCCTACTAGAACTCTTCAATTAAGGAGAACTAAGAAAGTGTTATCTTCCCTTATAGCAATTCAATAAAGCGTGCCCATCGAGTCACATAAAAATCGTATGTCGTGTGTTCGACTTGTCCTTAATATGTCTTTTATATGTATTGAGATACTATAACACATACATGCAAATTGAAAAGAAAAAATCATTTGAAGGACAAGTATTCTTGGAGAATCGCAGCTTCCTTCCACTCCCTGTCATCTGTGCTTATCTGCTAAGGTGGGGGGTGACAGTTGTTAAGTGGATAACAGCGCAGACTAACAACCTGGGGGTGCTAAGTTCGAATTCAGTCGATTCCATAATACAACTTTCACTTTGGGATGTTGGCAACCATTACGTGGTCCCCCTTGACAACAGAATCAAACCGGTCAACAAAGTTGTACCATTCTCATTCATACGAATTTACTTTACTTTATCTGCTAACAAAACACCCTAACCTAACCATAACAGAAAAACACTGTAACCCTAACAGAAATATGGTAACAAAACACTCTAATCCTCACAGTAAAACACCTTAACCCTAACTGAAGAACACCATAACCTAATCCTAAGAGAAAAACACCCTAGCCCTAACCTAAACCTAACCCAGTTGGTAGGGTTGAAAAGAATTGTCAAGAAATAAAATCATTAAAAAAAACTGTTTACTATCAGTTGTTGCACTATATTTTCTTTGCTAAAAAAATATATTTGTTCATAAAACTTACCATAAGATGAGTGTTTTTTTCCTTGATTTGAACTCTTTCCTTAATTTTTTAAAGTTTTGTACAAAATTATATATTTTTCCATTAATTTTTCCTTGTATTTTCTTCGCAACAAAAAAAAAAAACGTGTTCTATTTAAATGTTTTTCCCTTAATTATTACTGATAGCTAGCGTTTGAAGATTGGTCAGTGTTTTCGTCCCAAACAACACAAAGTTTTTGTTCGGCACCTTCTGCGGTCTACATAATCTGCCGACTATAACGCGGTCCATCATCTGCATCAATACAAAAAAATCACATACATTGATCAAGTCGTTTTTTTTTTTACAAAATAAAATTTTATTGCTAAAAGACGAGCATCGATATCTCGTCGCCATGTTTGATAACTAAGCGAGATAACTCCCAAATTCCAACTCTTCAAAAATAAAGTTTAAAATCAGCTTCGTACATAGTCGTAATCCCTACAAATTCACAATAATCGCTTACAAAGGATTTTCTTTCATATAGAAAAAACTGCTTGATCAATTTACGTAATTTTTTTTTAATATATGCTTTCTGTCACAGGTACATACATCATAAAGATATTTCTTAATTTATTTTTCATGTCAGTCGACTTTTGGATAAGCACTGTTTATTATTTACTAGCGTTATTCATATGGTGTTGCCCGTGTGGAGATGTATTGCTGGTTGGAAATAATTTAAAATATAGTCGTGTTTACAAGTTTTGTCTTGAAAGAAAAGTTAAAAATTTACATTTCTAATATTAGGTCAAGTAATAAAAAAAAACTGTTAGCCCAGTGGTGTTTCCTTAGAAAAAAAAAACGCTGCATTTCTTAGACAGCTTCAAAACGACAGATGGTTCTAAACGAATCGAAATAAATCTGTTTTTTATTTAATTATTTTAAATCTTTAAAATACAAATGAAAATAATTATTTAAATCTTTAAATATTCTTTGTTTAATTTTCTGTTTCATTTATGAAACGAAGAAAATCTTAAAAAAAAAAAAATTCGTTTTTTTATGTTAGAATATACTTCAGTTATTTTATAGACATAACCAATAATTGCACCTAGAGACCCCAGACGGAATCGAAGGAAAATTTTGATGGTGTCTTTAGATTCTGTGAGAAATTTAATCCTTATTGAAACTCATTTGAATGTTCTAACTGGTAACATATCGCTTGCTATAACACACAGGGAATTACCTACTAGACAGCATCCTCGAGTGTCTTCGATCTATCTATACAAATGTTTGTCAGGACAACCTGACATGAGGATACTTCATCCTACAAGTAAACCCTGACCAAATATTCAAAATCACATGGTATTCGAAGCCCAAATAAGATCACCTCGACACGGCTATACACTGGCTCATGCGAGGAATGGTGCACCATCCTCTGGTGACGCTACCTCAAGTAACAGCACTTAGCAGGATGAATTCTTGTTCTGGAATCCAGTAAGATCGAAAGAAAGACATATTATAACATAGTTAACTGATCATTTGGGGAAAGGAAAATTAATGTTCTTTACTTCTTGACTAACTCAACGTTTGAAAGGTAGAGGAGAATCTTGATTGAACATTCGGATATCTATGTATCTCCTATAGAAATAAGGTGTCCGCCCCAGAAAGGAGCCCCTTGATTTCTGAGAACTTACTAACTGAAGTAAAATGAAAACAAAAGTTACTTTGGTGCTTCTCCAGATTAGGACCCAGGCTATCGTTGACCCCATCGTTAGAGTTAGGGTCAAAGTTAGCTCGGGTTCTAATCTGAAGACGTACTATGACTTTTATATATATATAAGATTATTTGGTAATTCGGTCATCAAAACAGAGCATTTGTACGTTTAGCTTTTGTAAGTATGGATGTTCGAAAAGGCAATAATCTCGGAAAAATCTAACATCTAGATCAATAACATTTTTAAGATATTACATACAGTTAACATAATGGAAATTTTTTTACATACATTTTTTTAATTAATATTAATAAAAATTAAATAATTTTTTTAAAAGATATTACATAAAGTTAACATAATGGAATATTTTTTACTTACAATTTTTATCCATAACTCGAAAGCACAATGAAAATGACGATATACGGACGTAATCTAGCATGGAAAATCAAAAACACAAACAAAATGGACATGTGGATGTAATCTCGCAAGAACTTAATGTAGATTTAGCACCACACTTTTTACCAAGATTATTGCCTTTTCGAATATCCATACTTACAAAAGCTAAACGTACAAATGCTCTGTTTTGATGACCAAACTCAAGTTCCGAATAACCGATTATTCATTTATTTGTTTATTCCCAGCCTCACTGACTAAATAAATCGTTTGTTTAGTGATATTACCCATGAAAACATTAGCACCAACAAAAGAGCAGCATAATACCTAACATATGAATGATTAGTAAATCAATTTGTTTTATAGGTATATATATTTTTTTGAATAACTTATCTGTAAATGATAGATTTTATTGAACCCATTAATGAGGCATTGACATGTACTACCACTTCAGATCAGATCGAACATTGGCAGAAACGGCAACTAAGGAGAGACTGTACACTCCTCAAAACTCCCAAATTGGGGTCTCACCACTGAATGCAGTTTTGCCTCACACTGATGATTGTTTAGGGTTGAGAAAGCTTGATAGGGTTGGGAAAAAGGACAGGTAAAAAAAAAAAGGTAGAAAGCGCTGGGAAGGGAAGATGGATTTGGGGTGGGATGGTGGCGAACACCTTGCAGGTACTTCTACAGGATTTGAGCCGAACTGTTTTTTTTTACCCTAACCCAACCCTAAACTAACCCTAACCTAAGTTTTAGGTTTAGTTCGGCAAAAGTCGGTTCGGTTCAAATTCTGTAGAAGCACCCACCTTGTAAAAAGGTGTCAGAGACAGTTTAGTGTTGTGACACCCCACCCCCACCAGACTCGATTTGGCATTAAATAAGCTGAAAAGAGTTCATATGTCGTAATACAAACAACAAAAATAAAATAAGATTTATGTAAAATAACAAAACTAAAAGTAAGTATAAAAGAAAACTTGTATTTTTTACCAAAAGTCAAGTAAAATAAAGAGAGCAACACTTACTGGGGATGAAAAGTTCTGTGTTTTATCAGGTCCGGAGAAATATCTCTTGGGCCTTTTTCAATTAAGAGGCTCCGGTTTACTGCTCGCACCAAAGTGCTGCTGCTTTGTTGTTGTTTTCTATTTCTTTGTGTGTGTGTGACTGTGTGTGCCTTATTTGCAAGGGGAGGAAATCATTCGAGGAGAGTGAAAAAAGATGGAGTTAGGGCGGGAGTGGAGGTAAATGTTTGTCGGCTAACTTCAAAAAAAAGAAAAAAAACTGGACAACTTGATAAGGTCAGACGGTCATCGTGAGGAAATCACTTTCTAAAAGCGAAGAGAGAGAGTGGAAGCATTATCACCACGCACAGTTGGTACATTTGCAGAAGGGACAAGCCAATTCTGTAAACGAGTAGTCAGTCATATAAATATAGCCATGTGTCTGTGTGTGAGAATGTAGAGACAAGTGGCCAGCCAAACTAATGCAAAAGAGGGAGTTGATGAGCTGAATTCAAAACCCACCTACGTCTGTAAGTTGCATCAAAAAATGAAAGGCATGAACCCAAACGTTTCCTGAGTCATTAATAAACCCGTAGAAGTAAATAAATTGAGAAATAAGAGTTTCTTTCCTGCTAGTGATACTATTATTATTTTTTATTATTATAAGTTATTTTTTATTATATATATATATATATATATGTATGTTATGAAAATATATTTATGGCAATTAAGCTACACAGAGGCATCCGCGTTTCATCTCCATCGGGTATCGTCAAGCTAAGTGCACTTAAGTTACGGGGATGAAACGCAGAAGCCTGTGTGTAGCTTAATTGCCATAAATATATTTTCATAACTTACTACCTAGCTCTACTCATGTATTGAGCACAACTAGCGCGACATTCATTTCGTGAGGCTCATAGTTTAACCGAGCAGCAATCCCATCAATTATCTGAAGAAACACAATTGAATCAGGACCAACAACTCCAAAACTCTTCATTGCTTATATTTTTTACTGATGGGTCAGAACTTATCATATCAAGGCTCAGGATCCACTCGAGGATAAGGATTAAAAGGATTGATGGTTGGACGATGATCGCCGTCACAAGAGACTTGGAAACAGTGAATGGAATGGGCAGAAGATTACTTAAGAAGACTTGATTTTCCAAGAGGACAGCTCGACAAATATTTTACACATTAGACTTGAAGACAACCATGCTGTAGTCGGTTGAGAAGCAGACTCGCGGTAACTTGTTCCACAGATGGGATGTTCTAGGAAATAAACTTTGTTCATGGAAGCTCCATTTGGTTTTTGGTACAGAGAGAGAGAGAGAGAGAAAGAAAGGAAAGTTCTTTGTTGTGGTTGCAGAAGACAAGTTCTTGCTGTGAATGTTTTACAGAGGGGGGACATGGATTGGGGCCCAGTCAAGCACCTACCATGAACATTACGATACAGTAGAGAGAGACTAGCAACATCTCTTCTGTGTGAAAGAGGTTGTAGGGACGAGAAGAGATCATCCCTACCAGATTTCAGAGTTGACTTTGTACTTTGTCAAGACAAGAAAGAGTGCTCTGAGTGGCACCGCCCAAGATGTGGCAACAGTACTCCCTCTTATCTGACTCTTATATAGGTAAAGGAGTTGATCAGAAGTCAGAAGTCAGATACTTTCTGGAGTGGTAAAATGATCCAACCATTTTTCCAACAACCTCAGCAATAGATTTGTTTAAAAGGGATACTCTCCATCACCACAGTCGAAGCCTACGGGTTCGATTTGGGAAAGGGGACCAAGCTGTATCCAGACCTCTTTAATATGATAATTGGGAGTACCCTGCCATAACATTTAACCCATTGGAGTTGCCTTTTCACCCATTGTCACATAATTTTGAACTTCAGTTCTGGGGTGAAAGTCAGTATTGGAGTAATGTCCACAAGAGAAGAATATTTATTTATTTATTTAATCTTTGTGTCTCAATTGAAAGACCTCTGTTCAATTGTCGACATGACCAAATTGCTAGTTAAAAATGTATCGCCACAGTTAGTATGCCAAATCAACGGTTTTTCCCTTTAAAAAGGAATATGTTAATCCCATCGAGACGCTTTCGATCACCACAGTCGAAGCCTACGGACTCGATTTGGGAAGGGGAGACCTCTTTAATATGATAACTGGGAGTACCCTGCCTCAGAAATTTATAACCTATTCGGGTTGCCTTTTCACCCATTGCCACATAATTTGGAACTACATACATTAGGAAAAGGGCAACCTCGACAGAGCCTTCAAGAGTAAGGGAGCCCAGATTCAAATATTTTAAAACAATAAAAAATATACTACTGCGGTGAAAACTGTGTGAAAATAGAGCATACAAGGCTGAAGTTATGAGTTACTACAATTTTTAAATTTACTAGAAGAATATCTGTCCTAGGAGGGGTAAAATTAATTCCCCAACAGTTTTACACCATTTTAGCTCCCCTTATGAAGATTAACATCAAGATATAATGCTACTAAACCTTACGTCTAGAATTCTTATTCCAATTTTGATCAAAATCAATTACATGATTTTGATTCTAGAAAATGTCTAAAATTTAAACTTAAGCTTAAGAAGAAATTGAAATTCAGGGAATCTTGCTTAATTAGTGTCTAATAACTATGGATCAAATTTAATGCAAATCTGAAATATTTGAATTTTTAAATGAGAGCTTATTCCTATATTATGCCTTAAAACCCTTTAAATATTGTTAAAATTTTACAAAATCAGAGGTATCTGAATGTTCAGGAAGGGCTTCCACCTCCTCTGTCCCATTTGCATAAAACTAAATATAACCCACATTACCCACCCTTAGGCCTACAAGCTGTGTTCCAAAATTCATAATGATCCGTTAATTAGTTTAGGAGTGAATCCTGTACATATAAATATATAAACATATAAACATACCTAACTTTATGTAGAGATATATTAGACTCCTAGGAGTCTAAACGGTTCTTCTAGTAAACAACCTATGACACGTCTACATAAAACATCATAAAGGATCTCTTTTCTCTCTCTCTTGTTTTATCGATGATGTAATTTTTTTGTAACGTCATCAACTATACACTGTTATCCTCACCTATTTTAATGGATGACGTCACAAAACGATGACATCATCATCAAGATCCAAAGAGTTTTAGTAGTATACTAGAAAAAATGTGACCCATTCAGTCACCCACTGAACTGAGGTTAGATTGTTTGAATCAGGAAAAAGTGAGTTTGTAAAGTCAGTTAAATTGCAACAGCCCACATTGCTCACCCGTAGGTCTATCAGCTGTGTTCCGAAATTCATAATGATCGGTTAATTAGTTTCAGAGTGAATCTTTTACATACAAATATACAAACATATACTTAGTCTAAATAAATAAAAACGAAAGTTGCAACCATTTTTCGCACTAACGATGAGGTAAAAATGCTTGATTTCAAGTTAATTTAACTTTACATAACAGCATCACTATCTTTTTTATATGCTACGTATGTATATGTGATCAAAGTCGTGTACGGTTAACTAATTTGCATATTACCTTGCAAAAAAACATTTTAGTAATTATTCTTTGTTATTGTTTCTTATTTCAATGATTGTTCTGAATGTTACTATAACAAATAGCTCTGTTTAGGAATATTGTTTCATGTCATGGATAAATGTTTAGAATTTGTGTTCAAATATTTATTTCCGCCCTTTTCTTTAGGGAGACTGACTTGATTTTCAGCAAGTTGCGATCCATTTCTAAATTGTATGTGAAAGCCCCCCCCCCCCCTCCCCCAAACAACATCATCCAGGCAAATTGATTTTTTCTTTCTTTCTTTCTTTACGGTCATATTTAAAAGATAAATAAATTTGTATCAACATTACCAAATCTATTTATATGAATAAATCGAAAGTTTTGTTTCGTGTTTACAATACAAGTTATGAATGAAATGTTTATTATTTAAAATTTTTGCTTCAAATATTTTCAAGTAGCGAACTTTGAGGCACGATAGGAAGCCGACGATCCCAGCTAGTTGAATATAAATATGGATAATACCAGTGATGATTAAGAAAAAGCAAAACAAAAAACATGTCTACTTCTTACTTGTAGTGGAAAAAATATAAACAATTCCCATCACTCCACTAATGGACTAATTCTTTGCAATTTAATTTATTTATTTAAATAAATATATTTCACATCTATATTAAAAATAGCATCAACAATATACAAGTTAAGAATTCTTCTTCTTCTTTGTGTGTCTTTGAAGTGCCATGTGGTCATACAACAGTTACCCACTTTTATACGAAGTCCTTTGCATTATTGTTGTACTCTGCAAGATTTTTCAAGCTGCACCGGTTTGGCAGTGGCGGGTAGACAAGGCAGTGTTGCATCGTATGGTCACCCGTCTCCACATTCGCAGATGGTTGGGTCAGTTTTGTAGCCCCATCTACTCATCCTTTTGGCTAAGATCAAAGTGTAGTATCTGTTCCGATGGATACTGCACCCCATAGACTGGTATTATCTTGGCCTTTGGGGCTTGATTTACGCCGGTCTATGGGTCTGTCCTGTGCAGTTCTAGGAGGTACACCCTCCCAGGCTTCGCCTCCCCTCTTTGGGGAGGAGTAAGTTTATTGCTTACTGCCTAAGATGCCCCTACCGGGGAATGCCGACGGGGCTGCCCAGGCAATTTTTAATGGCCAGAATGCTCACCTCTCAGGCGCTGGCTTTTCAAACCCCACTTTCCCGACACGACCTTGGGTCACATCTTACTTGTGGGAGTAAGATAAAACTGGCCTTGTGCCTAACTCCTGGAGAGGAGTAAATAAATACTCATAGCAACTTTTGATTGCCCCATTCCCGTTCTCCGGCGGTTGAGTGTTTTCCACTAGAGTCAGGATGCCTCTGAACCGGGAGGGAGGGCCTCAAAAGGGATAATTCTCATATAAGTAGGAGGGGGGATTCTCTAACCGTCTGGTTCAAAAAAGCTATCAGTGATGAACGCCATCTCCTTCATGGGCGTGAACCAACGGTCCAATGACTGAAAAGGAGAAGCTTCCTCAGCCATATCAAACCCTTAACAACATCTCAGGAAGAGACCAGACTACATCTGTGGACCAGACGGCTAGAGGATGCCCCCCTTCTACTGACATGGGAATTCAGAATTAAGATTTTTCTTAAAATGTTGTCAGAACAAAATATATATAGAGTCGTTTTAACAGTAACAACATATATAAAAAGAAGAAAACGTTAATGTTCATGTGCACTAATCGGGTCCAAACTTTTTCCACTTTTTTAAAAATCGCTCTAAAATTTGAAAACTTGTATTCCTAATAAAACACTAGTAGGAAGACCTGACGTTGTCCGGGATTGAATGAGGATCACTACTATGTGTTTTTTTCACTCTGCTCATACCAATATATTACTTTTTAGGATATTGGTAGTTCAACATTTTTTTTTCTTTTTCTTTTTATAAGCATTGAAGAATAAGTATTAAATTGAGAATAAAAGCCCTTTTCAATGCAAGATATATTTTTTTCTTTTTTTTTTCTCTTATTAATTTCGGAGATAAACCTCATCTTCAGAGATTCTTGTTCTCTTTTTTTCCGGCCTCCGTTTTCGCCCTCGATCCTCAATATATCCTCAGAGGATAGGGAAAGCCAATAGATTATTATTATTAAACGATAATTCAATTATCGTTATTTAATTCAACATTTAAATATTATATATATATATATATATATATATATATATATATATAATTTATTGAACTAATGCTGAAAATTCCATTAAGATCGGACATTTCTGATTTTTGGTGTTGATTAAAATTAATTTATACATTAATTCTGCAAGGTAGTTATCTAGTGGAGGGGTATCATTGATTGGGGGTGGAGGCGCATCAGCCCCTCACACTGGCACTCCAAAACATTGTAATATAACAAGTCTTTCCAGGTGAAAACACACTCCAGATTGAGTGGAAATTTGTTTTTGAAAAGGAGGTATACCTCGAAAATGATATATATATATAAAAAAAAAATGACACCATCCATACTATCCTGTTTTAACACATTACATTTGTAAATAAAATAAATAGTTAATTGAAAATTATTGAATTCTTCAATATTGTCATTTGATCTGTTTACCTTGTCTCACATCAAACGATTCTATTTATCTTCCTCCCACAAGGTAAGATGTGACACAAGGTCGGGAAAGTGGGAAAAACCCAGCGCTCGAGAATTTGAGCACTCTGGTTGTTTAAAAATTGCCTGGGCAGCCCCGTCGGCAGTAAGCAATAAACTTACTCCTCCCCAAAGAGGGGAGGCAAAGCTTGGGAGGGTGCACCTCCTAGAACTGCACAGGACCGACAACCAATAGACCGGCGTAAATCCAGACCCGAAGGCCAAGACAATACCGGTCTATGGGGTGTAGTATCCATCGGAACAGATACTACACTTTGATCCCGACCAAAAGGTTTATACTAGTCATAGGTAAAATAGTAGTCTATCTTGAATGAATCATTTTTTATAATAATATGTACTGGCACCACCACCACCATCATCATCTATGCTGTGTATCTATTATTATACAAAAGCTGACTTAATGAATGTTTGTTCCCCCGGACGATACCGGTTTATTAGGCAGGGTAAAACCCCTGGTCTCATATCAAACGATATTTTCAAACAAATTACATTGTCACTGCCTTTCAAAAAAAATCAACTCATTACACACTATGCACAATGCTTCAAACAAACTACAACATCCTTCTATAAAATTTTAATTTCTTTTGGTGCCAAAGGTTAAAAATATACGTGGGTGCCAATAAACATTCTTTGAATCATGAAAAAAAAAAACCCACTTCAATCTAACACTGACTCCTCTCACCTTCCACTAATGACTTCTAATTGTGTCTTAATAGCTTTACTCTTAAATCACCACTCTTAAAATTAACTACATAATTTTTTATGACCACCTATTATTATGGCTTCAAGATGGCATATAATTATCCTAATTTCTAACTCCCACCATCACTAGTGTTATATTCCCTTTTTTACCATCTTGTGATATAAAACCTGCGTCCTGAAAACAATCATAAATTACATTATATCATCTCTATTTATAAACTTGGGCAGTTTATCACACTGACATTGACATTAAAACTCCAATTTAACATGCAAAATAGAAATTCAGCGTCCTGATATACCGAGTATTGATTTACTCCTCTCCAGGAGTTAGGCACAAGGGCAGTTTTTATCTTACTCCCACAAGTAAGATGTGACCCAAGGTCGGGTCGGGAAAGTGGGGTTTGAAAAGCCAGCGCCCGAGAGGTGAGCACTCTGGCCATTAAAAATTGCCTGGGCAGCCCCGTCGGCATTCCCCGGTAGGGGCGCCTCAAGCAGTAAGCAATAAACTTACTCCTCCTCAAAGAGGGGAGGCGAAGCCTGGGAGGGTGGACCTCCTAGAACTGCACAGGACAGACAACCAATAGACAGGCGTAAATCAAGCCCCGAAGGACAAGACAATACCAGTCTATGGGGTGCAGTATCCATTGGAACAGATACTACACTTTGATCTTAGCCAAAAGGCCAAGATTCCCACAATTGACGTATCTCTAACTCAATGGTTTTCAACCACAGTGCCGTGGCACATTGTTGTGCTGCGGAATGATTACTGATGTGCCGCAAAGAGGTTATAGGCCGAAGTTACAAGTTGTTATAGGTGGAAAACAGCTTTCATATCGTTATAACCGGAGTTGTTTGTATAAAAAATACTAACTTATACATTATTACTTACGTGATATTGAAAGCAGAAATAAAATGTATAATAGATCGTTTGTTTAAATTGTTAGATGTTTTGAATTTTCGATAATAATAAACATTGGTAAGTGTTGTTAAATATTCATTTAAATATTTATTTTTTGTGATCGGTGTGCCGCGAAAATCTAAAGAGCTCAATAGTGGGCCGTCAATGTAAAAAAGGTTGGGACTATTTATCTTCCTCCCACAAGGTAAGATGTGACACAAGGTCGGGAAAGTGGCAAAAAACCAGCGCTCAGGAATTTGAGCACTCTGGCTATTTAAAAATTGCCTGGGCAGCCCCGTCGGCATTCCCCGGTAGGGGCGCCTCAGGCGATTAGCAATAAACTAACACCTTTTCAAAGGGTGAAAAGACAAAGCCTTGGAGGGTGCACCTCCTAGAACTGCACAGGACGGACAACCGATAGACGGGCGTAAATCCAGACCTGAAGGCCCGGACAATACCGGTTTATTGGGTGGGGTAAAAAAACCCTGGTTGAATGTAAAAAAGGTTAGGAACCACTGCTCTAGCTACTTAATTTGTATATTGATTTGCAAAATCATATCTCATTAATTCACATTTAGTTATTATTGTTTTCTAATTCACTGTTTTTATTTCATTATTAAACAGATTTCTTATTTAAGCATATTTTTCAGATCGTGGATAGAAAATTAGCATTTTGGGTGAAAAGAGTCTGCAAGATTCTTTTGAGGGTTGCGATCCGGTTCTACATTGTAATTTATAAACAAAGACCCCTCTCAAAAAATAAAACAAAAAACAGACACACACACCTCGGAAAAGCAAATGAGTCAGTGAGTATCCCCCACTACATTAATTTCATTATGAAATTAAATTCCATCATAATGCATTTCGGTTCATTCGTATACCACTCAGTCATTTCAATATTTTGTTATATTGTAAATTAAAACCAAATCCCCACCCCCCAAAGACACATATGCCCTACAGTCAACCAAAGAAATCAGTGATTACCCACCCCCACCCCCACCCTTTTCTTTTTTGTATCATGAATAAAGGCTTAGCGTTTTGGGTCCTTTCCTGCCAATTTGATGATCTAAAAAGTTTGAATGGAGAATGGTTAAGATGAAGCGAATAGAAGTTGGTTCTAATATTTTGTTATCTAATTTCAATATGCCAGAATCCCTTTTCAATAAATTCAATAAAAAGACTTTACTTTTTTTATAACTCACTCAAAGACTTTACTTCTTTTCATTTCATCTTAACCATTCTCCGTTCCAACCTTTTAGATAAACTAGCTTAGGGAACGGCCATCTTGTATTTTGTCGGGAACAATTGTGTGTCGGCTAATTTAAAAAGTGATTTTTTTCCTATTTCATACGTAATACTAAATTGATTTTAATACGTTCAGCATGTCATAATCTTTAAAAAATACAATTTTTGAGCTACTGTATATCGTGTTTCCGATAAAATTACATGGGTCGCAAAACTATGTGATTACCAAATAATAAATATATAAAGATGGCAGACGTACCTGTTGGGTCACAACCACCACCTCTATTTATTTTACTTTGATTTTAATAAAAAAATTCATAAACTGTGACATATCTATTAAGACATTCTTCTTGCATTACTAAAATATCAAGTCTCTTTATTCCTATAATACTCATATTCTTCTTATTCTTATATACTTGGTGTAGTATTTGCCCTGAGTGGGCACCCGACTTCCACTCAAAAAGGAAGCTTCTAGAGAATATCAAATTCACATGTATATTTCAGCCAGGAGAAATCGCATGCGGTGCCTAGTATTCCCAAATGGTCACCCATCTGGTACCAACTAGACTCAACCTCACTTAACGTCGGTTATCTAATGAGAACCGGTGTGTCAACGTGATTATGCTGTATTCTATTCTTATATAAAACTATTATTATCTATATATTAATACGATAGCGTGTGTGTTCGTGTGTCACATTTACATCAAAAGTTCTGCGCATGCGTTCCGCACCTAGATTTAGAAAAACATTCAAGTCACCTAATTCTCGTAATGTTTTAACGTATTTCCCTTTGGCGCACCGGTTAGCTACGTAGGATTTTTGACGTCGGTTTTTGACGTCGGCCCGACTGGTATATTGTTAGATCTGAACCAACTTCTAAGATTTTTTCTACATCGAAAGGGAGAGGGGGGTGAGGGGACGACCGGGAAGACACATTAATACGATAGCGTGTGTGTTATTTTGTGTGTCACGCTTACATCAAAAGCAACGACCTTCCGAATTTGTGTATGTTACTCACGAATTGGAGCCAACTTTAATTTAATCTAAAGCATTTACAAAGTAAAGTTTAGTCGTTGAAATATTACCGTCACTAGAAATATCGTATATAAAGAAGTTGTGTAAATTGTTTCATGTATTGTTCATTTAAAAAAAATAAATATACAAGTTAAATCTTATCATACTTTATTAAAACATATATACGTTAAAAACAAGATAATTAGTATTGAACACATCATTTCGTGTAATTTACATGGATCCCGCTAGTTCTTCATTATTCTTATATCAAACTAAAGTGAATAATTATTTTACCATCTAATTTACATAAGTGTTTTTGGTATGTACAGACACACATATGTAAATTAAAAAATACATTTTTTTTTTCAATATTAATAAATATTGAAAAATCTTTTTTTATATATTAATAAAAAAAATGCATGAATTTTAAAATATTTTTTATGAAAATAAAGAATTGTAGATGTTAACAATTAAAAAATAAACATTTTTTTTCAATATTTATTAATCAACAATCACCGAATATAATGAAACCATTATTATTTTTTAAATCTTAGTGAAAATGTATTATTTTTTAAAACAAAATACACCTTTACTAAAGTTATATGTTTATCTATTAATAAAAAAAATGCATGAATTTATTTGTTTTTTATCAAAATAAAGCATTGTAGATGTTAACAAGTAAAATTTAAAAAAACAAACTTTCGTATATATTACGAAAAAGGCCCCCCAAATACCGTGTTAATAAAATCACTATAACTCGAAGAAAAATTAATTTTTTGAATTGGCGATATTATTATTGAATAAAGCATTGTTTAATCAATATTTTTTCCAAAAAAATAATATAATTGCAAAAATATTTCTTGTGATTTTAATGATTAGAGTTTCTGGGAAAATAAAAAATGCGACATAATTATATTTCCCTTCCATACATGAACGTGTCATTATCAGCGCAAGAAAATTTTTTTATAATCTTGAAAATAAACCAAAAATTGAAAAATTTGAGACTCAGGAACACAATGAAAAAAAGTATGAAAAAAATTGAATAATTTCTGCTAACGATTCACTTGGAGCACTATGGAAGCCATGTTGTGTAATAAACAGGCGTGATTAGACCTCCCACCATTCACTCACACAACTCCCCTCAAAATTTTATTTTCAGAGATTCATCGATTTCGTTAATTTCACAATTCATTGTCAATTACTTGGAAAGATAAAACGTAATTTTTTCTTTGTTTTTATCATTAATAAATATTATTTAAAAAGTTTAAAATTATTTATTAATAAATAAATAGTTCAAATATGACATTTTCTTTAAAAATTGAATTCTATTTATTTAATTATAAATAATTGTTAATGTTTGAATTTTTTTCAATGAATAAATTGTCAGTGTAGTCATTGACTTTAATCTACTTTTTCACACTTAAAATAAAAAATAAACTTTATTTTAAAAAGAATTAATGTAATTTATCGTTACGACACGTTAAGAATAAATTGAATAACTAAAGTTTTTAATCATCATGTAAAAATATTGACGCAGTTCGTAACGTAAAAATAATTTTTAACATTTTAAAGTTTTATTTCAAATTCTAAGGAAAAACATTAGTAAACAGACGTCATCAATAATTTCAGTATTACTGAATTAAAAACTAATACCAAGTTAAATATGAATCTTTTTTATTACAACAAAATAAGGGTACTTAAATTAATTAAATTTCTTTACAACCTTAAAAAGAATAAAGAAATTAATGGATAATAATTTTTCAACTATTACAAAACCATTTTTATATATAAAGTTAAAAGTTATAAACAGAAATATTATGACGTTTTTGTCTTCCATATATATTGCATAGGTATAGTCAATTGGTAAACAAGGTCGTTTACCGATTTACTGAATGCCGGATTTTACTAAATTGACTTTTTGGAAGGATAATTTTGCTAATTTTGAGTAAAATGTAGGATTTTTTTAAAATTCAGTATCTTATGCCTTTAATTTAATAATTATCTTTGAAATAGTTCCCAAAAACTTATATTTATCTTTCAAGGGATTTTTACAAGTAATTTCTTCAAAGTTCAAAATTCACTGAATTTTTGGGTTTTTCAGCCGTCGGAATAACATATTTCATTATAATTTCTTGTTCATACAGTTTTTTCTTTAAGAGATTAAGTTTAGGCTTTAATCTTTCAAACACAATCAAAGTTTACACTGAAACTAATCGAATAATTAATGATAAACGCTTTTTAATAAACATAGTCCGTACAAGAGACGGCCATTTTTGCACGTACCTACCATTTTATGAATGTCCAACGCGGACGCAGACTGTACGATATTATTGTACCACCTTTGTTCAAACTGAACCATACTTATACCCTGGTTAATGTAGCTTCAGAATATATCTCGTTATCGGGTTTATCTCCAAAACCATTGTAGGAGTTTGTAACGTATTTCCATTCTATGGACGTCCGGCATAAACGCAGACCCCACGATATTATTGTACCATCTTTAGACAGAACAGATACTACACTTTGATCGGAGCCAAAAGACTATAAATATGTATTTTAGTACGAGTTTTACGTTTGACACAATAGTGACATCAGATGAAAAATAAAAAAAATTACTTGGTTTTGCATTGCACCTTCGGTGATCAGGCGATCCCATCTTTAAAAAAAAAAGAGCGGAGGGTGATAACGTACGTACGAACATGAAATTGCCATAGCGTATTATTATTTTGATAGGAAAAGGCCTTGGGGGAACAAAGTTCATTAAGTCAGCTTTTGTATAATAATAGATACACAGCATAGATGATGATGATGATGATGATGATGATGATGATGATGATGATGATGATGATGGTGGTGGTGGTGGTGGTGGTGGTGGTGACAGTACATATTATTATAAAAGATGATTCATTTAAGATAGACTACTATTTTACCTATGACTAGTATAAAGTCAGGGTTCATACATTTCCCAACAGTATCAGTACTTACATCAAATGTACTAGCAACCAGGATTCAAACTTGACTTACTAATTCAGTAGTCTGCATAGACAACCATTGCGACACATACTAATACTTAATTATGTTTGGCCTACTATTGTAAATTCCACACATTATTAAGTCTGTTAATTGGATTGAACTTGCTTTATTTTTCAATTATCAGCAATAGATAATAATAGACCAATCAACTGGATTCTAACAGCCATTGCCCTAAGGACAATCTTGTTACAATGAAACATTTGTCTGGTGTTACAGTAAACAAAACTTAAGCAAACATAAATCAATCATTTTTACATAGAACTAGCTGTCCTGATCTGGCGTTGCCCGAGAGTAAAAGAAAAAACACTGACTTATTGCATTGTTTATGACAAAATGGAAATTAATTTGGGTGACTTGAATTATGTAATCAAATTATTTTGTCAAACAAGAAATTTTAAAAGGTTTGTTTTAGCACATAAAGTTAATAGTAGAGCACAAACAATAATGTGTACTTGATGCGAACAGTTTCCTTCAATGTTTAAAATATAATCAATGATTTTTTTATAAAATTGGTTTTTACTACTTTTATAATCAATCCTGTGTTTCCCATAACAGTAAATAATGTGTATTCTTGTTTGCTTCTGACATAAATGGATAAGTGGATATATACAACCACATTCAGAGTCGGATTAAATCCTATAAAAGTTGGGGTTTTTTTTTACTATTGTCACCACTTATCAAGGCCAAAAACCACTTTTCATGTTAATGAGACGAAAATGTTTGCCAGCCAAAACAATGAGGAAAACTATGGTAGTACTAACATTGATCAATGGTATGAACTTATTACTTATGGGGCGATTTTAACAAGAATTTGTTGACATTGGATTCGTAGACGACCGAGTTGTAATCAGTAGGGAAGCAGTCCCGCGGTAATGTGTTCCACAGACAAGAAGCCCTTGTAAAGAAGCTCTATTCATGAAAATTCCGCCTAATGCTAGGCACATGGAAGGAGAAAGCAAAGTCTTTTTTGATGTGGTAGCAAAACGAATTACTGCTGTGAATGTCTTACAAGGAGGAACTAAAGCCTGGAGCTCACTCGAACACCTTTTATGGTAATAACGGTAGAGCAGAAAGAGACTAGCAATGTCTCTTCTGCGAGAAAGGGGTTATAAGGACAAGAAAAGATCACTCCCCACTAGATTTCGAAGTCGATTTTATACTTTGTCAAGGCAGAAATGAGTGCTCTGTGGAGCTCCTTCCCAGATGTGGCAGCAGTATTCCATCTTTGGACGTATCAGACTCTTATATAGGTAGAGAATCGCATCAGGTGTCAGGTGTTTTCTGGAGCAGTAGAATGATGCAACCATTTTTCCAGCGACCTTAGCAATGGACTGGATATGCGTTTTCTATTTTAGATCGAGGATGAATGTCGGTGAAGTGGGTTTCTTCAAGGAAGCACTTAGAAGATTATAGTGCCCTATCCCTACATATAAAGTCTGCAGATTTGTTTGGTTAAGAGAGGGGGGGGGGCGACATAGAAACATTTAATTTTGAATAACATTTTGTTGTCTGAAAGAAGCAAAATATTACAAACTAGCAAGACTACTCAACGTCGCCCAGGGTCCGAGTTTCCATAAATTATGTCGATTACAGAAAAAGATTAAACTAAAACTATACAATCAGCTTAATATTGTAATTTGAAATGTTTAAGTTCATTTAAGGACAGAATGAGATTAAAAAGAATTATGCTCCTGGTGAGGTTCGAACTCAAAGTATCCTGTCGTCTCTAAGTATAATGAGCTAATCAACTGACTCCTGACAGTAGATACGAAATTATGATACTATTAAATGCATAAATAAGACTTTTTTTCTTTTTGTTCTCCTTTCTGTCTCTGTCTGTCTGTCTGTCTGTTTGTCTCTCTTTAGAGTTCCCTCTTTTTCACTAGTGAATATCAAATAAATTTCATTTGGAGCGAATGTCTCACTCTAAAAACCTAATCCGTGAAATAACACCAGTTTTCCTTTTAATATAAGTGGTGTTTTTCAATAACGATATTTTATTTCAGTACATTATGGTGCCATCAATAACAAGATCAAATGGATATGTGAATAACACATAAAAGGGAGAAGCCCCATACATGCCGTCTGCCTTGTTGTATAAGTGGTGCTCCATCTTTATTTGATGTCCTAAGCACTTATGCATTTTGCTTAATGTTTAATTCAGTACTTTCTCACTCACAGTATATATATATTGTGATACATTCACTCAATCTTACTTAAAATCTAAATAACGTCATTCTTCTCTCTTTCTCTTTCTCTTTCTCTCTCATATATATATATATATGTGATACTAGGGACTGCCCTCCCCCTAGTCAAGACCTCGGAGAATGTTAAGGAAATGATTCACAAAAAGGAAAAGTGATAAGGAAGTGATCAGGAAGTAAGGTAGGTGGGAGACAATGGGGGGGGGGAATCTATTGAACTCCCTAGACGGGATGGCACCTAACAGTTAGTTTGTTGGTTTCTTTGGTTTCAGCTGAGAGGAGCTGAGAAGAGAGACAACTGTAGTCAGTTTCGGTGACCAGCTTAGGGTGACTTAGAAAAGATCGGAATCTGGGACATCCGGTCGAAAGTAGATATATTGAGGAGACAAAGCAGATGAGTGTCCATTAGAATTGTTTGAGGAAACGAGCCAGATCGGGTCGAGCGGCTGATGAGACGAGCTGATGAGACGAGCTGACGAGTAGATGACTTTGAGTAGACAATGACTGGTGTCGACAGACAAATTATCTCAGTTAGGTCTTAGCTGAAAAACCACAGTACGGACATTAGGATCAGTAATCGTCTAGGCTGCATGGTTCTACATATATATCAGTTAGGTATGCGTATATATTTATATATACATATATACAGGATTCACTTCTAAACTAATTAACTAATCATTATAAATTTTAGAAACATAGATGCTAAGCGTAGGGGTGGGTAATGTGGGATATGTTTACTTTAATTTAGTTTCGTGCAAAGGAAGTAAAAAGGGTGTTGAAGCCATTTATGAAAATTCAGATACCTCCGATTTTTGTGAACATTTTGTGAAAAATAGGTATTAGACAAGACATCAATTGATAAATATTCTTCAAATTTGAGTTTCTTTGGAGTATTTTAAAAGGTTCTTAGGAGGCATTATATGGACACAACATCCCATTTGAAAATTCAAATTTTCAAATTTCCATTGAATTTGATCCATAGTTATTAGACACCAATTAAGCAAGATTCCATGAATTTCGATTTCTTCTTAAGACTATGTAAGCTTAAGCTTTAAATTTTAGACATTTCCGAGAATCAAAATCATGTAATGGATTTTGATCAAAATTGGAATAAGGATTCTAGACATAAGGTTTAGTATCATTATATATTCATTGTATTCTTCGTAAGGGGACATAACTATGGGACAACGCTGTTCTCTTTGGGGATTTAATTATACCTGTCCTGGGACGGGTATCTTTCTAACGGCTCAGAGATAGTATCCTATAAACAGGTTAAAGGGAAACTTTTGATAAGTTGCACCTGAGCACTGTACTCAATGATTTCATTATTATTATTATTTATTATTATTATTATTATTGCGACACATACTAATACGTAATTATGTTTGGCCTATTATTATAAATTTCACACATTATTAAGTCTGTTAATTGGATTGAACTTGCTTTATTTTTCAATTATCAGCAATAGATAGTTCGGGTTGAGCACTATTCTATGACGAGTGTGATTAAAGTTTATAGTGCATATTTCAGTTTTACATAAATCCTCTTGTAAATCGGTACGCACTCGTTTACGGTTTGCGTCGATCCCCAAGTTTTTCTCCATTTGTGTTGAAGTTGTTCCCCATCGCGGAGCTGTGGCCGTGTTTAGCCAAAAGTCAGATGCTGAATCGTTGTCTTCTATTTTCGATAATACTAATTCTTGCAAGCTCATTCTTGATCCGCATAGATAATAATAGACCAATCAACTGGATTCTAACAACCATTGCCCTAAGAACAATTTTGTTACAATGAAACATTTGTCTGGTGTTACAGTAAACAAAACATAAATCAATTATTTTTACATAGTACTAGCTGTCCTGATCCGACGTTGTCCGGGAGTAAAAAAAAAGACTGACTTATTACATTGTTTATGAAAAAACGGAAATTAATTTGGGTGACTTGAATTACGTAATCAAATTATTTTGCTAAACAGGAAAATTTTTAAAGTTTGTTTTAGTACTTGACGCTAATCGATTAATATTAAAGAACAAATAATGATGTATAATTCATGTGGAAACTTCCCTTAAATGTTTAAAAGTATAACATGTTATTAGATTTTGTAGAAATCAAGAGAAATAAATTATTACATAATTACTTCCCTTTAATGTTCAAGTATATTTGGTGAGTAAGGGAAAATGTGTATACTATAATAGTTTCTTTAGCCAGAATAAGAATTTCCAGGAAAAACCTAAAACGAAATAAAATATATTCGTGCCAATAATATAGTGGAAGGAAAAAAACGAAAAAGTAGGCTAGTCTTAATTAAATATCGATACGTCCGACATATTGTTGTTTGGATCTGACTATAAAAATTTGTCAAGATAAATTTATATGTTAGATTGAACTTCCTTTTTAATCCCTCCGATTAAAGAAATGAAGGAAACAAAAACCCTCTCATCTCTAAACAGAATAAAATAATCATCACTTAATGATGTATCACTTCAATATGACATAGCATCGAAAAAATGACTCCTGTTCAAAATATTCTGCTACGACTGCAATAGACCAATAAAATAAATTCACAGAAGACTTTATTCCTGGAATTATAAGAGCTATACATTTAATATCCAAGAAACGAGAAAGAGAAAACAAGAAGGAAAATAAAGAGATATAAAATATAGAATTTTTTTTTAATAATTAATAGTATATGCACAAAGAAAAAGAAGAAAAAAACAAATATAAAAAAGAAATATAAAAGAAGCATTAGCAGCACATTTTTCTTTTAATATTTTATTTCAGCTTAAAACTGACAAAGTACTTGCATTATAACTCATTATTATAATTCAAGTATATACATGAACATCTATTTTAACCGTTACTTTTGTTTTATAATTAAACTAGAAGAATACTGGTCTCAGGACAGGTAAAATTAATTCCTTGAACAGGACAGTTCAGCACCACTTTTATGTCCACTTGAAATCAAGATACACTGCTACTAAACTTTATGTCTAGAATCCTTATTCTAATTTTTATCAAAATCCATTACATAATTTTGATTCTAAAAAATGTTAAAAATTTCAGTCTCAAGCTTAAGGGGTCTTAAGAAGAAATTGAAATCCACGGAATCTTGCTTAATTGATGTCAAATAGCTATGGATGAAATTAAATGCAAATTTGATATATTTTAATTTTTTAAATAGGATGTTGTGCCTATACTATGCTTAGATCTTTTTAAACTACTCCAAATAAACTGAAATTTGCTGGAATATTTATTACTTGATGTCTAATATCTATTGTTAAAATTTCGCAAAAATCGGAGGCATCTGTATTTTCATTAAGGACTTACAACCTCTTTTTTATATTCTTTGCATGAAACTAAATGTAGCCAACATTTGAACCCCTTAAGCTAGCAGCTACGTTCCAAAAGTCATAATAATCGGTTAATTAGCTTAGGAGTGAATCCTGTACATAGAAGTACATACACATATACACATAACTAATTTTATAGAGTTAGAAATTAAATTGCTCTTTTTGTTTGTCACTCTTTTCTTCATATGTTTCAAACCTGAGAAAATATATATTTGTGAATCAATAAAATATTTTTTATTACGTTTTGCAGATGTAACAATTAATCGGCCTATGAGAAGCAAAGTAGACAACATCATGAAGAGTAGAAAGTCCACGATGAACATTAAGCAAAAAGTGTTCAATGAATACATCATACCTGTTATGAAATATGGTAGTGAAACATGGGCACTTAATAATGCAGCGATGGAAAAGCTAAGAGTGGCACAGTACAAAATGGAATGCATTATACTCGGAATCAGTTTATATGATAGAAAAAGAAACACCTGGAACAGGCAACAAACTGGAGTAAACGACATCATCACTACGAATGGCAAAACATAGATGAGGAGGTCACCTTTTGAGATGTACAGACAACAGGTGGACATATAAAGCAACAGAATGGACCCCGAGGCAATGGAAAAGACCTAAACGAAGGCCAAAAAACCCGGTGGAGAGACGATCTCGATGGTCAACTCGATCCTAGCCAGGGATAAAACAGGGTGGAAAGAAACCAGGAAGGGGTTCTTCCACCAGGAGTGAAATAAAAATATGATGATGATGATGATGATGATGATGATGAGCAAAAACCATAAAATACAAAAATCTGTAACTCACTGTTTTGTCTAGTCTCTGACTGGCCCTTCGTTGGACATTTAGAAGCAAGTATTTGTCTATTATTTTATTGGGGAGAAAATTTTCGGGACATACCCCTTCATCAGTCAAGGATAAAATTATTTAAGCTCTTTGTTGTTCCAGTTTATTTCTCACTTGCAATTAATGATTCTGGCAGAAATTCATATGTTAGTTTTAAACATGTTTTTGTTCTAAATGCGTCCATTTATTTAAAACTCGCACATCAATTTTAGTCGTTTAACCGATTTGAAGTGTGTTGGTTGGTGAGGCAGTTAAAAAAAAATTAATGATTTAATATTCTGAATTAAGGCTGTGGGTCGGTGTCTGAAATTTGTGTATCTATTTAATTATTTTCTGTGTTGATGTGTGGAACTAAAGTCTGTTTGTAATAATATATATATAAGATATTGTTTGTATCAGGCGTCTGATTCGAGTCAATCATCATCCAACAATTTACAGCCTTCGATGATAAAAGAACACAATGTTAGGCAGATGCGAACCATGTGAATCATTAACTAAACACTAGGATCGACCGCAGATGAGAAACCAGCCTGTGGATGATCAAAGGACAGCATGTAAGAAAATATATTTCTCAAACTAAGAAACACGTCCCAACATCAAACAAACTATACAGAATATTTAACAAGAATACACTTAAAATAAGTTAGAGTTGCACGGAAAACATGTTACAAATACTAAATAAAAACATAACAAAACGATGTATAGCACACTAAAGACACCTGAAAACCAACATGTAATTGTAAAGCAAAATCTTAAATGGAAAATGCCTGCAAACTAGTGTAGCATACCAAACCACAGTAAGAACTAAAAAAAGAACACAGAATGCGTATACATGAGAGTGACAGATGGCACAAGGAAACTGTTGTGACCTTGAAGGGTCGATAATAATTAAGACAACATATATTTATAAGGGTGTATTTACAGAAGTACAGAAATAGTATGTATAGAAAGTCTGCATCCGATACTGTGGCTATGGCTATTACCAATAGTTGCCATGACACTTAGTCGTAACTCTATTCATAGTGTCTGAAAGAGTCCATCTATTCTCGAAATAGGGTAGATAAACATCACATCATCATCATCATCATCATCAACCGGTTTATTTGTTGAATCAGGCCACAATTAATCCTCTGATGAGGGTGGGGCCTGATTGTCTAGTCTCGAAATCTAAGTCTTCCTCTCCACTCCTGTCTTTGGCAAGGTTTGATGGAATCCATACCCATGGCCTTCCTATCACGTTTGACTACGTCCTCCCAAGTCAACTTGGGTCTGCCAGTGGTGATGTTCTCTGCTGGCACATTCAACTTTCGGACTTTAGCAATCCAGCCATCGCTACGCTCAATGTGACCCAACCAACGCAGTCTGTTCTTCTGCATGATGTCCGTAAGGCTTTTCAAGTCGACCTGTGAGAGCAGGGATTCAAAAGAAACGTACTGTTCAGGCCTCACCAAACAGATCCATCTGACCATTGCCCTGTCATTACGGTGCAGCTTCTTTAGTATGCCAGCAGAGACAGCCCAAGTTTCTGAGCCATACAACAGCACACTTCTGACACATGAGGAGTATACACGCCCTCTCGTAGTTGTTGGCAGGTGTTTGTTTGTCAGGATTGGTAGCAGCTCTCTAAATTTTTTCCAGGCACACTTGCAACGTGTAGCTGCCGCGAGTTCACAGCCTCCACCTGATGACAGCACATCTCCAAGATAACAAAAGTCTGTCACTACTTCCAGCTTGTTGTCACCAGTATCCATCTCCGTCAGTGGTCTGCCATCTATTGGTCTTGCCGTGCCGGTGCAACGAAAGCACATAAAGTGAGGATCTGCTTTGAGAGAGCCCTTTATGCCACTGCACCTTTTGTGGACCCAACCATAACAGAAACAAATGAGCTATGCCAATCAAACAATACAAAATATGGACACAGCACAACAGTTTCCACATACATATGGGACTTTATAGATTCAAGCCAAAAGACAAAAAATTACATTACAATAGCACTAACTTATAATTATAGATACTTAGAAGAAATTTAGAAGAGAAAATAGTGATAATTACATACTGAGCACAAATAAATTTATTAAACAAAAGAGCAGAACTTATATATTAATGCAGACAATAAAATATATAAATTCCCATGAAACTACCTAAAAACCAACGATTAGAAACACTAAAATAAACAACAAAACTAAAAAGAAAAGGAACAGTAAATAATAACAAATAAAGGTACTACTCCAGGATTTGCGCCTAATTTCCGTGACTGCTCGGCCGCATCGATCCGGCAGCCCGCAGAAGCGTCCGAGACCTGCCGAGTCGAAAACGAGGCTATCGAGACGAAGAAAAAAAAATGGAAGGTTGGCAGACGACAATATAAGATGATGAATACGGAAAGAAAGAAATGCATATATTTTTATAAAAAATGAAAGAAATGAACAAACCTATAGCCGAAATAAATAAACTTTTATTTTTTTATTTTTGAACCATTTTTCTTTTACTTTTTTTTTTCAATTAGGCAAGTCTTTTTTTTCAAATTAGGCAAGTCTTTTTGTTTTTTTATAGATTTTTTATGGGGGGGGGAATTCTGTATCTTTTACCGGAGAGGTAGCGCTTGTTTTTTTTTTGGGGGGGGGGGCTTAGCGAAAGACAGGCAGAAGAGGAGGAGGAGGAGGGGTTCGTCGAGGATGTGGAAGGAGGAGCAGAAAGATGGTCGACGACGGGATAGAGTTCTGCTATCTGCGACAATATGGCGTCGAAGGGGTCGTTCCTAAATCTCTGACGCCACATAAATTCCCGCAGATAGTCGTCTACGAGTGCCCTGCTCGTCCCGCACTCCTTCTTGTTCCTCTGCTTCGCTTCCTTCCACATCCTCTCTACGTGGTTGGTGCAGGCACCCGTCGTCGGGTCCACAAAGTTTTCGATGTAGTTCACCGTAAGGTGTCGATACACCTCCTCTCCTAACCTGTTATAGGCCCTCCAGCAATCGGAGACTACCGTGATCCCAGGGACGACATACTGCCTGATTATTGGAAGGAGGGTTTCGGCATTCCTGTTTGGCACTGTCATCAGAAAACCCTCCTTCTCTGCGGGGTCGTATCCCCCGAAGACCCAGAGCGGCTGGAGAACACGACCGACGTTGTGTTTACGGCAGTTGAATAGAGTCTCGTCGATCTCCACCGTATGCCCTGGGCCTCCGAGTCGTCGAGGGTTGTGCGACAGATATTCAGTGCAGACCTCCCACAGGTAGATCATCTTCAGTATGGTTGTAAACAGGACCTCACACGCTTCTTTCTGACCCCGTGAGTATCGTAGTCGGCCACTCACGCACAGTGTTTGATATCCCGGTCGCGGTGCCGAGTAAAACAGATACTTCACTCTGCTCCGGTGTCACTGAACCCCTTGTAACATAGGTGGTTCACTCGTATCTTTATGTCTGTACTCACACGTCTGCCTCTCGGCGCAGGAATCCTTCCAGACTGTGAACACACTCTTTGGCGATGATCGTCAATAGTGGCTGAAAAAAAAAGAATGATGGTGTCGAATTCCTCCGGTCGGATGAATGACGATTTCGTGATTCTGTGAAGGCAAAGTTACACAGCGGAACGATTCAACAATAGGAATAATTCAACAAACACCGGCGCTGTCCTTTTGACAAGAATTAATTATTAAAACCAATTAAAAGAAAGAATTAATTTTACAATTGAGTTTTGGAGTCTATTGGTTTGACAAAATGTATTTTGTGTTAACTAATTCGTCGTCGTCGTCTTAGTGCACGTAGATGTTTGCAAACAGCCAACGAACTCTTACTCTATGAGTGAATGGCGATGGCGAGAAGTCTATTCTCTCCGACGATTTTCGTCCGACTGCCTTCTCTGCCAGCCGCGGGGAAACTGATTCTCTCTGTGTCTCCACGCGTCCATGCCTATCGAAAAGGGTCGCTGCGACATGCTTTCGCCCCCCCCCCCCCCCCCCTCCTTTCTCGTTGATTCTCTCTTTTCCTTTTCTCGTTGGTCGGGTGAGATCCCAACTCTTGACTGATCGTCCACTCAACACAAAAAAAAACCCTTCTTTTCCCAAAGAGGTATATTGTAACACTCTCTCTTTCTCTCTGTGTCGGAATCGGGGCGGTGTGGGACATACTGATTTACTCTCTCTCTCTCTTTCCTTTTTCTGAGTCTTTCTTCATCTCCGGGTAGTTTGGGGTTGAGTGGCATGACAATTGAAATTCTCCACCCAGGCCCTCAGATATTATCTAGATAAAAACAGTTATCCGTACCCCGCTGGAGAGAGGAGGCTCTCGCCCTAATTAATGATGACAGCCTAGGGGGCTATCTCCACTCCGACCTCGTGCGCCCAACTGCATAATACTGACATACGTATGTTTTTCGTTGCCGATAAAAAAGATTTTGCCAAAACTTGGTCCACCAGTTTAAACTCGGCCTGTGTAAGATATAAATGCAATTGCCAATCTCACATGTCTTTCTCAGACAGCCCGGTGCCATCCTCCCCGTTTGTTTTCTATAGCGGGTTCCTTGGAGATATATACTAGCATCAATCCTCTACCTCAATTCTACGTAGGGCCTAACTATAACCAAGATGCATGCTAATGCACTTTAAAGCGCACAATCTGTTTGTTCTTATTGTCTTGTCACATGGTCGCTATCTCCAGATTTGACCACAAAAAAAATGTCCCCGATCGCAAAGACACCCAAGCCCTGCATTCCTGGGTTGGGCATCTCCATGCATATTTGTCCGATATTGTTTGTCTTGCCGTTAACCGGCAAAGTTGTGCGCATCGCCTACACCGCATTCTGGTGGGCAGTAGAGATTTCTGATGGCAGAAATTCATAACCTGCTCCGGAGATTCTAGGCTCTGACACAATTGCTGAAAATTCATTTTTTGAATTTGGCTTAGCGTCTCCTTCCAATTTTTATCGGCTGTTTGCTATAAACTGCCTTCCAGCATCCTGATTGGTCAGTTTTTTTTTTCTCCAGTTTCGTTTACAGCCTCGTTTTCGACTCGGCAGGTCTTGGACGCTTTCGCGAGCTGCCCAATCGCTGCGCGGAGCAGTCACGGAAATTAGGCGCAAACCCTGGAGTAGTACCCAAATAAAATAAACAAACATAAAAAAAAAACAAGTAAATAAAGCAACAAATCCTGGATAAAAAATATCTTACCAAATTGGAATGCAAATTAAACACCAAAATAAAATAAAAATGGTTTTCCAAGGGGAAATACTAATTAAATGCTTGAATTAAATTAAAATAAACAATGGTTTACCAAAATAAAATACAAATCGGATGCTTTAAGATAGAGGCCTTCTACCAGGATACATAACTGGAGAACACAAGACAACCGCAGGGTCTGATGAGCGTTAAGTGAAATGCTACTAGTTACTATGCACTATTGACCACATCTATGATCAAGCTTATATATATAAAATATCGGTAAAACGGCCAGAAATATAAAATCCTGCATAAATGAACACAAAAAGGACCTCAAACACAACAATCCCACTAACGCACTAGTCATACATAGAAACACTTTTACTCACAATTTTGACTTGACAAACTACACCCTCTTAAAACCGAATACTCTCTCCCATGCCACAAGTGCATCGAAAGCACTGTAATCCTTCTATCACCATCTAACATAAACCTCAGACTCAGATCTTATTCCTTAAGCACACACCTGACAAAAACCGCACTGAAACAATGCCATATATCTTGCCACTGCATTACAGACTCTGATCACGGTTAAAGTAGCTATTAGTTTTCACTGCTTTTCATCAATGTTTTAATTTATTTTCCTTTTTCTTCTTTTTTCTTTTCTTTCTCCCCATTTTTTCCTATTTTAACGTCTTTGCCACACGCGTTTGCATTAACTCGTTCTTTTTGTTGATCCGAACGAAACCGGTAAAATCTCTCGTTTTTTATGATTTTTCCCGTATTTGATTTGTTTTCCTTTTGTCTTTTTCACACACCCTGTCTTCACGGCATTTCATTTTTATGATATGTTGTGAATTTTATCCTCATATATATATATATATATATATATATATATATATATATATATATATAAAGACAAACGTTATAGAACAACATTTTTAAATGTACGCATGGGGGATGAGACATCGTATGCGGGACGTGATCACGTGCTGTGACAATATTAAGTGGATGCGACAATATTAAGCGGCCCTGCGGAGGGCAGAGCCTAGAATACAGCACTAGTATGAATTAGCCACGAACTTATTCAAAATCAAGCATCATATTAGGTTTCCAGTATAAACAAAGAACAGGGTTAAAAAGCATAGTTGATCGCCCTGGTAAATAAACTCCCCATCTCAATTTCAAACAATTCGAAATCGTATTTTGGTTTTAATTGTTTTAGTATTAACCTTTCTGCCCTCGAATGTTGATTGCAATTTAGGTCAGATCGTTTTTAGGTCAGAGTGAAATATAAACTTCTTTTTTTTAATTATAATCATTTTTCGCTTATGACACATTGCTCTCATTTTTGTTCTCGTGGCGTGATCTTATTGGATGCTGACAAGAATTCGCCCCCCCCCATCCCCTTAGAGGTCGGCGCATTCTCAATAAAAGAGAGAGAGAGTTGAAACAAAAAGAGTTCCCCAGCGGCTGGCAGAGAAGGCAGTCGGAGCTGGGATTCGACCGTGTAGGTCGCGATCATGCTCGTGTTGGCCGGGGGGCCTCGTGCTCAGCCATCGTTTTCCAACAGAGATTAATGTCTCAATTGAATTCAGCAGTCATAAATAGATTCACACACACACACAGATTAGAGAGAACAACGGCGAAATAGTTTAGTAAACAAAGACATTTTACCAAAACAATACACTTTAGTTCGACATTTTAAAAACAGTTGTTATCTTGTTTAATAATTATTGATACAAAAAGAAACTGCTGAGTTGTTTCAATCATTCCTATTGTCAATTTGTTCTGTTTGTGTAACCTTGCCTTCACAGAATCACGAAATCATCATCATCGCATTCATCCCGACCTAGAGGAGATTCGACCGACACATCTTGGTTTTTATTGCCACTATTGATTATAAGGCCTGGACGTGTGCGGTACTTTTACAAATGGTGCCGTCACCATGAAGAGAGTGGGGTGCCTTTACAAATGGTGCCGTCACCAGGAAGCGTGTAGGGTACCATTATAAATGTTGCCGTCACCAGGAAGCGTGTGGGGTACTTTTATAAATGGTGCCGTCACCAGTAGTAAGAGAGCGGGGTACCTTTACAAATGGTGCCGTCACCAGAAAGAAGCGTGTGGGGTGCCTTTACAAATTGTGCCGTCACCAGGAAGAGAGTAGGGTACTGTTATAAATGGTGCCGCGGACCTAGGATTAGGGTACTTTTAATAGTGCCTGGTAGCCCTGGGAAGAAAAACAAACAAACAAAAACCCACGGGCACAACAAACAATTTTTTTTTACTGGCAGAACACTTTGAAAAAAAAAAATAATCGGAAGGGATATCGGTCTAGAAAAGAAAAGAGAGACAGTTTAGCGGGCACCCAAAACCGTGTGAAAAAAAAAAGATAGACTGAAAAAAACTCTGTGACTCTTTGATTTCCCTTGTTCAATTGCTCAGTTTTGTACTCTGTCAGTGTATCGATTGCTGTCCAGCTTTGCACTCAGTTGGGTAGTTCTGTTGTGGGGGATTGTAACTAGAACGCAAAGGGAATAGGTTCAGAGGAAGATCTAGCAAGTAGTGTAACAGATATGGGGAGAGACAGTATAAGACTAGGGGAACGCGTAGAGAAGGGGCAATGGTGAGGAAAGGCCTGTGAGAAGGAAAACGGTGGGGAGCAGGGCGAGTCCGGGGCCCTGAATTGAGAGAGGTGGCGGAGAGGATTGGGAGGCAGACTCTGATCCTAGAAGGAAGGCACAGGACCTTCAATACGAGTACTATAGGCCCGCACCGGCCAGACAGGTATCAGTCTGCTGGACCTGTAGGGGTGAGAGGCACCGAGCAGCAGAGTGTCCCACAAAGTATGGGCGCCCACGCAGCACGTTTAGACCGAACTGCACTAGGTGTGATCAATTCGGACATGAGAGTCGGTGGTGCACAGCAGCGTAGATCAGAGGTTGGGGATTAGGATTCCGAACCTTAGTGTGCCACCTGACGCTGGGGTAAAGAATCAGGGAAGTGCCCAGAGGCCACCCCGCAGAGAATAAAAGGCAGGGTGGCCCCCAGAATGATAAGCTTAGCGAAGGATAGTGATATTAAATGGGAAGAAGACGGGCTTGGGTTTTGTTCGCCAGTTAATGAGAAACCGCAAGAAGCAATGAACCCCCCCGTAGAGAGAGAGATCGAATTAAACCCGACTGCTAGATTGGTTGAAGAGTCTAGTGAGTGGGAGGAGAGCGGCAAAATACCCCCCTGCCCAGCTCCAGAAGAGACTGAGAGAGAATCAGTTAGCCAAAAAGGGAGAGGAATTACCTACAAAGTTACGGTTGAGGGGAGCAAAACACCCCCCCCCCCTCCCCCGCAGAATATTAGGAAAGCCAAGCCAAAGATAGTCAGGGATTGGGGGAGAAGCCGTGGTTGTGCTGTGTCGCATCTGTTGGCTCCACCGTGTGCAGGGAGGGCCCCCATGCATGTGCGGTGCTGGCGGTTGTGGCACGGACCGTGTCTTGGATGCTCTCCCCGAGATAAACGAACAGATAAGGATAGAGAGAGACGCATAACTGGGACCGATGGGTGTCGTCGTGGTTAGATCCAAATGGTTGATCATGAGTAGTGATAGATCTGCAGCTGCACGGGTTGCTGCCGAAACGACGAGGCAGAAGAAATCAGTGCCCCCCCCCCCCCGATGCTGGGAGCGGCACTCGATGTGTCATTAGGGACAGTGTCGGGAAGCGATGAGAGAAGAAGTAGCCGGTGTGGCTGACGTAATGACAGCAAAGAGTGCTAGTCAGAGAGGACTGTTTCCCCAGGGACGGGAATGTAGAGAAGAAGTAGCCGGTGTGGCTGACGTAATGACAGCAAAGAGTGCTAGTCTGAGAGAATTGTTTTCCCAGGGAAGGGAACGAAGGAAAGAATGGCCGATGGTGGCCGACGCAATGATAGTGACGGTATGCGAACCAGACAGGTCCGTACCAAGAGAATTTCAGTTGTTGATAATGATGAGTGAGTGCATCGAGTGCACAGTTGGATACACTATCGCTGAGACACTTGTCGCCGAATATAATAATCTCGGCAGATTAAGAGAGGCGCTGTTACAGACACAGGCCGAATTACCCGATCGTTTGAGATTACTGGTCGACCCCACCGAACAGTTATGAAAGTATTATAATGTGTTAATATGTGTTGCATAATCAGAAGGTAATAAGCTATTAGCTTTAAAAAGATTGAAGGTTCGATTAAGCCCGGCAGGAAGAGAAAATTCATGTTAAAAGGTAGAACTAGACACGGGTACAATAGGGCTTGGCCGATGTTAGTGAGAATTGTACACATAAATGATAGGGTTGGCCTTTGCAGAAAAGACAAAGGGCGTGAGGAAGACGTAGAGAGAAATTGGACGGCGCGAATACATTGACAACCGAGTGCATGAGCGAAGAAGGGTTACCCTTAAGTACACTGCACCCAGACCACGAGCGGAGGCAGGAATCGCTGCCCTTGTTGGAAATCCAGGTAGATGACCAGTGACGAAGTAGAGATTGATTCCGAGGAGAAAAGGGATGGTGAATTAATTTGTAAGGGTGTTGAGAGCCCTCATTTCGTAGTAACAAACTTAATTGCACGCGTAAATAATTCATTTTTGTCACCTACCCACCTTCCAACACAAGAACCACAAAATGCATACACACACCCACCCATACATACGTAGTCCTGATGTTTTAATAGACTGGATAGAGAAAAAGAGGAAAAAAAAAAAAAAGAAAGACGGACAAAACAAAACAAAACAGAAATAGAAAAATTTTTGTTCCATTTTTAAAAATTATTATTGTTGTTTGATTGTGTTACCTGTTGTTCTCTTTGTGTGTGCCTGAAGGGGTGACGGTCTAGAAGGTGTCAATTAACAAGCAAATGACACAAGATGGAGGGGACGGATGTGACAATATTAAGCGGCCCTGTGGAGGGCAGAGCTTAGAATACAGCACTAGTATGAATTAGCCACGAGCTTATTCAAAGTTAAGCATCATATTAGGTTTCCAGTATAAACAAAGAACAGGGTTAAAAAGCATAGTTGATCGCCCTAGTAAATAAACTCCCCATCTCAATTTCAAACAATTCGAAATCGTATTTTGGTTTTAATTGTTTTAGTATTAACCTTTCTGCCCTCGAATGTTAATTGCAATTTAGGTCAGATCGTTTTTAGGTCAGAGTGAAATATAAACTTCTTTTTTTTAATTATAATCATTTTTCGCTTATGACACGTTGCTCTCATTTTTGTTCTCGTGGCGTGATCTTATTGGATGCTGACAAGAATTCGCCCCCCCCCCATCCCCGTAGAGGTCGGCGCATTCTCAATAAAAGAGAGAGAGAGTTGAAACAAAAAGAGTTCCCCAGCGGCTGGCAGAGAAGGCAGTCAGAGCTGGGATTCAACCGTGTAGGTCGCGATCATGCTCGTGTTGGCCGGGGGGCCTCGTGCTCAGCCATCGTTTTCCAACAGAGATTAATGTCTCAATTGAATTCAGCAGTCATAAATAGATTCACACACACACACAGATTAGAGAGAACAACGGCGAAATAGTTTAGTAAACAAAGACATTTTACCAAAACAATACACTTTAGTTCGACATTTTAAAAACAGTTGTTATCTTGTTTAATAATTATTGATACAAAAAGAAACTGCTGAGTTGTTTCAATCATTCCTATTGTTGATTTGTTCTGTTTGTGTAACCTTGCCTTCACAGAATCACGAAATCATCATCATCGCATTCATCCCGACCTAGAGGAGATTCGACCGACACATCTTGGTTTTTATTGCCACTATTGATTATAAGGCCTGGACGTGTGCGGTACTTTTACAAATGGTGCCGTCACCATGAAGAGAGTGGGGTGCCTTTACAAATGGTGCCGTCACCAGGAAGCGTGTAAGGTACCATTATAAATGTTGCCGTCACCAGGAAGCGTGTGGGGTACTTTTATAAATGGTGCCGTCACCAGTAGTAAGAGAGCGGGGTACCTTTACAAATGGTGCCGTCACCAGAAAGAAGCGTGTGGGGTGCCTTTACAAATTGTGCCGTCACCAGGAAGAGAGTGGGGTACTGTTATATGCAAAGCACGTGACTAATGAAAAATTATAAAAATTAAAAAGGTTAAAAGTAATTTTTTTTGTCAGCTAAAAATGACTAAGCTAGGCACTTTAAAATATTTATTCTGTTTTATTTATTTTATATTTATAACAATATACTATGTATTATTATTATAATTATTAATATTATATATAGAGTGGTATAGAAGTATACAATAAGAAGTTTTATTGTTCTTATCATAACTGAATATATGTATTCTTAAATAATACTAAATTGTGATGTTTTTTTTGCTTGACTTCTATTTGTGATGTTATGAGCGGCACTAAAGAAGATCTTTTTGGAACCATCTAAACTATAATATAAAATAAAATATTCTAAATCGTTTTAGAAACGATTGTACACCAAATTTTGTTCTGTTTGAATTCTTGGAATTCATATAAATAATGTGATAATTTTATTTATCTCAACCTACCATTATAATAATATAAATAATACAGAAACTTATTGCACCTACTTCCCATCTAGTCTTGAATTTTCTTGTATATATATATATATATATATAATAAATATTTGTTTTTTGTTTATTATCTATGTATGTATACGTTTTGTCCTTTTTAATCGGGACTTATCAGCATAGAGATGTAACTATTCGCTATTGGTCGTGTGAATCGAAACCCCGGGCTACGAGTATTTTACAACTCAAATCCCGACACCTAGAACCATTCGGCCACCGCTTGATAGCTAAATAAACTGTAATAATTTTAACACTTATTTGTGCTGATAATAGCACAAAATTGTATGATATAATGAAGAAATAAATATATTCTCTTCAGGCCAAAAATATTCCACAACATGAAAGCATAAAGAACGGACTTATTAAAGCTACAACTGAAACATGTTCTGAATGTGAAGTCATGCTATGATTGTATAAATGAAACTTTTTATTATAAAGAAATGAATAAATACATCCATATATATATATATATAATATATATATATGATTGTATAAATGAAACTTTTTATTATAAAGAAATGAATAAATACATCCATATATATATATAATATATATATATATGATTGTATAAATGAAACTTTTTATTATAAAGAAATGAATAAATACATCCATATATATATATAATATATATATATATATATGATTGTATAAATGAAACTTTTTATTATAAAGAAATGAATAAATACATCCATATCATGGACGGCGGCACCGGGGGGGGGGGGGGCTCAAGCCACCCACTTTTTGACTTGCCCCCCCCCCCCACTTTACGGTCATCAATAATGAAGTTATATATGCATGTGTTTAACCGCCCCCCCCCCCACTTTGTAGGAGAACCCCCCCCCCCCACTTTTATAACTGTGTCGCCGGTCCTGCATATATATATATATATATACAGGGTGAGCAAAAATAAGGGTCCTATTTTTAAAAATTCATAACTTTTTTATTTATTGATTTTTTTAATTTTTTTTTTTAGAATAAGTAAAGGACCCCTTCCGAAGCAAGCATGAGCCGTATTAGCCCTAAGGAACGTACCCTCATTTAGAAAACATTATTTTTGCTTAAAAAACTCAAAAAAGTGTAAAAAACAATACTTTAGTTTTTGTAAGTTTTAAGAAGTGTTTTTCGGCTAAAATTTGTTTTGTTTATTTCAAAAAATCTCGGAAGGGTCAGTCTACACACACATAAAGTTTGGTGAGTTTAACTTTTATTTTGTGGAAGTTATTCAAATTCAAGTTATTCAAATTTAAAGATAGGACCCTTATTTTGGCCCACCCTGTATATATATATATGAATGATTGTATAAATGAAACTTTTTATTATAAATAAATGAATAAATACATCCATATATATATATATATATATATATATATATATATATATATATATATATATATATATATATATATAAGGCGTCGGATTTGAGTTGCAAAAATACTCGTAATCCGGGGTTTCGAATCGCATGACTGGTAGTGAATAGTCATATCTCTATGCTGATGAGTCCCGATTATTAAGGACGAAACGTATAGATACATAGATATTCTTCTTCTTTCATGTGAATGAGATGATTCTGGTGTTGGCATTAGTTTCCCCGATGTTTTTCTAGTTAGAAGTCTTTCTGGAAAGACATTGGGTACTTATGGGAAGGACCACGAGAAGGTTGCCAACGTCCTTAAGTGAAAGTGGTACTGTGGTACTGTGGAACCACCGTAATAAACAATAACAAATATTTATTATTATTTGTCGCTCCTCGAAAAAGTAGAGCACTGTAAGTGTAGTATTAACACAGCATGACGTCACTAGCTTTAAATGCATCGTTCCTTTCATTAAAAAAAAAGTAGAACGCTCTCAGACGTTAAGCCGCCGATAAAGTGTTAAAATTATCACAGTTTATTCGCTATTCAAAATTGGCCGAGTGGTTAAGGCGTCGGATTATGGTGGCAAAATACTCGTAATCCGGGGTTTCGAATCGCATGACCGGTAGTGAATAGTCATATCTCTATGCTGATGATTCCCGATTATTAAGGATGAAACGTATACGTACATAGATAATAAACAATAACAATTATTTTTATATATATATATTCGCACACATTTGGCGGTACGAGTTGATTTGTTTTGATTTGTGTTGTATTAACAAAGCTCTTTTGTCCATGCAATCCATTGAAAGGAAATGAAAGTTTAACGGCATCCACTCAGCTGACCACACGTTCACCACAGACAATCAAATGAATTGCGACGTTGATTCACAAAAACAAGCAAAGCTATTTTTAGAATCACATCTATCAACTTTTACGTAACATTTTCTGTTACAAAGTGACTTAATTGTCAGACATGTAACAATTTTTTTCTTTCTTTTTAGTCAAATAACTATGATAATTTAAAATCTGTGTATTAAACTGGAGGTTTCCAAAGTTTGGGTCATAAATGGCATATTAAAATATTATATACTAGTGGATACCGGATTTTGACTGGGCGATAAATATCACAATAAAATATCAGTAAACAATACAATTTAGAATAAATAATTTATTCGGATGAATTTGTAGTAAAAAATGTATTATTATTGCACTCCATGTAAATTTAAAAAAAAAAGTATGAAAAATGTCAATTTCGTCCGTTTTTATGAGAAAAAATGATAATTTATTGAAATTTTTCCCATGGATTAATCAGTAAAAATAGTCGAAATTCTGTTATCAAGATCAAGTAAGACATTTGTTTTGCAGCTTCGCCATTTAAAAAAAGAAAGAAAAAAAGAAAAAAAAAAGAGAATTTATATATTTTTCTTCTGGTGATGGTGTCACAATAAAAACACCGGTTATTGGTCAGCCACTCAACCAGTTTAGAAGTAGACTTTTCTTTGTCAGCCAGCCTTGTAAATCTTTCCTTCCCTATTGGGCTGTTTTAGCTAGCCTGTTTGGAGTGGGGATTCTTTCAGGCTTGATTTGTTTGATAACTGACAGATAATGAAGGTAGTTAAGATTTGCAAGAAGGTGACGTCATAGTGTTTTTCTGGTCTGCATTTTCCTGAGTAATAGTAGTCCGAACTCAGGGTTAGCTCCTTCTCCATCAGCACTCACTAAATTTTTTTATTATTATTTTAACATAGTTCACCCCAAACAAGACAGTACGCCACTGTAGACGTAAGGGGCTACTGAGAAAAAGGGTGAGAGATTTTTTGGGGTTTTTTTTTTAGGGGGGGGATGTCAACCTAAATTGAGAGCTGTGCAGCGAGATGTCTGTTTACACTAGTTTGAAAACAGGGAGCAGGGAGGAAGTTCCAGAGTCCAGCAGCACGAGGAAAGAAGCTTTTTGGGACCTCCACAGTGAACGGATGGGATTTGGCAGATTGTCGAGTTGGTCTAGTGAATTTGCGTCGTGGGGGCACCAGAGCAGCAAGTTCATCAGAGCACAGTCCATTGAAGTACTTCTAAAACAGGCACAAGGAAACAACATTGCGGCAGAGGGAGAGACTAGTGGATGATGCACCAGCCCATATGTGGCAACAATACTCCATGCATGGGCGGATGGTGGCTTTGTAGAGATATAGGATAATGGCAGGTGTGAGAAGTTTACTAGCATGGTAGAGGGAGCCCACTTCTTTGCAACAGTCCTGGCAATGTTTTATGTTATGGTATTCTCAAGTGTCATGTTGTGCATCGATGTGTGCCCTTTGAGGTATTCCCGGCATGGATGACTAGGGGGCCTTCACTGCCATGCTAATGTTTCAGCTTTAGGTGAGATTATTTTGCCTTTGAATGTATCACCGTTAATTAAAAGACTACTTTATTTTGAAGTGATTCTAACTTGCTCTACCTTTTCACCATTTAAAACCAGGCTAAAACATGCACAGGAACCTGATGATTCCAAATTAGTTTTGTTCAAAGATCAATCATTGCTAACTGATGTGTAGATAGTCACACAAATCTCTGTTTTATATATATATACTAGAAGAATATCCGTCCAAAGGTGGGTAAAATTCCCTAAACACGAACAGTTTTGCACCACCTTTATGCCCCCTTACAAAAATTAAAATCAAAATATAATGCTACTAAACCTTATGTCTAGAATCCTTATTCTAATTTTTATCAAAATCCATTACATGACTTTGATTCTAGAAAATGTTAAAAATTTAAGGCTTAAAGGCTTACGAAGAAATTGGAATTCACAGAATCTTTCTTAATTGGTGTCTAATATCTACAAATCAAATTCAATGTAAATCTGAAATATTTGAATTTTAAAATGGGAGGTGGTACCCATATTATATACCCTAAATACCCTTTAGAATACTCAAAACAAACTGAAATTTGAGGAATATTTATTAATTGATGTCTAATACATATTTTTAAGATTTCACAAAAAATAGGAGGTATCTGAATTTTCACGAAGGGTTTAACTCCTTCTTTTCCTCCTTTGCATAAAACTAAATTAAACTAAATATAGCCCACATTACCCATCCTTACGCCTAACAGCTGTGTTCCAAAATTCATTATGATCGGTTAATTAGTTTCGTAGTGAACTCTGTACATATAAATATATAAACATGTACACATATCTAACTTTATGTAAATAGAGATATATTAGACCCCCAGGGGTCTAACCGGTTCTTCTAGTAGACAACCAATGGCACATCTACATAAAAAATAGAAAGGACCCCCCCCCCTCTCTCTCTCTGGTTTTATAGATAGTGTAATCTTTTTGTAACGTCATTTACTGTACTGTAACGTCATCTATTTTAATGGATGACGTCACAAAACGATGACATCATCAAGATTCAAACAGTTTTAGTAGTATACTAGCAAAAATGTGACCCATTCAGTCACTCAATTGAGCTTAGATTAGATTGTTTGAATCAGGAAAAAGTGAGTTTGTAAAGCCAGTTAAACTGCAACAGCCAAGGTGAGGAAATTTATCTATAGAGTAAATAACAATGCCTCATCTCAGAATATAGTCGATTACAAAAGTTAACAGTTCTTTTTTATTTGTTTTAAAGTGACATAATTTTTAAATCGATATTATTATAACAAGTTATATATATATTTCCATTTCTTGCATTGTGATAGCCTTCTAATACTCCTCTCTCTCTCTCTCTATATATATATATATATATATATATATATATATATATATATATGTAAAAATTAAAATGGAATAAAGGATAAGCAAATCAACAACTAGCAAAAATAAACTCAAAAACACATATTGAAAAGTTCTACTGAAATATTTCGATCGTTAAAATACAATCATCATCAATCGGTAGCAGAACTTTAATTGGGGCTCATTTTACATTGAATTTTTATATGAAAATTTTCCCCTACTTTAAATTCTAAAATAATAGTTTAATCAATTAAAGTTCTGCTACCGATTGATGATGATTGTATTTTAACAATCGAAATATTTCGCTAGAACTTTTCAATATGTGTTTTTGAGTTTATTTTTGCTAGTTGTTGATTTGCTTATTCTTTATTCCATTTTTATTTTTGCATTTTGTCTGAAACATTGTTTTGTTTATTCCTCATATATATATATATATATATATATATATATATATATATATATATTATTGTTATTATGCTAAATCTGAGTTAATCAACGTTCGCTTCTTTAAGGTTTTATCCTATATATTTTATTCACAGAAAATACATGCTAAAATATTCCTCAGTTTTGAGATTGAGTTTGTTTGAAAAACTTCTATTTTAATTGTTCTCATTAGGCACAATTTGCAATTAACATACCAAGTGACTAATCTCTTACTAAGTTTGTATCTATCACTCTAACTGTATGTTCTC
>OY744523.1:132042187-132059687 GCA_963556195.1 Sepiola atlantica
TTGAAACAAATTTGATTACTTAACTTTTTCCTGTTGAGTTTAATTTGGCTCTGATAGGCGGTTTGTTCTGAAGTGGTTCCTTTTTATAAGAACGGCTTTGCACCGGCATGGTATTCGAAGTCTGAGTAGCAGTAATATTCAGTTCCTCTTTGAGGTACGTGTTTACGAGACGAAGATTGCGTCTTCCAAGATCTTGAAAAGGGATATAAATTGGGGCTTCAGTTGGTGGTTGAGGCAGTGCTGGTCTCGTACGGATTGGGTTACCTTCTTTCAAATCGCTTGCGGGTTGCTCTTTGGTTGATACATGGTCATCAAACTGCAGCATGATCTGTTGGGCCTGCACTTCCTCTCCGTGGCGGTGGGATTTCAGACCAGAGACGACTAGGGCCCACTTTCGTCGCTGGAGATTATTCTCAAGCTGTTGAACAATCAAGTTTTCAACTTTGGACGCTAAGGATCTCTTGATGTCCGGTGCTGCGGCCGCAGTGCAATTGGCCGTCTGCAAACTTGAATCTAGGGTATCCACACATTTTTCAAGACCGGTCAGTTGGGAGTTCATTTGGTTAAAATCCGATACGACGTCGCGGACACCGTCAATCTCCTCCCGGAGGTGAGACATTTCAGCACGTAAGGGGGTCATCTTGCTTTCTATCAGCATGGACAAGGTGTTGGACACGGTCTCTTCCACGGAGAGGTTTATGATCTGCTTCAAGTCCGAGAGACACAGATGTGTGCAGACTTCCAGTCTGGGTGACTCGGAAGCTACTAGATCCGTGCAGGTTTCTTCTGAGAAGGCCTTCATTTCCGATGACATGGATCTGGATCAGCGAGGCTTTGGCAAAGAAAATATTTCCGAAAAACAAGCAGTCTGAACTTAAATGGCTATAAGCCAGAAATCTGGATATAAACATTAACAATCAGATTCTAACCTGAACAAAGTGGTAAGGATCTTTTTAAGGAGGGGAAAATATTATTGCTTTCTCCCCTTCTGAATGTTTGATAAGAATCAACTCCTTTGCACGAAAGGGACAGAAAGCCATTAAAGACGAAATGAGAATGGCAGTAATCCTAATGTACAAGTTTGAATTTTGACAGCGCAAATATAAACGTCTAGTCCATACAATGACCGGAGAAGAAAAAAAAGAAAAGAGAAACGGTTGATGCGAACGATGCTTGCAAAAGACATTATAATTCCACGTGAGCAGAATGTTAATTAAGATATAATAATTGAATAGAATCAGTTTTTTTCTTTTCATCAGTAGGCGCGTCACTTTTGTCATCTCACAGCGAACTGTTGCTGTCACCAACCGTGCAACAGAAATGGACTGACTAAATCAAGCATGGAATCTGGAAATTTGCTTTCTGTAAACAAGCAATTTAGCAAGCTGTGTAACACAGGCAAAGTAAAGGCTATTAATGAAGAGACATTTAAATAATAAGATGATGAATCCAAATTTGTCTAAATGATTTTACAGACATCAGGCGCTCGCGAAATAGCTGGGCACTGTTAATTGAAAATATTAGAAAAAATAAAACATGAATGAAAGATATTTTTTATTTTAAAATACATACTAGTATCTCTATAAGAGGCTCTGGCCGTCAGCCGCAATTAAGTTTGAAAAAGCATTTTCATCCCTAAATGTGCAGATTGAATAGATACATCTTATTTTAGGTGCATCCAAGTATATCTATAAGAGGTTATGTCTGTCTGTGCCCCACTCCTCCAGCTTTCGTGACGTCACCAGTTCAGCTGTTTCTGGGTTCGGTGGCCACCAGCTACTACTCGGGAAAAGTTGCCACCCTGATGAAGGTCGCAGATGCCGAAACACTTGGTCCAGCGATCACTCACTCCCACGTTGTGTTTGTTTAGATCAGTGAGCGATCAGCCGGGTTGGATCCGCAATTTGGTATCGCTGTGAAGTGAAGGGTCATTTCATGCAGAACAGTTGAATAAAAGGAATTAAGTCTGTAACGACGTGGTCTGTTGTGGTTTTCTTAAAAGAATAATTATTTAAAAAATAAAGAAAAATAATTTACACTTGTTTGTCTACAAAGCAAAGCAGTTCGATAGTATTAAAGTTCAACACTGTGTTTTTTTAGTTGGACCGATGGACTCCAGTAATTCTGGGCGACTTGATTGTTAGTCAGCAAAATCTGTTCTAAGTGCCAGGCGAGAAAAGAATACAAACGGACTGATGTGATGTTATCGGTGGGGGGGGGGGGGGGGGACAGAGGCGAGCCCTTTCGTCTGGGTCCGTCACTGACTGACTGACTGACTGACTGACTAACGTTGTTCTGTCTTCTTTTATTGGGACCCGATGACCGAATTTTCCTTTGTCTCTGAAAAACAATTACGGCCTTATCTTACACAGAGAAGTCATTTATTTCCCCCCATAGGGGTCTATAAAAGCAACCCTATCTAACAGCTGATCCAATTTTCCTTTGCCTTCTAAAAAAATTACGGCCCACCACCAGCCTTATCTACTCAGAGAGTAATTTATTTCTCCATATGGGAGTTCATAAAAGCACCCCCATCCACCAGCTAACCGATCTCCTTTGTCTCTGAAAAACAGATTCGGCAGCAATCAGGTTTCATCTACATTGTGAAGTGTGACACTTGAGAAGTAATTCTATTTCTCTATCTGGAGCTTGGTAAAGGCGACCTGAGATTTTATTACCCAGTTGTCCACAGCTTTTGTTAAAAGCTGCTCGGCAGCAGTCCTCATATCGTTGAGTGATTTTAAGGTTTTCCCTCTCTCCATTCATACTGGCGCTGTATCTTAAGCTCCAACGCCATTTTGGCTGTTCGATACTGTCACATGTCTATTAATCTATAACACTTTAGTTTGAAATAGCACTTTCTTGGTTTGTCATGCATAAGTTTGAAATAGCACTTTCTTGGTCTGTCATGCATAAGTTTGAAATAGCACTTTATTGGTCTGTCATGCTTAAGTTTGCAATAGCACTTTATTGGCTTAAGTTTGAAACAGTATTTTCGTCAGTTTGTCACATTTAAGTTTGAAATAGCGTTGTCAGTTGAATAATGATGGATACTATGAGAAGATTGAAAATGAATGGAATGAACAAAGTTTGATTACTTATGGGGACGGTTTATGGCAAGTATTTGTTGACATTGGATTAGAAGACAACCATGTTGTAGTTAGCAGGGAAGCAGTCCCGTCGTAATGTGTTTCACAGATAGGAAGCTATTTAGTCCAGTGAAATAAGCCTCGTTTTTTAACAAAAAGTAAAAATAATTGCAACAAAAGTTTGTGTTTTTTGCATAATTCATTTCTATAAGGTTTCTATTTTAACAAAGCTCTAGAAAAATCTACCGATGCGAAATATGCAAATTTGGCACTTTTTATCAACAAGTATTTTTGTTGGATAATGGCCCTATGGAAATGGACGTATCTGTTGGAAATCGTTGGTTTGACTTGCGTGAATTAACGCGGGGTGGACTGGCAGTCGAGTGCAGAATGGGGCCTGTTCTCATAGTCAAGAATCACAGACATGACAGGGTCACCATGTGACGAGACCCTGGATCAAGGGTCAGTGTACACCTGCGAGAGTCTCTGTGACGACACAGGCCCTTGCGTGGGAAGCAGAGGGATCCGTAACGTCACTCATTCTTCGTGAGAAGTGAGTTTCGTCAGTCTGGGTTTTGGAGGTGAACCTATCAGACATGATTTTGATGTAGTCAAAATTTGATTTAAGGGAAATATTTCCCCAAGAAAATACAAGCGAGAGATATCCTTCCCCCCCTCTATGAATGGTTAACAAAATAATTGTTAAGTAACTACGATAAGTAGTGATTTGCTCTCTCTCACTCTCTCGCCGTAGTGAATGGCCCAGGCTGATAAATAACAATGCTTGTAATAAAATGAATTGAAAGTTAAGAGGATTGTTTGTCTTCGGAGTGCGTCATGGGGCTTTTGTTGCAGACAATCGACGGCGTAGTTCACGGCAGGAAGGAAAGAAGAAAGAATTCATCCACTAGACGACACAACCCTCTACACGGCGAGGGAGAAATCTAAGGTATGCAAATAATATATGAACTATGTGATTTATGATGTTTTAAAAATGACGAGAATTAAATGCGTACCGCCACGGCCCAAGAGAAGGGCTATGCAACATTTTTATAGTGAACATGATGTAGGATACTAACTGTCCCAAGGCAACATTTGAAATTTATAAATAAAAATTAGGATATAAAATGATATATATTGAATGCTTCTTTAATCTCACAGCAAAAATCAATCTATATAAAATGTATTTTAATGTATCTTTAGTATTAAGACAATTATTTTGTTAAAATACAGTCTTTTGCATGCATTCAAAGAATATTCTCTCATTATCAAATTATTAGAAAACTTTATGGAATTATTTTATTAAATACTTCTACATGATTATTTTCCAATTAAAAAAAATAATGAATATATTATCAATTACCCCCCCCCCCCACACACACACACACACAACCTCCACCACAAGGAGGTTATGTTTTAATCACTGTTTATTTATTTGTTTATTAGTTTATTTGACTGTTTGTTAGCTACTTTATACAAAAATAAATCATCAGATTTTGATGATTTTTTTTTACCAAAGCTCTGTATTGGCCCAGGGAAGTCCCCATTAAATTCTCAATGTGATCAAGTTCAATGTCTGGATCCAGGATTTATTTGAAAATTCAAAAAATCTCCATTTTTCCATCATTGTTAAATTTTCAAAAAAAATCATATATCATATGTCTATTCTTTTGAAATTTGAAACATGGGTGCCAGATAGTATTACATATCACCAGATCAAATTTCATCTGGATCTGACACAGATTCGAGATTTGGCAGCACTTTTCATTTTAACATAGAATATCCCATTAAACAACTTTGGATGAATCTCCGTCAATCTGACATTTCTCAATCAATCTGTGTAATCTTTCCTGTGTCTACGAAGGGTCTCATTTTCAAAAACATTGCCAAGTTTCACCTGCATATTAGGGGAACACAAAAACCTTTGGTGGAGGTTTATGCTCTCCGAGTGCTTTTGTTATTCAATTATTTTGTCATCATCTAACTCAATGTTGTCTTCAGGTACTGATGAATTAGCACAAGCTCAACAACAACACTCACCAGATGCTGTTGAACAATTAAGATCATGCTTTTCACAGGTACACTGTGCTGTATTGCAGTATATTTTGCAGTTGTACTCAATCAAGTTAAGAAAACTTTCTGGTGCTGGCAGCATATCAGTCATTTCTGGTATTATGACACAACTGATCACCTTACCATCTCCAATCGATGGGATGTAGAAAACGATTTCCTAACCAGAGCTGTACCTGGTAGTATACATGCATAGAATGGAATTTTGAAGCAGCTGATGTTGGAGGCAAGAAATTTAAATCCACTGTGATTATGCTTTTGGCTACCTTTTGGGGAAAACCGGCGATAGCATAATTTTTTAACAAATTCTGTTGTCGTCGTACCCCCCCCCCCCGTATACAATAACTAGAGGTCTTCAATAATGCTTTCTTTTGATGCGTAACTCTGACACATGACTTCTACACAGTGCTGTAAGTCTTTGTATTTTTCATAGCAACTGCTTTGCCTACATTGAACGAGCGTGAAGTTACGTCACATTCAAGTAAGGCACGAAAAAAATGGTAAATATCAGTACATGCTGGGGCCAAAAGCAGATTTCAAACAGTGCGTATTCCATGTTTTTTTGTGAAGTCCCTTTCTTTGGTTCCTACAGCATTAAGACAATTTTGGTACTTGAATTAACATTTCTGTTGGATTTATTTGCCAAGAAAACCTTCTTTTTCATTGCTGGAACCATAGTTAATTCACTGTGTACAGACACAGTATTTACTTTTCTACTCAAAATGGTCATGTCTTTTACGGAAGATTGTTCACTGTAACCATCAAATACAATAACACAATTGCCATATTTTCACAGTACATATTTAATATATACATGGCATATTTCTTTCGATGTAAAACCATGATGCCAAATGATCTGGTGTAGCAATGAACAAAAACAAGTAGGAAGTTTGCATTCTTGGTATCGAAGCTGGCTCCAAAAAGCACTTCCTAGAATTGCCTTGCTTGTAGGTTTGGGAGAACAAGTGGAATCAAACATTGATGTTGGATAACTACACAGTTCATATTTAAATAGGTCCTGTATATTAAAAAATTTTTTGTCACAACTAATGTTAAGCATTGAAACAGTGCTTATAAATGAATACACACTCTTTTTTTTTATATAATTAAAGCTGTTTTTTTTTTTTCGCTTGAATGGTTAATTATCTCTTTACCTTCTATAGATTGAAGAATCTTATAGCCAACCTTTTCTGCTTGATCTACATTAACTGAATCTTGTGCAATAATACCTGAGATAATGCTGCAGAGTACCCTGCCAGATTTACTGAAAGGATTTCTTGCTTTCAAAAAGCTGATAGGTTTTTCTGTACCCTTGCAGTCTCTCTTTTGTCGTGTGTTAGTTACTTCTTTGTGCTGTTCATTCATGTTATAATTAACACCAGTAAACTGCTGCATAATTTGATTTAGTTCAGAACAGACTGGTAAAATTTTAATCCACATGATTCATTGCTTTTCTGTCCTTCCCCTGCCTTTGTGAGTCTGCCAGTGGATTTGATACTTCGCATCAACATCTGTCTAATGATAAGATTAGTGGAAAGTCCTGCCCAGTATGAACAACATGTAAACCGTTCTTAAACAAAGAATACAATGAAGCAAGATGGAGACTCTAATTTCCTGTTCTTTCATTCTGTTCATATATTGCAACCACAAGCAGCAAGTACAGTTAGTCAAATCTTTCTCGTTTTCTTGTTCCAACTTTTCATGAACTGTCATAACTGCTGTCATAGATTCCTCATCTACCATCGTAAATGGAATGAGTTGTGTAAGTATTTTTTAGCTGACATTATTCAACTTTCTTCTAAATTGGTACCTCTCTTTAATCATATCATTTCCATTGAACATATTTGACACTGTGGTGTGGACATATATCTCTTCTAGAACTTCTGATAATCCTGCTTTTCCCATTAGATGGTTTATGCACACAAGAAAACTCATCTCCATGTGTAGTCCTTCAATTTTCAGCACTACACATTTCATACGGATATTGCTGGCACATTAGTTATAATATTTTGAGCCTTCCAATACAATGATTAGAGAAATTTGATAACAAGAGTTGTGTTGTTATAATTTATTTGTTCAACCAGGAATATCAATGTAGAATAGATACATGACATATTTCATGGATCTTAGTCAGTGAGAAACAGAAACACTACAATTGCCCTCCCCGGGTGATTTCCTATTTGCATGAATTTTGACCACCCTGGGTGTGCCCATTGCAAAACGGAGAAACTGTCCAAAGGATATCAAGTAAATATGGGGATTCAGAGAAATGATTACAAGATGAGCAAGTTTCACTCAAATTATGTAGGTTATATTTGTGATAATGGTAATAATCAATTATCACTTGTCTATACCTAAGTATCTCATTAGTAGTTACTTTATGTCAGAAAAATTAGTTTTCCTGGTGTTAATATGACAACCATACCCATCCCATGAAAGGTACCATATACATCAAAGGTTCGTACATTGTCTGCTGCATATTGCATGAATTGACCTTCTGTAACAGTGACAACATTTTGCTGGGTTACAGAAGCATTTCGTTCAAATGTTTAGACTTCGTCATATGAGCTACAAAACCCATGTTAGTATAATGAGTCTACCAAAACCTGGAACCAAAATTGTGATGTATTTGTATGACTAACCCTAATTGTAAAAGAGCAATCACCATACTTGTTCGAACAGGTTGAATAATAACATATCTCAGTGATGCCTGCTTCTTTTTATTTTTCCTATTACAATAATATGCATGAAGAGCGCAACACTAGCAAGGAGAAATTCCAAGGTTTTCTCTAAAGTAACTTAGTCTGTGGATGATTAATTTGAGTTTTGAGTCATATCTTTTATTTCATTTCTCATAAGTTTTGTTGCAGTTTCCACAATGCATTCGGTCTCTTTTTATATTTTGGTTTATTATAATAATCATACAATATGACTGAAGCATTGGTTTAATAATATTTGACTTGCTACCTAGATCAGTAAAAACAATTTTTCATTAAAATATTCTTGAAATTTTGCTTCATATGTTGAACACCATATGGTTCGTTGTTTGAATTTGTCTTTTTAAAGAATTCACTGATTATTTTTTACTTAATCTTCCAATGTCAATTGCTCCACATCATTATCCTCAAGATATCCTATTGTAAGTTTAAAGACATTATATCGTTCTTTTTCTAAAGGATGACCCTGGCTTAATTTTTCTGTCTTCTCAAAATAATAATATTAACAGTAACTATTAAAATATTAAATTAAAATGAAAAAAATTAATACAGCCATAATAATAAAACAATAACCAAAATAGAATAAAGATAAAATTAAAATTAAAGTTAAAAATTAAAGTTTAAAAATTTTAAATAAAATATTGTTAAATAAAATAATTATATTAAAAATAAAGTAAAATAAGATAGAATAAGATAAATATAAAAATAAAATATAAAAATAAATATAAAAATAAATATAAAAATAAAATATAACCAATTTAAAATGATTATTATTATTACAACAACCTTAACTACAATCGTGAAATATAACTAGTTATTTTAGAAGGTGGAGGAAATAATGGTTTCGATTTATCGTGAATAATCTTCCTAAAAACAATTTAATACTTAGTAGTATTTTTGTATCGCACAAAAATGTAAACAAATGAATAATATTTAAGCACGATATAATTTCTCTCACTTCAAATAGCAGTTCGATAGCTCAGTTGTTGGAGCACCAAACGACCGGTTTCATATCTCGCTACATCTAAACACACTGATGAATCGTAGACGATAACATAGCTGTTTGTGAATGACTATATTATCTCTCTCTTAGTGGCTCATCTTTTTATGAAATCTTTTGATGATATGTTTGCCTGGTACTACACTGTTGGTGATAGATTGCATCCTTGACATGTTAATCATTTGCAGTGGATAATCTTCCTAACACTGTATCACTCAATGCATCTGATGTGCCCGTGTCGGTTATTGAAGTGATGCTGTGAGACATGGGACGAATATATGAAAATGAATTTGAATGAAAAATCTTAGGTATAAATCAACTATAATATCTATCAATATATTTACAACTGAAATAAACATTTACTTTTATAACAGGGACATTAATTGAAGCCGCTGTGCGACAACGTCCATTGAAATCTGCTGTCCTAAATGAATGCAAGGGATGTAACTCTTCTAAAAATATTAGTTACTTCCGTTTAAATACAAAAATGTTTTCATATTTATTTATTTATTTTTTAGGTAGTATGTTGCCACCTAACAGCATCATTCCGGGATTTACATATTTTGCCTATAGTGTTATCAAATGTTAATGTTTTCACAAGATGGGAACCCTTACTTCTTCGCCTTTCTTGATATTTGGTTGATGTACTACAAAAAAAAATAGTCATCCTGGAAATCAGAAATTGATGTTTGGAATCGCAACCTACAATCAAATGTTAATATATATCGACCCATTCCATGTTTTATCTGCTTTTATGCTGTAAGAGTTACACTACCGTTTTTTACAGCTTTTATGGACATGTTGCCCTGCACATGTACGAAAACTACTTCCATATTTTTAATATGCTTTGTTGATGCTATCATTTCCTTTTTGATATTTGGTTGATGTACTACAAAAAAAAATAGTCATCCTGGAAATCAGAAATTGATGTTCGGAATCGCAACCTACAATCAAATGTTGATATATATCGACCCATTCCATGTTTTATCTGCTTTTATGCTGTAAGAGTTACACTACCGTTTTTTACAGCTTTTATGGGCATGTTGCCCTGCACATGTATGAAAACTACTTCCATATTTGTAATATGCTTTGTTGATGCTATCATTTCCTTTTTGGATAATTGTCTCTGTATTTCCAACATTGTTCCCCATGATACATTCCTTACAAAGCATGCACATGCCTTCTGTACTTGCATTAGATGTTATTCAATTTGTAAAAAAAGAAAAAAAAGAAATTTAAAGTAAAAACGAGCTGTGTATAATAGACTGGAAATTTATTTCAGTAAGTTATTCTAAACTTTTGATTTATAACATATATTCTAATGAATTGTGTGTAATAACATTTGGCCGCCATCGATTAAAACATTGAATTAAAGTTCGATTATCAAAACTTTAAAATTCAATAAGAATTTTATTTAAGGACAAAAAATGCAATTAAGCAAAATAGGCAAAATGAAAGCTAGGTTGTTTACATTTCTTCAACATAAACACACACTGTTTTCACAGAGCGATAATTGTGAAATGTTCATATTTCTCATCGGTCGATGTTTCTAGACTTTTATGTTGATATAGACACCTTATAGAAATGCATGGCACAAAAACACCTTGTGTTGCAATTATTTTGACCTTTTTCACTGATTTGACTGGACTAATTGGAAATAATCTTTGTTCATGGAAATTTCACCTGATGCTAGGACACTGAAGAAAAAAGGAAAGATTTTATTTTATGTGATAGGAAGACAAGTTCTTGCTGCGAATGTCTCACAAGGAGGAACCAGAGATTGGAGTTCAGTTGAGCACCTTCCATGAAAATAACAGTAGAGTAGAGAAGGACTAGCAACGTCTTTTTTGTGTGAGAAAGGGGTTGTAGAGAATAGAAGAGATCTTCAATCACTCGATTTTGAAGTCGATTTTGTACTCTGTCAAGGCAAGAAAGAGGTCTGAGCGGCACCTCCCCAGATGTGGCAGCAGTACTCCATCTCTGGATGATGTATCTGACTCTTATGTAGATTGCACCAGAAGTCAGGTATTTCCTGGAGCAATAAAATAATCCAACCATTTTTCCAGCAACCTCAGCAACAGATTGGATGTATGTACTCCATTTTAGATCAGCAGCAAAAGTCAGTCCGAGAAGCTTATCAAAACAAGGGTCTTCCTAAAAAAAAGAGTCATTCATTTCGACTATGGAAAAACAGAGATCTGAGCGTTGGTGGTGAAAGGAAAGAAGCTTTATTTTATAGGTGTTAAAAGTAACAAGCCACTTTTTTCTCATCATCCCTTGGAAACCCCTTTAAAGATAAATGTGGTCCTCTGATAATAATCTGCATAGGCACGGTAGCATTCCTACTAAATTTCAAGTTCGTAAGTAGGTCTAATAGCCTAAAAGTATTTAGTCGATGGACAGACAGACATAAGACATCATCTATATAATAATACACTAGGGCAATTTCATGTTCGTACATACGTTAGCACCCTCTATCCCTTTTTTTTAAAGATGGGATTGCTGAAGATGCAATGCAAAAAAGTAATTAAAAAAAATTCATCTGATGTCACTTCGTACCGAATGTGAAACTCGAACTAAAATATGCTTTCTTGGTCTTCGGGCTAGGATCAAACTGTAGTATCTGTTCTGTTCAAACATGGTACAATTATATCGTGAGGTCTGCGGTTGCATCGGACATCAATAGAATGGAAATATGTTACAAACTCGTACAAGGGTTTTGGGAGATACACCCCCAATAATCTAATATATTGTAAAACTACATTAACCCGAGTACTCAGATAAGTATGTTTCAGTTTGAACAAAGGTGGTACAATAATGTCATGGGGTCAGCATTCGAGTCGGACGTCTATAGAATGGAAATATGTCACAAACTCCTACAAGGGTTTTGGAGATAGACCCTCGTAACCAGATATATTCTGAAACTAGATTAATCAGAGTAGTTAGATAAATATGTTTCAGTTTGAACAAAGGTGGTACAATAATATTGTCGGGTCTGTGTTCGCATCGAACGTCCATAGAATGAAAATTTTTTCGAGCAACGGATAAACAATACAACTGTAGAATTTCCACAGGTCACACTAGTTCATATATATATATATATATAGGTTCTTTCCAAATATGATCTAAGGTTAAGATCGGATTCTAACTCTGCCTGATAAGATCTCAGTTTATGATAGCTGTTGATCGATAACATCGACATGCCAGTGTTGCAGATTTTGTACATGTCTGTGTAAATAAAAATAATCATTATATATATATATAAATTTAGTAACTTTTAGGTGGAGTTCTAATTAGTGTCAGACATATCGATATTACTTTCAGTTTTACTCCCTCCCCCCCTACCGTTTGATACGAAGAAACAGAATTTGACCTGATTGGTGTATGAAATAATGTTTTGAGGTCACCTAATAGAGAAGTACTTCATTGCAAATGACTCTTTATTTATATCAAAAGAATTTCATACAAATCAAAAAAACAGATGTCAGTCTCATTAAAACTGATCAGTTCTTGTGTTAAATAATCATTAATAGATCTGAAAGCATTTAAACACCAAGGGGAAAATATTTGATAACTATGGGCATATATTTCCTGATCTTTATTCCACTCTGGGTTTTGGCCTACTCTTCACAGTTGTTTACAAAACGAAAATTTGAGGCAAAAGTAAGGCATTGCGATGATGGTGCATGTGTTATAATGAAAGCCCTCATTCGAAAGGAGGAAAGAGTGGTTAGAAGGTGACCCCAGTGAATAAACGAGAGTTGGGAATCAGTAGTTATTTACTGACTAGGAAATTGTGATCTCTTCCAAAACAGATTTCGGGACAGGTGGACTCAGAAATCGGTTCTTGCCCCAAAACCACGATGGGGGTGGAGCAAGCAAACAGCTTAAGCGTAAGGTCAGCCAATGCCTGTCCCTGTCCCTCTATATATCTCTTAGTCGAGTGAATACTTTTATCTCTCTCTCTCTCTCTCTCTCTCTCTCTCTCTTAGTCGAGTGAATACGTTTATGTCTCTTGGATTTATGTAACCGTCTTATTAACGTGTTCCTCATGCGAATAAATCCTATGTTTAAAGAAAACTCATGTTCATGTTGATTGATCGAAAGCAGAGATGACGACAACATGGGTCCCAGCAACAAGTGTGTATAATGAGTTATACACATATCAAGAGACAAGCGGAAATATAACACATGCGATATAGACGGTATCAGGATGGCATGAAGGTTGTGCATATACTGGGCTAAAGTACTTATTTATATGCGATATTATTCACTCTCACTATTTTTTTTGTTTTTTAATGAAGAATGTGCCTGTACATAAATTTAAAATAAAAACGAGATTTATTTAAAAAGAAAATGCCATTACTGATTTTAATCAACACATTTTTATCATTATATTGCACCCAACGCCATATATGTTTGAATAAATCTACTTTTTGAAGCACTTATAAAATTAACTAGATCATGCTACGCACTCATTAACCTCTTATGTCACTTAGCAAATGAACAGCATCAATTAATAGTCAATAAGTTAATATTAACAGTTAATCAGTGCAAGGCGGTAAAAATACTGTTTTGCTATGGCTTCAGAAAATTTTTAATTTGTGAAATTAAGCTTAAATGAATGACGACAAAAAATTATGTATAAAAATATAATGGTATATAAAAATTGAAAATAGAAGCCTTTTTCAATGCAAGTTTTTTATTATTATTTTTTTTTCTTAAAGTTTTCGGAATAAAATTCCATCGTCAGAGTTGATTAATATTATGTCATTTTTTTTTTTAGAAAAATAAACAAACTTTTTTTAAAAACGTCAGTGTAATTGGTGTTATCCGTGATGTTGTCTTGGCGGTTATGAATTCAAATCCTGGTTGTTGAACGAGGAAGCATTGAGTATGCTGGTATTTTAAAGAGACAGTTCGTTCATTTCAAACAGTGCTAGGTTAGAAATATTAAAATTGAAAATAAAAGCCCTTTTTTTTTTTTACAATACAATATATTTATTATTATTATTTTTTTTATTTAAAAAAAATTTTTGTTTATTTTTCTAAAAACAAAATGACACAATACTGGTCAACTCTGATGATGGATTTTATTCTGAAAAATTTAAGATTAAAGTAAAAAAAAAAACAATTATAAAATCTTGGACAAGGTCATACTTCATGAGAACACTGCAATCAGAAAACCACTATTTTCAAAATCAAACGTTGCAAAACGTTTATAGTTTAACTTGAGAAAAACAAGACTGTAAGAGTTTTGAAATATATTTGGGAAATCCACAGTTCAGAAGTGTGCAGAATGAAACCGCTTCACTAAAGCTTATGGCAGAATTTTTGCTAAGAGAAGAAAGCATTTGGCGTTTGGAACAGTCAGCTGAGAAAGTGCGAAAAGTATGAACAGGGTGTTGAATCAAGAGAAGTTAACTCCTTTCACTATTTTCTCTGAGATATCTCATATTTTGATTATCGTTTGTTTGTTTTTTTCAGAAAAGTCAAGACATAACTCGAGTAAATTCTTTTTTTCTTTTTTAAATAATGATTTACTACTTATTCAGGCCCAAAGCCGTTCAAGGATAAGAGTTAATTAGATAGATAGATAGATAGATAGATAGATAGACAGTTGAATGATGATGAATACTATGAGAGAATCAAAAATCTCCACGTACTCCCCTCTCAAAATAATAGCCAACTAAGAAAACAGCAACTCTTCCCCCTTTGTCAGAAACATCATTCATGAAATGTGAAGATTAAAGGACAAAATAAGGAGGGGGAAGCGAGAGTTATAAGACTACTGAAATTAAACCCAAGGTCCACTTTCTACTCTCCTCCATATATTACAAAATGGATTGGTAATGTGAAATTTCATAGTTTACTGCCACACACACACCCACACACAAACGAGTTGTTTCGAGAATTTTATAGTTCTGGAAGCGAAGGGTGACTCAGCATTTTTTGTTTCTTTTGTCAGTTTCCACTCAGAAATTTCACTTTAATTTAAGGAAAAATTGATTTAAAATAAAAGATTTTTCCAGAAATAATTCACCTGGGAAGAACGGTTCCTATTTACTTGACTCCACACGAGGGCATAGTTAGACACAAGGTCGGTTTTTAATGTGGAGAAAATTCAGCTCTCCAAAAAGAGGCAGCCTGTATTAGGACAAAATTAAAAATTGCCTCAGTCTAAACTGACCGAGGACAGAAAAGATGAAGTGTAGTATCGAAACAGATATTACCCCTTGTTTCTAGCGAAAAGGCCAACAAACAGGAAAGAGGAACCTGGGAAGAAGGGTTAGTAGTGATCATGAAAGCAACTTTAGCCAGTCGTTGCCATGTGACCATATTGATATCGTATAATCACCTTCATACTGTCCAATCACTTGTAGACCCTTCTTCCTATCCTCTGTTCCTACTCACTTGCCTCCCCATGAAGGAAGAGTTTGATACAAGCTCGATTTTTAATGTAGTATGAGGTTGTTCAGAACATATCGGCCGATTTACCGACTCACCTTTAAAAAGTTGCTATTTTAATTTTAAAATATTTTATACAAAATATTACGGCCCATTTGACATAATGGTTAGAGTGTTAGCTCATGGGCTGGGAGACTGGAGTTCAATCCTTGGTTGAGTCATACCTGTTAGTTTTCTTATCACATAAATCCAATCATAGACGCATCTTCGTTTGTTCAAACTGCCACCTTTGTTTTCTCAGTCAATAACCATCATCAACAACAAGGGAGATGACTCTGAGAACTTATCACAGAACTCCTATATCCGAATACAAAGGGAGATAACTCACAATACCAAAGTCTAAAAAATGTTACTTGCTAAACATTCAGTATCATAAGGTGAAAATCAAAAGTAAATGGAGTAATCCAAGGAAAGGAGTGGCGCCCTCCCTTACATCTTAGTGTAGTAGCCAATGAAAATAGAGCCTACCTATTACATGCTCAATAATTGATATGTACTCTTTAATAAATTTCCAATAAATTCTTTCAACATAAAATTTTGAAATGTAAGACCTTATATTATCCACACAAGTTTAAGGAGATTTGAAACACCCATCATTTGATAAAGAGGTCTTACCTCGAAATATTATGGAACATGGTAACACACATTAGATCACTGTGTAGAATTGTGACTAAACAAGTAAGATTTACTATAAAAAATAAAATTTAAAAAATCACTTCGTTTATGTCATCCTTCTCAACACCAACATTTTTCCATTTCTTGCATTGTGATAGCCTTCTATGATTTCTCTATATACATATTATACACAATGCTTCAAGCAAACTACATCTCATTATTATAACACCTTCATTATCAGGATGCAAAAGAAGAAATTCATATACTTTTCTTGCAGGAGTTCAAACTCAACGACTGACACCTTTTGGCTAGGAGTAAAGTGTATCTTTTCTGTCCTCTGTCAATGAATGATAAATCCTTCTAGACCGAGTCAATTTTTAGTTTTGTCCCAATCAAGAGTGTTCCTTTTTGGGGAACTGGATTTTGCATCACATTAAAAATCGAGTATCAAACTTTTCCTACATAAGGAGGTAAGTTAGTAGGAACAGAGGATAAGGAGAAGGGTCCACAAGTGATTTGTGGTTTCACAAATTTGCTACTGATAATGGTGTAATGTACAAATAAACCCAATCAAAGGGCGATAACCTGCCCGGACTAATAAGACCTAGGGGACCAAAAAAGGGGAGACCATCAGTCAGACAGCAAACAGTAAAAAAAGCGTAATGATGGTCTGACAGCTCCCTTAACCTGCAGACATATATCATCAACAACAACAAATCCTTACGTGTAAAAATCAGAAATAAATAAATATTACAAATTGGGGTCTTGAAGATGAAGAAAGGGTGCTTCTGCTGTTTCACAGTGACATTAAAATATTTAAAGAAATGTATAAACTTTGTTATGTATTTGCATGTTAGCTGAAAATAAGATTGTACAGAAAAAAATTACGCAAATTCATCCAGTATTTATTAAATTATAAGAAAAAGAAAAAAAACGATTTTACGTATCGTTAGACATTTTGTAATCAGCTTAGGCAAGGGAGAAAACTCGTTTTTTTTAAAGATTGAAAGATACAAGATGGCGACTACCGATAAAAAGCGTTTTTTGTTTTTAATTTAATAAATACTTGATGAATTTGCGTAATTTTTTGGTGTACAGTTTTTTTTATTAAGCTACCACATAAGTACATAAAAGTTTATACATTTCTTTAGCTATTTTTTTTTTAAAACATGTCAGTGTGAAACAGCAGAAGCACCGAAGAAAGTGCAGGATGGCCATGCACTTTTGATGATAAACATTTGAAAGAAATTGTTACACAAAACTCACGTTGAAGTGTCACAGCAAATGTTTAAGGCATTTGATGTAAGTATTTCTAAAGTTCAAGTGAAAAGGCAAATCGATTTTTTTTTCTTTTCGGTCACATTTAAAAGACGAATAAATTTGTATCCAAATTACCAAAATGTTAATGTTTATCTATCTTTATGAATAAAGGAGAACAATTTTGTTTCGTGTTTACAACAAAGTCATGAATGAAATGTTTATTTTAAATTAATGCTTCAAGTATTTCAAGTAGCAAACTTTGCAAAGTGATAGCAATCCGG
>OY744523.1:132062187-132187187 GCA_963556195.1 Sepiola atlantica
GTTTTGCTTTTAAATTACACTTCACAAGAACATAAGAGTAGTAAATAAACAGGTTTTGCATTTAAAAGCACCACCAAATTAGATCTATATATATATATATGCTAGAAGAATATCTGTACCAGGACGCTAACACTAATTCTCCAAACAGAAATGTTTTGCACCACTTTCATGTATCCTTACGAAGATTACAATCCAGATATAATAATACTAAACCTTATGTTAAGAATCCTAATTCTAATTTTGATCAAAATTCATTACACGATTTTGATTCTAGAAAATGTCTAAAATGTAAGGCTTAAGCTTAAGGGGTCTTCAGAAGAAATTGAAATTCAGGGAATCTTGCTTAATTGGTGTCTAATAACAACGGATCAAATGCAACACAAATCTGAAATATCTGAATTTTCAAATTGGAGGTTGTGCCAATATCATGCCTCCTAAATCCTTTTTAAAATACTCTAAAAAAAAAACTAAAAAAAACCCTGAAATTTGGTGAATATTTCTTAATCTATGTCTAATACTTACTGTTGAAATTTCACTAAAATAGGAGGTATCTGAATTTTCACAACAGATTTGTACACCTTTTTACCTCTTTTGCATAAAACTAAATTAAATTTAATATAGCTCACATTATGACACACAACGCTAGGCAGCTGTGTTCCGAAATTCATAACGATTAGTAAATTCGTTTTGGAGTGAATCATGTATATATAAACATACCTAACTATATATAAATAGATACAGATGCCATTTAAGTTCAGTAATCTAACAAGAACCGATGTGTCAATGTCATGGTGCCATATATATATATATATATATATATATATATATATATATATATATATATATATACGAGGCCTGTTTAAACAGTATCCTACCTCAGGACAGAAAAAATATTTCAAATACGTGATGGGGTTGGAACCCTAATCCCCTTCAAAGTAGGCCCCTTGTGCTTACACACACTTAGCCCACCGATCCATCCACTGCCGGAAACACCTCTGGAAGTCTACTTTAAAGGGGATTAGGGTCCCAACTCCATCACGTATTTGAAATATTTTTTCTGGCTTAAGGTCGGATACGTTTTAGACAGGTATTGTACACATTATATATATATATATATATATATATATTACTATTTCATGTATCTACATAAAATTTTATAAGGAGATATAATTTTTTATGAATCAATTTTCAGTATTTACTTCAACAGGGCTCGATACGTAAGTAGAGCTAGGTAGTAAGCTATGAAAATATATTTATGGCAATTAAGCTACACAGAGGCTCCTGCATTTCATCCCCGGGGGGAATCTTCAGGCTAAAATGCATGGAGTTATTTTTGCCAGGTGTTTTTATATACACGGCTAGCTAGTTAACCAATCAGATTCTTTGTTGGTCTCTCAGCCAATCGTTGGGCTTCCCACGAACAGAAGTCTGGTTAGTGTTACTTCCTATATCCTGTTCTATTGTTCAGTTTTCTATACGAATGGTTAAGACTTAATTGATAAGTAATTTGCTCTCTCTCTCCACGTTGGTGAATATCTCCAAGCCGATAGATAACTAACGCCTGTAATAAAAAGAATTGAAAGTTTAAAAGATTGTTTGTTGATTAAGTCGGTCATGAAGTTTTCGTTGTAGCGGCGATGTTCACGGCAGTACAGAAGAGAAGAAAGAAGACAACCACTAGACGACGCACCCTCTATGCGGCAAGGGAGAAATTTAAAGGTATGCAAACTATATGATTTATGGTGTTAAAAATGACGAGTGATAAAACGAGAACTGCCACGGCCGTTCCGGGACGAGTATACAAAACGAGAACTGCTGCAGCCCAAGTAGGGGCTATGCAACATGTAGGTAGTGGGGAAGGAATTTGAAGTATCCTAAACGGGGTCGGCCTGTCTAGGTCCCCCTTCAACCGCTCAACCTCAAGCTCCCTCAAATCGTCTCTGAAAGCCGAAAATTAAAGTTATCCATCTGGCGATTGAGAAACCAGTTTGGAGGTGGGAGGATAAAAGGAAAGAAAAAGCTGAAAATAGATCATCAGACAACCAAGATCAGAGACCATGTCATATGTATATATATATATATATATATATATATATATATATATATATATATATATATATATATATATTAGTAATTTTTTGAAAGGCTGTGGGCAATGCAATTCCGGGTAAGATGCAAGTTGTAAGGAACAAAAACAATAACAATAAATCGAATATGATATAAGACTTACTATTTATTTTTCCTTTTTTTTTTTCTTACATAACATCAAGAGTGTTTTTAGCTGTTCGTGTGATGTCCGGGTGATTAAAAATCACTATTTGATATGCTGGGAAAAGACATCCCTTTGTCAAAAATAATTAAACCAGAAGAAGAATATTTTTCTTCTCCGACTGTGTAGAGAATACTACAAAACAAAATGGCTGCCAGATATAGACCGCAGCAAATAAAGCAGTTTCGCAGGGAATATAAATTAAATTAAGTTTTATTTTAATATTATGTTAAATATATGATTTGGTGTTTAAAATATTTGTGTAATGTTGGTTAGGTGTATGGTGTTCGATAAACTGTTAGTTTTAATAATATATATATATATCATTTTTTATTTTTTTTATATTTTTTTTTTTTATCAAGCTTATATTTGAATATTTACTTTGTTTTATCTTCATATTTTTATTTTGTTTGTCTTTCTTTCGTATTTTAAGAATTTTAATATAAAGTAAAGTAATTAGTCTCATATTTTAAATATTCTAGATCTATCAAACTTATCGATTATCATCTATTAAAGAAGTGTTACTAATTGTGAGTTTCGTCAAATTAGATTAACGAATTAACTTATTAACTTGATATATTTACTATAAGATAAAGGGGAGTAACTCTGGATTTTTATTATTTTTTTATAATTAATTTTTTTTTTTTTAGGTGGAGATCTGTATAACAATATTAGTATATAATACAACATATATACACATACATGCATATATACATATATATACATATCTATGTATTATTGTTTGTTTAATTGTTTATCTATATATATTCTTCACTTTCTTTACATATTTGTTTGTTTTTTTAATTTATTTTTTTTATTTTTATTATTATTATTTACTTGTTTAATTTATTTTATGAATTATTTATTTAATATTTGCATGTTATTTGTATACATTCTATATGTGTTTGGGTTAATTAATTAATAATGCTAGGTTATGGGGTGACTTATTTTGGTGGGTTAGAAGAGTATGTTGAATATGTTTTTTGGTTTGTGGTTTAAAGTGTGTTAGGATGGAAGTTCATATGGGGAGGGGCCTGTTTGATTGTTTGGGTGTGTGGTGAGTTTATTATAGGAGGTGAGTAATGAGTTAAGTGGTGGAAACGGAGTCTGTTAAGTGTTAGATATGGTGGATGGGGGGTAGATATTATAGAATGAATGGTGAGTAGAGCTCGTGACGCTGATTGAGTGAGGGGTTTAATCTGGAGATGAGGATTGATTCTGTGATTCTAAGGTCACCAATGTTTCTGACAGACGCTAAGATGGAGACATGCATATCGCGCTGAGTGTTTGAGCAAATCTCTATGTGTTTGTGGAAAGAGGATATACGGGTATTCAAGTGCTCCTTTATGCGCAAGTGTAGCGGTCTTGTAGTGTTGCCGATGTAATTTACATGGGCAACACTACAAGAATGTATACAAATAACATGCAAATATTAAATAAATAATTCATAAAATAAATTAAACAAGTAAATAATAATAATAAAAATTTTAAAAAATAAATTTAAAAAAAAACAAATATGTAAAGAAAGTGAAGAATATATATAGATAAACAATTAAACAAACAATAATACATAGATATGTATATATATGTATATATGCATGTATGTGTATATATGTTGTATTATATACTAATATTGTTATACAGATCTCCACCTAAAAAAAAAAAAAAATTAATTGTAAAAAAATAATAAAAATCCAGAGTTACTCCCCTTTATCTTATAGTAAATATATCAAGTTAATAAGTTAATTCGTTAATCTAATTTGACGAAACTCACAATTAGTAACACTTCTTTAATAGATGATAATCGATAAGTTTGATAGATCTAGAATATTTAAAATATGAGACTAATTACTTTACTTTATATTAAAATTCTTAAAATACGAAAGAAAGATAAACAAAATAAAAATATGAAGATAAAACAAAGTAAATATTCAAATATAAGCTTGATAAAAAAAAAAAAAATATAAAAAAAAAAAAAATTATATATATATATTATTAAAACTAACAGTTTATCGAACACCATACACCTAACCAACATTACACAAATATTTTAAACACCAAATCATATATTTAACATAATATTAAAATAAAACTTAATTTAATTTATATTCCCTGCGAAACTGCTTTATTTGCTGCGGTCTATATCTGGCAGCCATTTTGTTTTGTAGTATTCTCTACACAGTCGGAGAAGAAAAATATTCTTCTTCTGGTTTAATTATTTTTGACAAAGGGATGTCTTTTCCCGAAATATCAAATAGTGATTTTTAATCACCCGGACATCACACGAACAGCTAAAAACACTCTTGCTGTTATGTAAGGAAAAAAAAAAGGAAAAATAAATAGTAAGTCTTATATCGTATTCGATTTATTGTTATTGTTTTTGTTCCTTACAACTTGCATCTTACCCGGAATTGCATTGCCCACAGTCTTTCAAAAACTTACTACTACTATACCCAGCAATGCTTCAAGCAAACTACCATTCTCTACTATATATATATATATATATATATATATATATTTCAATCTAGTCCATATCAATGCAAAAATAAAACAATTCAATTTACCCTAAGGTTAACGCGCTTTAAGACCATAGGGTCGAAATAAATTATTGCACCGGTGATTATGTGATTCCGTGTTATTTTATTTTAATTTTATTCTTGCTCTGTTTATTACATTGAGCTCTCATACCCGGATTTCCTTCTGGAATTTATTTTACTCAAAAACTATATATATATATATATATATATATATATATATATATATATATATATATCTTGAAGAAAAGATAAAATAATACTTACAAAATCACTGTCTGACCAATCTAGAAAAGAGAGAACAAATTTTTATTTAAAATAAAATAGAAAATTTATAAACATCACAATACAAACAATTTTTTTTATTTTCTTTATAATTATAAAATTTTGTATAAATGACTAAATATATGGTCAGAGATTTACAGACATGTCCACGTGTGTCACATTGTATTGTAGTATACTTTTTGTTATCAAAGGATTTCCAACATAATTAAAATTACTTTTTAATTTAGTATTTATTGTTTTAAGACTGTACACTTGTTTGGATACACACTTGATGCAGTTCTTGAATTTATTACTATTTGTTAATACTTACCTGGATGTATCTAACACATGGATGCAATTAAAAAAGAACTATCTTTTTTCTATAACATAATTATTAGTAATACTTTATTTTCCGTACATTTACAACGTTTTGGTTTGGCTTGTCATATAATTGTAATAGGCATCATTTTGTCCTATGGGCACTGTGTGGGCTGTAGTGGCAGTAGAGATGCAGGAAAATCTCAATCAATAGGCTAGACTATCATTTTCAGTTTTTTTCATCAATTCATGTTAATTTTTTTACACAGCTTTCACAGACATTCACTGGTCGAACTACTTCACACCCTGGGCAGTCATCACACCTGCCTTGAATAGTCTCCACATCCTGGAAGTTACTTCAAGCAAAATAACTCCTCTGTTATCTTGTTGGATAATGGCCTTGTGAGGCCGGACGCATGTTGAGTGGACGTATACGTGGGGGATCGTTTGGTTTGGCTTGCATGATTTATTGCGGGTGGACTCGTACAATCAAGTGCAAAATAAAGCTTGTTCTCACAGTCGGAGCTCACAAGCGTTGACAGGACCACCACGTTTGACAAGACCTCAGGTCAAGGGTCAAAATGCACCTGCGCATAAGGGTTCTGTGACGTCACGGGTTCTTATGTGGGAAACTGAGTTTTGTCAGTCTGGTTTTTGAAAGCAAGCTGAACAGATATATTTCTCCATGTACTCCACAAATGAAAAGGGGAATTTATTTCCCTAAAAGAATACAAGGACTTAATGGACCATAGATAGCTAGGAATTAACTACGATAAAAGTGGTAAATTGATCTCTTTCTCTCTTCATTAGTAAAACTTTTCTAAGAGCAACAGAAAATTAACGCCTAAATAAAAGTAATCAAATTTAAAAGAGAGAGTCTGCCTTATCTTTCACTGCGTATGCGAATCTTTGCAATACAATGATGATGATACTGGTGACGCGCAGCATATGAGTATGGGGGAGGTGGACGACGTACATGTTCCAGCAGCAGGATAGCAGGACACACCGTTGCAGTGAGGATTGACAACAACAACAACAACCCAATAATATCGACCACCCGAAGTTTAACGTACAAGTAGACAGCCTAAATGTAACACTCTGGCATTATCAATCTATCTCTCTTATCAATTACGCAGCACGTTCTTCACAACTTCCTATTTTTTTAACAGTGCTCAGGTACATTGCAGCTCATCAAATGTGAGAGGGGACATTTATGGTCGAGCTTTATAGACATGTGCTCATCTGTCAAACTATATTGTGAGATGCTATTCATTATAAAGAGATTTCCAACATAATTAAAATTACTTTTTAATTTAGTATCTATTGTAGTAAGACTTGTTTAGATACACTTGATGCAGTTCACCGGAAGTGCCTTCTTGAACTTATTACTGCTTGTTAATACTTACCTGGATTTATTTAACACATTGCCACAATTCAAAAAGAACTATTTTGTTCTATAACATGATTATTGGTAATACCTTGTTTTCTATACATTGACTTGGTTTTATAGGCATCCTTTCACCCCATACATACAAGATGGTGTATAAAGATCTCATACATTCGAGCACTGTGTAGGCTGCAGTGGTTGTAATTGCGTGACAAGTATTAATCGATAAGCTAGGCTATCATCTTCATTTCCTTCATCAATAATTATAACTATTTCTTGGATCAATTGTACCTGAGAGACCCTAGAATGAAGAGTAATCAAAAGAACACATTTTGCCTTGACATCGATTTTTAAAACTTTTACTTCCGGTTGAATCATAAACAAAACAATACATACATTATTAATTTTGCCATCACAGATTTTTTTATTCAAAAAAGGGGGGAGGGGTGAATACAAAAAGTTTTACTACTTAAAGAAAGAGGTGTTATTTACAAAAAGTTTTACTACTTAAAAAAAAGAGGTTTTATTTACAAAAAGTTTTACTACTTAAAGAAAGAGGTGTTATTTACAAAAGGTTTTACTACTTAAAGAAAGAGGTGTTATTTACAAAAGGTTTTACTACTTAAAGAAAGAGGTGTTATTTACAAAAAGTTTTACTACTTAAAAAAAGAGATGTTATTTACAAAAGGTTTTACTACTTAAAGAAAGAGGTGTTATTTACAAAAAGTGTTACTAACAGTTTAAAAAATACATAGTTTTATTTACAAGCATGTTTTGTTATATGCACGTTTTTAATAAAAACTGTTTTATTTACAAAACGTTATTTTGTGAATCCGAACGATAACGTCTACACATAGACAATAGAAAGTTATTGGAACTGTCATACACGGTTTATTAAATCAATGCTCGGTTATAGAAAATCTCACTTGGATTCCAATCTGAAAGAATCCCTGTGGCAGGAAAGGAACTCAGAAATCCCTTTTTCAAAATTGTGCGACACCATCTCGGCACAACATTATTTAATTTAAATGATTTTTTGTGTTTTTTAAAATAATTTATTTGCTTCTTTTTTTTTTTTTTTAATTTTTTTTTTTAACATAGTTCACCCCAAACAAGGCAGGCCGCCACTGTAGACGTAAGGGGCTACTGAGAAAAATAAAAAGGGAGAAGGTGGGGGGGGGGCGTCAACCTAAATGGGGATCTGCGCAGCGAGATGTCTGTTTACATTAGTTTTAAATTTCTGCATGTCAGTACTGTCGGGGAAACAGGGGGCAGGGAGAGAGTTCCAGAGGCCAGCAGCACGAGGAAAGAAGCTATTTGAGTAGAAAGCTCTCCGGCATTTGGGGACCTCCACAGTGAATGGATGGGATTTAGTTGATTGTTGAGTTGATCTAGTGAACTTACGTCGAGGGGGCACCAGAGTAGCCAATTCATCGGAGCACAATCCATTTGTTTATACATTCTATTTAATTAAAAGTTTGTAAATAAACCTATTTTTTTTTTTTTTATAAATCTCCAAAGTTTACAAAACAAAAATAAAACTGTTTTTGAATTAATAAATGTGGTAAACAAAACTATATTTTTAGTAAAACATTTTGTAAATAAAATCCCTGTTTTTGTAATAGTAAACATTTTTGTAAATGAACCCTTTTTCAAATAGTAACAATTTTGTAAATAACTCCCTGTTTTTTTAAATAGTAAAGTTTTTGTAAATAAAACGCTTATTTTTTAAAAAGTAAACTTTTTTGTAAATAAAACCTTGTTTTTTAAAATAGTAATTTTTTGTAAAGAAAACCGGCTTTTTTAAATAAAAAAATCTGCGATGGTAAAATTAAAAATTTACATATGATTATTATATTTATGATTCAACCGGAAATTTTTAAAAAAAGATCGGTGTCATGGGAAAATGTGTCCTTTTAGTCGTTGCTCATTCTGGGATGACTCAAGTACAATTGATCCTATTTCTCTATCATTATAATATACAGGGTGGTCGAAAAAGATGTATCCATTTGTGATAAAGTGGCACAGGATGGAGCAGGTGCTAGTGTGATTGCAAGAGTTAGGAGTGGATAAAGTAAGTTCAGAGAACTTTTGGCATTACTAACCAGCAGAGCGTTACCACTGTCGACCAAGGGAAGAGCCTATCAGGTGTGTGTAAGGAGTGTGATGATGTATGGAAGTGAAACCTGGCCAGTGAGGGTTGAGGACATGTGTTGCATGGAGAGAAATTATATGAGAATGATATGATGGATGTATAATGTGAGTCTTAAAGACAGACTTAGTTCTGATGACCTCAGAGGAAGATTAAATCTCGAGATGTGTGTAGAACAGTAGACTTTGATGGTATGATCGTGTTGAAAGAATGGATGTGACTTCTTGGGCTAGTAAATGTAGAACAGTTGAGGTAGCAGGTTCAGTTCACAGGGGAAAGCCAAGGAAAACATGGGAGAAAGTGATAAAAATTGACTTGAGAGAAAGAGGGATAAATAAAGACCTGGTCAGAGATAGGTTAGTTTGGAAATCAATTTCTTAAAGCTGTCCAATGCATGCCAGCATGTAAAACGTACGCTAAACTGATGATGATGGTGATGATGGTGGTGATGATGGTGGTAATGATGATAGTGGTGATGGTGATGATGATGATGATGATGATGATGATGATGGTGATAGCATTTATTATTGAAAGGAAATCTTTACAATGTTTTTTTTTATAGATCTGTCTTACAGGCATGCAAGTTTTGTGTGGCATAAGTTTTTTTCTCCGTAGACCACCATTTTACGAACACAGCTAAATAGTTTATAATGTCCTCCATCCAAGCTCCTTGGCGCTAAATCACTCTGACTACTCAGACATTGAAGTTTGTAATGACCCTGTCCAACATCTCATGGGGAATTCTCTTAATCTATGTTCGAATTCTATTCTTGAGCACAGCAATAGTTTAGGGATTGCTAGTGTAGACCCTGTCTTTTATGTATCCCTATCCAGAAAATAATGCAAAGGGGAGAATGTGCAGACCAAGAGCGATTCGTATGACGAGAGATGCACCTGTCTTCAGGGAAGTAGCGATGGAGGTATTTGAGAGAAGCATTAGAGCAATGCGGTGTTGCTCAATCATGCTGATAAATCACAATACCGACGTCCTGGGTTAATTTTCATAGGAATGATAGTGATAATATAATAGATACATCTTTTTGGATCACCCTCTAATAAAGAAACCATTGTGTACAGTGCTCAGCTGCAAAAGTGCATAGTTATGAGGGAGGAGTGAATCAGATGTAGTTTTCACGAATTTCGGGAAGCATGCGGATTTTAAAGAAACCAACAGTCAAGGCTGCAGGCAGTTTGTTCTATGCTTCGGCAATTCTGAGTACAGAAATCTTTTTTCCAAAAGTTATGATCATGAAAAGAAATTGCGCAATATTTTTCCCGGCAATTTGTACCCAAAAGTTATCTCCCTTGCCCAAAAGACATTTTGAAGCTCCTGATTTTGACCAGACAACAACAAACAGGAAAATTCAAAATAGATGACGTTTACCGACATCGGCTCAGCAATAATAAAATCCTTCTCATTCCCTAGTAACTCCTAGTTGTTGAATTGTTAAATAAATCATTTATAATTGTTGATCTACATAGAATCGATTTTATCCAATTATTTCTTCATATGTGTGTCTTACCACTCACAAACCATAACATGTTTCCTAAATGATTGTGTTATTTTTCATATCCATTTTCTACTGAAGATCTTTCTGCCACACCCTGTATACTAAACATTGCATATTAATAATATCTATTCATGAAGAGACTCTGCCTTGAATGAAATTTCACTTAATGATAAAGATAGTAACAGCAGTATTCATATTTAAAGAAGACAATAATTATCAATGTTTTAGAATTTAAAAAAAATATGACATAACATTTTTAAGAATTGTGACGTAACTTTGCTTATAGACAGAACACTTGAATTGGTTATTACAATGAAATATAATACATTGAATCCTATGTGTTAAGTATACATGTGAAATTAGTTAGGGTAGACTGGTTTCTAGAACAAGCCACATAAGACGTTAAACTCGAGCTGACTGAAGAGGAGCAATTACGCAAACTGCTTGTTAGCTCAGCCGTAACTCGAGTTTGAAGGCATGATGTGTATTTGTAAAAGACTGGAATGTTTTGTGAGATTGGAAGGTTGAGAATAAGAAGTGAGGTTCATTGAGTTGTTATTATATTTATTGTAACAAAGTCCATTTCTTCAACTTTAACAGATACTATTGACGGCTGATTTTGAAAATGTGTATCACATATATTTTATACAAGGGAGGTAACTTATAACATCACTTGTTACATGTAGAATTCAAACCTGCTTACTTTTCTGTTTCTCAATTTATAAACACAGTGGAGCAAAATTATGTTTTATTAAGCTAACAAACTTAGATGACTATAGTTATCTACCAGCTGTACCAATCCGGTGTTGCCCAGGATCCATTATGTTCAAATTTGTTTTGTAAATATTTCTATGTTCTATAACTACACTTAATCCAGCAGTGTCTAAATTACAAATGAACCTTTGTTCTTGTTTATAAAGAAAAACAAATACGGAATACTAACTCTTACTAAAAGAATAAGAGTTATCCCACTTTAGTGATCTTTATTTTAAGGTGATTATTATTAAACTGGTTCTCAATTTATAAACTTAAGTAGTGTAATAAAAACAAGGGAGCACAATACATATTATTCAGCTTACAAACATTGATAACTATAATTGTCTTGCGACCTTCTTTTTGTAAACAAAGAGAAAATCTTCTCAGCCTTAATGTAGTTTCTATTTGATTCATTTTTTCTCTCTTCACCTCGCTATAATTTTCATACCATTAATTCAGGACCGGCGGGACAGTTATAAAAATGGGGGGGGGGCTCTCCTAAAAAGTGGGGGGGGCGGTTAAACATGCATATATAACTTCATTATTGATGACCGTAAAGTGGGGGGGGGGGAGTCAAAAAGTGGGGGGGCTTGAGCCCTCTGGTGCCGCCGTCCATGATTATTTTATTCTCTTAATCTTAACCTCAATTTAGCTCTGTTGAGCGATGTTCGAAGACGGTTAGCTAACCCTTTCATTCATTTTATTTTTTAATTCATGATGTTTAAAAATAAATATAGTCTATTTATAGGCATAATATAATTATCCATACATTAAACAGTTCTTAAACAAGGGAGATCATCTTTAATAAGGGAGGTAACTTATAACATTACTTGTTACATGTAGAATTCTGTATGTAATACTGGAAACATGGTTCGATCATATAAATTGGAAACATTATTATTCCTCTAATTGCTACATTGACAGTCAGAAACGGTTATTATTGGTAACACCACCGCAATTTTCTTATTATTTATGAAGATTACATATTATTTTATACAACAATTTTCTGGTTAACCTAAAAATGTGTAAACATATATAGATCTCACATTGAGTTTATTAAATATTAATACGGATGATTATCATTGTATTTAATCTTGCATAGGCATGTCTGAATACATTATACAGAAGAAAAAATGAAAATTGCACTTACAGAAGTCATCATCTTCATCATGTACATCTGAAGTATTGACATCACAAACAGCCCTTAAACAAACAGAAAATAATCATGAAATGAAAGAAAAACAAAGGGGTTTTGTTAAAAAGGAGAGAGAAAACAACTTATGAAGTTGAACAGAGAATTTTTCTCTACTCCTGTAAGTCAAATGTAATTAGCTTAAACTTTATGACTTGGAAAGGACAAGTTTTCAGACTGAAAATATTTTAATAAGGTCAATTCACAATATGAAACATGGTAATAAACAATGAATCTCCCCTACTCTCTCTCTCTCTCTCTCTCTCTCTTTATCTTTATATATACGTATATGTGTGTGTGTTAGTGTGAGGCAAGATCCGAATCTAATTAGTTAACCAATAATTTATAAATTTCAGGACACAGCTGCTAGGCGTAACAATGAGTAATGTGGGCTATATTTAATGTATGTAAAGGAGGGATGCACTCCTTCAATTTTAAGGTATCTTCGATTTTGATGAAATTTTAACCGTAATAAAAATTAATAAATATTTCCAAAATTTCAGTTTCTTTTGAGTATTTAAATGGTTGTTATAAGGCATAATATGGGCACAACCTTCCATTTGTAAGAATAAATTATGAAATACAAATAGATGGTGGCAGTGGAAAATTGAGTTAACAGTAGAAAGTGTGGGGGAAATGGTGGCGGCTGGAGTTATGAGATCATTAAGGAGGGGGAGTGAGCAATAGTAATAAAGAAATGTTCTGCTGAACTGGCCACTGTCCTCTCCAAACTCTACAACGAATGCCTTGCCGAATCTTGCTTCCCTTGCCTCTGTTTTATCAATCTTCAAGAATTCTGGAGATAGAACTGACCCTCAGAATTATCGCCCCATCAGTCTACTCCCACACTTCGCTAAAATTTTTGAATCCTTAATCAATCTAGCGATAGTCGCTCACCACGTTAATGCTAAACTTCTTTCTGACCGTCAGTATGGATTTAGACAAGTACGGTCTACTGCAGATATCCTAATGATCATCTCTTAACGCATATACCATACACTAGACAAGGCAGGTGAAGCTAGAGCAATAGTGCTTGATATATCCAAAGCCTGGCATAAAGGTCTTCTAATAAAAATTAATTCATATGGTATTACTGGACGAATATTTAATATAATTAGATCCCTCCTATCCAAAAGAAAGATCCAAGTTGTCCTCGATAGCCGTTCATACAAACAACATGACATATATGCAGGTGTACCCCAGGGATCGATCCTTGAACCTTTATTGTTCCTGATTTTCATAAACGACCTCCCTGATGACATTGTGTCTGAGATTGGTATATTTGATGACGACACCACACTCTACTCTACTCATGTGGATAAAACGAACACGCACATATCCGAGGCAATGGCCGAATACTTAGAAAGTGACCTCCAGTCTGTAGTAGAATGGAGTCATAAATGGATGGTAACATTTAATGCTGCTAAGACAAAGCTCCTTTCCTTCAACAACTACAAGAAACCTCTTCAACCACCGATTGCCATGACAAATAACCCCCTGTCCAGTGTTCAAGCTCCTCAGCTTAACATTCACAGGTAACATGAATTGAAACAAATACATAGAAGACATTGCCAAGGCTGCAGGAAAGAAAGTGGGCTCCCTCTACTGTGCTAGAAAAATTCTCACACCTGACATTATCCTATATCTCTACAAAGTCACCATCCGCCGATGCATTGAGTATTGCTCTCACATCTGGGCTGTCACAGTTAGTGAAAGCCAATGACAAAATTACAGCAAAATAGATGGAAAACAAAGTAAGTGCAGGTATATCACCCTGTTTAACACCGTTGTCAACTGCAGCGGGTTCAGAGAGACAACCATTGCAGTTGACACGTGTAGCTCACGAAGGAGTCTAACAAAGTTAGGAGGACATCCCAACTTACTCAATACCTTCCACAGCACATCCTGATTAACTGTATCGAACGCTTTTGTCAGATCAACAAAGATCTGATATAGGTCTAAACGATGTTCAATACATTTTTCCTGCATTTGACGCGCCGTAAAGATCATATCAGTGATACCCCTATTTCTTCTAAAGCCACACTGACTCTCAGGAAGTATAAAAGGACAGATGTAGGCATTCAGGCTATTCAACAGGATTCTGGTAAAAATCTTTCCTGTCTTATTCCAAAGAAAGATGTCTTGATAGTTGCCGCACTCATCTTTCCTCCCTTTGCCCTTGTACAAACAGACCATAATGGAGTCATGCCAATCTTTTAAACATGTTCGTCAAACTAGATGTCAATCAATCCTTTAATTTGCACTGCCAATGGTCTTTCACCACAGCGAAGGACTAATACATGTATATCATATCCACCAGGTGCTCCGCATCTCAACTGCCATATAGCCTACTCCACTTCATTGAGGGAAGGAACAGAATCCATTTCGACAATGAAAGCCCTATGAGGCAAGCTATAACATCAGTACTGACTATCGTTGGATTAGTGAACAGATCAGTATAATGTGCTGCCCATCTATCAAGTAGCTTGCTTGGATCCCTAATCAACACTTGTGCCACCCTTGGATTTTAATAGGGTTACACTAGAATGGCTAGAACCATAGACTGTCTTCATCAGGTCATACATTGCTCTACTGTCCTTAACATTAGTGGCATGCTGAATATCACAAGCCTTCTGTCGCCACCATTCATCCTTCATCCGTCTTAGTTCTTTCTGCAACTCTGATTTAATAACTAAGTATGACTGTTCCGCAGACTTCAGATTCTGAGGTGACAAGCCGCTATTGATGAAGTTCATGCTTTTTCTGTAGCAGGTGAGCAATGTGAGCATTATTGTCATCAACCCGGTTTCGATACTGTCTCTTCATTAGCCCAAGAACATCCACTGCTTTTTCATAAACACACTTCTTAAAACACTACCACATACCATCAAACGATATCTGCTCAAGCCTATTCTGTAGGTCTAGAGCAGTTTTATCATTCTTCAGCTTTGCAACATTTATTCTATGAGAGTACTTGACGAGTGTCATCAATATATGTAAAGTAGTGAAAGTTTTGGGGTAGGATGGATTTGGAGGAGCTGTTTTCTAAAAATTCCAGGAAAAGACTCTGCTGAGGAGAGAACTCATGAGTAAACCAACTTTTTGTTTGTATAATTTGTTGTTAAAGTAAAGTGGCATTGTTGTGTGATTAAATGGCATAATTTAATAATTTGGGAGGTAGAGAGGGGGAGTTTATTTTGGACTTGATGAGATGAATTTTGAGGAATCTAAGGCATTTGGCTATGTGTATGTTAGCATAAAGGGATTTGATATCTAAACTGGCCATGGTGAGGTTTTTCATATTGATCTTTTTGAGTCTTTGTAGCAGTTTTTTTTATATGGGCTGGACTAATGAAACTGAGGAGGGCGTGAGTATTTCTGCTAATTTTCTAGCTAAATTATGTGGTGTGCTGCCGATACTTGGTATGATGGGTCTCATGGGGATGTCTGCTTTGTGGGAGTTTTTGAGAGGTGTTCTAGTAGTTTAAGACAGGAAGAGTAATCCAACAAAATCTTTCTGACTTCGCATTTGAAGTATTGTGTGTCCTTGAGAATTTGCTTGAGGGGGGAGAGGTCTTTGACAACATGTACACAAAGACCACCCCACTACAAAATCAATATTTGATTCTGGTCAGACAGTTTTTTTGTGGATCGTTGCAGTATGTTGTTAAGAAAAAATGTAATTCGATTTAATTCTTTCCAGAAAATATTTTGCATGGGTTGGAATTATTTTCAAATGGTCGCCATCTTAAAGAAGGGATGTAACTCTGCATTCGTCCATACAGAGTTACTTACCTTTGATTGTGACAAAATATAATATTTTGAAAAAGAAAACGGTCTAGTTTAAAAAAATAAAAATAAAAATAAATTACAAGTAAATACACTATTGGTAGATACAGCTAGTTATAAATATTTTCATTCTTTTATAAATTGATTTATCATTATCTATCTGGGGTGTGTGTATGTGGTTTGATGGATACAGATGCAGACTATGGGATCAAAATCCTAGCTGCATTAATTTATATGCTAATAATATTAGGAAAGGTATGAACCCTCAATTGTCTGGCAGCTGCATGTAAAATAGCAACTTGTGTTCAATGAATCATATACGCTACGTATTGTTTCAGCGGTAAATGATTCAAACAGGATTGATAAGTTGCAAAACAGACAAACCAACCAACCTGTGTTAAATACCCAGTTTATTGGTGACAAAAAAGCAGACAAACATAATACAGCTTCATAGAGAAATTAATGCAAATTAGATAAAGTAACAACATAATTCATATGAATAAATTATATACACTGAAGTAAATCCAGAAATATTTCAGTTGAATATTTCCAGCCTGTTATAAGCTCCTGCTGATGAGTAAGTATGAACGGTGAAGTGTCTCTTTATTTTCTCCGATGAGTTATTTTAGGTAGTGCTTATTTGGTGTGGATAGTGTCTACGTTGTTCAAGCTGCTACGCGTCGTATTTTGTTGCAGTGATGATTTGTTGATATAGGAGTGTACTGGACCGGACTGTTGATAATTTGTGTCTGCTTTCTTCATATAGTGTGGGGATCAGCTCCCAGTGGGTTAGAGCTAAATCTTTAACCGTTTCTTTTATTCCTTTTGCTGAAGATATTTTCAACTCCTGTCTTGGCTGAAATATATTTATTTTCTTCGATTTATTTTATTGGAATTTGGAGCCGATTTTTTGTACCGAAATATGCAACTCCTTTTATCAATATTTTCTAGTGTCTGCATGTAAAATAAGTCTTTCTTTATTCATTGTATAGGTCATTGTCGACTTACAACCAATTGACCGACTTAACCATAACGATATATATATATATATATATATTCCATGATAAATGCCAGTATACTGAAATCATATGCTCTTAATAGGGTTAAGATGAAAATTCATATACACTAAATGTACAAAAGCAAGGAAATTCCCAAATTTTTACACTTTTATTGTCATTACGGGTATGACTACATATCAACCAAACCATTTCATTATCACATCACTACAGTATAAATCTCTATGCATGAGTGGATGAAGTGTGTGAGGTGCGCTGAAGAAAAATTCCTACCAGTAAAATACATAGCCCTGTTGTGCTCGCATACTCTTAATAACAATAAAAGTGTAAAAATTTGGGAATTTCCTTGCTTTTGTACATTTAGTGTATATGAATTTTCATCTTAACCCTATTAAGGGCATATGATTTCAGTATACTGGCATTTATCATGGAATGTCACTACTTTTGTAAAGGCTATGCCTCAATACAATGGTCATTTTAAAGGTTTTTTTGGAATTTTCTGGAAAACTAAGGTATATGGTAAACTGAAATTAAAATGTCATCAACTAGACCCTAGAACCTCTATCTCTGCCAAAAACCAGCTGAATCCATCAAATAGTTGATGAGATACAGGATGGCACATACGTACGTACACACAGATAACACAAAATCATGCCTGACCTTTCTGGATCTCTGGGTTGCCTTGACTAATGATGCTGAAATTCTACACACTTATAGAACCTATAAAAAAAAAATTGTGTGCAAAGTTTTAACTAATTTGGTTTATTGGTTTTTGAGTTATGATTGATCAAAGAAATGAGATTTCTAGCATAGGCCATTTTTGAAGTCTATTAAGAGATAGAGCGCTCTCGCACCTCCCTTGATATATATATATATATATTTTGCATAGTTAGGCAACATTCCTTCTTTTATACATATCTGGTTGAACAGGAGTGCCAACTTCTGTTAGTTCCTTTTTTGATCCAATCTTTCTATTCGTCGGACGATAGATCTTGTACTTTTAATAATGGAGTGTAAGAAATCTCCATATATATATATATATATATATATATATATATATATATATACGAGGCCTGTCTAAAAAGTATTCGACCATTATTTTGTTCCCGTGTGAAATAGAGACGATAGGGCGGCGCCACTCTACACAGTGAAGGAAAACACCTTCATGCGCATGTGTGAATTTTATCACCGCCTCCCTGTGTGTTAGTCGCTGCGTGTCGGACGCTGAGTGAGGTGCCACACAACGTGTTCGTTGGATTACCGATTCTCTCAAGATGACTCAACGTGTTGAGCAAAGGTACTGCATCAAATTTTGTCAAAAGCTTAGTGATTCTCAAAGCAAAACAATTCGTAAGATTCAGCATTTGTTTGTTTGGAGAAGATGCGATGGGTGTAACACAAATTAAGGAGTGGTTCAACCGATTCAAAATTGGCCACACATCAGCGGAGAGTGCCCAGCGTTCTGGCAGGCCCCCAAACTGCTTGGAGTGCAGCTGTTGTTGAGAGAGTGCAAAATTTGGTGTGGAAGATCGTCGTTCAACCGTGCGGGAGATCGCCCAAAAGGTCGGAGTGAGTAAAGATTCAGCATATGCAATTTTGCGTGATAATTTGAACATGCACAGAGTGGCTGCGAAATTTGTGCCCAAGTTGTTGTCACAGGAACAAAAGAACCTATGTTTTCAAGTTGCACAGAAACTTCTGGAAACCGCCAATACTGATCCTGGGTTTCTGAACACCGTGATAATTTGAGATGAGTCATGGGTGTACAGGTACGACTCAGAAACAAAAAGACAGTCGTCGTAATGGAAGCATCCAGGGTCTCCAAAGCAAAAAAATAAAACGCAACAGGTGCGAAGCAAAATCAAGGTGATGCTGACTCTCTTCTTTGATATCTGTGGAATTGTGCATGACGAATATGCACTGGAAGGACAAACAGTGACAAAGGAGTACTATCAAGATGTTCTTCAGCATATGTGTGACGCAGTTCGGTGCAAAAGACCAGACATGTAAACGGCGAAAAACGGGCAACTGTATCATTCATCCCAATGGATCTAACATGCCTTGGCCAAACATGGAATTTCAATCGTTTGCCAACCTCCCTACCCTCCAGACATGGCTCCTTTTGACTTCTGGTTGTTTAGAAAATTGAAGACGCCACTGAAAGGTTCCCGTTTTGAGACTAGAGAAGAGATAATGCAGAATGCGACGGCGAAGATGAAAAATATTCCGAAAGAAAACTTCTAGGTGTTTCCGGCAGTGGATGGACTGGTGGGCTAAGTGTGTGCAAGCACAACGGGCCTACTTTGAAATGGATTAGGGTTCCCAACCCCGTTAGGTATTTGAAATATGTTTTGTTGCCAAGGTCGAATACTTTTTAGACAGGCCTCGTATATATATATATATATATATATATATATATATATATATATATATATATATAGTATAAATTTGAAAACCAAAACATGATGCAATATAAAATGAATAAAATCATTTATTTTTATTTCGATAAATATATGATTTTCAAGCAAGACTTTTTCCTTTTCTTCATCCCCCTCCCCCCCGGGTTAATACCAATAAAATGAAATAAAAGGAAAAAGTCTTGCTTGAAAATCATATATTTATCGAAAGTTTAGCCTAAAAGAAATATAATAAAAATAAATTATTGTATTCATTTTATATTGCATCATGTTTTGGTTTTTCAATTTTTAATATAAAATATTCATACACATGAATGCTTCTTAAGATGTGATTAATTTCTTTATAATATATATATATATATATATATACACACACTCTAAATTTTGAGTATACAAACATTATTGGCTACATATGTGCATGCATACAGTTGAAAACATGTATGTACATATGTAGTCAATAATGTTTATACTAAAATACAGCTCTACCTGTTATTAAGCACTATCATATAAACACTTTGCCCTGTCGGTGGGGGCCACGAATTTTCTGACTGCAAGCCCATGCAGAGGAGTAAACTTTTCTCCTCCCCTGAAAACAGGGCCATCTGTAGGCTGTAAGTGGCAACCTGTAATGCCTTACTTCGAATAGACGGGAAGTCAAAGAGGCCCGATCCGATCAATCAGCTGGTCACGTGTCATTCTGAGCACTCTTGCCTTTTGAGTACAAAATCGACTTCGCAATCTAGTGGAGGATGATCTCTTCTCTTCCTTACAGCCCCTTTTCTCACAGAAGAGATGTTGCTAGTCTTTCTCTACTCTATCGTTATATTCATGGTAGATGCTCGACTGAGCTCCAATACCTGGCCCCTCCCTCTGTAAAACATTCACAGAAAGAACTCGTCTAGTTACAATCACAATAAACAACTTTACTTTTCTCTCTCTCTCTCTCTCTCTCTCTTTCTCTCTTTCTTTGTACCTAAAATTAAACAGAACTTTCACAAAGTTGCTTTCCTAGAACTTCTCATCTGTGGAACAAAATACCATGGGACTGCTTCCCAACTGACTACATCATGGTCGTCTTCAAGTCCAATGTTAATAAATACTTTTTGAGACGTCCTCTTAAATAACAAAACTCTGCCCATTCCACCCATCGCTTTTCAATCCTTTCATGGTGTTGTTTATCGTCGAACTGACCCCTTAATCCTTATCCTCGAGTGACTTCAGGGTCTCTATAGTGGTCACCCATTAATCAAAAAGCAAAGAAAAAAAGTCATGTCACATATTAACAAGAGCTCCATGTTTTATCTGAGCCAATGCCATTCACTTCCAGTTTGTTTCTCTCTAAATATTTTATCTAACCACTTGAATGTATAAGGGATTGTTATTTCCGATTTTACATTTTATTTTCATTTCTTTCTTCTTTTTTTACTATAAAACCTAAAACCTTCTAAAAGATTTCTTGTGTTTCATAAACCTTCTAAAAGATTTCTACGTGTTTCATAAATTTAAAGAAATTAACATAACATAATAACATAAAAAAAACATTACATAGATACATTTTTTTTAATCACGTGACCTTTTTTTGCATAATCCACAAAAAAGTAGACGTAAAGCGTATTTGACATTAGTTCAAAGTGAATTATTTTTGCTTAAAAACATAATTACTAGTTTTTATTTTCTTAATAAAAACAACACGTAAATATATCATCGTAGTTACTTACTCTTTCATGCAAATACTAAGTCACATATTTTCTTCCACAAAATTTCACAAATATTTTTCTTCATACTAGCTATAAAGCGGTAGAAGCTAGGTAAAGATGGACATTGACATACCCAGTTACTGTACCAACATTGCTCAAGAAGCAGGTATAAACTAGTATATATTAAAATGGCGTAAATAAGTCCTGTCACATATTAACAAAAGTACCTGTGTCTCCTTGTTTTATCTGAGCCAATGCCATTCACTTTTAGATTGTTATTTTCTAAATATTTTATGTAGACACTTAACTGTTTTAAGGATTGTTACTTCCGGTTTTTCATTTCATTTCTTTTTTTTTTTTTTTTTACTATAAAACCTAAAACATTGAGCAGATATAAAAACAATTAGAATGGAATTTCAGTTTTGTTATCTACAAAGCCATTGCCCTGCTTGAGTATTTGAAAATCACATATGTTAAGCTTCAATTTTCTTTTGTCAATGAATCATATATAATACTTACTGTGCTTCAGTAATAAATGATTCAAACATGTCTGATATGTTCCAAAAAAGACAAACCAACCCAACCGACTTGTGTTAAATCACCAAATTGCAACTGTCAAGTCTGCTGCAAAGAAAGTGGGCTCCCTCTACCGGACTAGTAAACTTCTCACACTTGTCAGTATCCTATATCTTTATGAAACCACCATCCGCCAATGCATGGAGTATTGTTGTCACATTTGAGCTGGTGCACCAACCACTAGTCTCTCCCTCTTGGTCAGGGTACAAAAAAGAGTCTACATACCCGTGCTTGTTTTAAAATATGTTCCAATGAACTTACTGCACTTGTACCCCTCAGCGTAAATGCTCCTAACAAATCCGACTAGCAGCAAAATCATACCCCTTCACTGTAGAGGCCCCCAGATGCCAGAAACTTTCTACTCTAATAGCTTCTTTCATCGGACCGCTTGCTTTTGGAATTCCCTCCGTGCTCCCGACTGTACCAACATACAGATATTTAAATGTAATGTGAACAAACATCTTGCTGCACAACTCCCCACTTAGGATGCCCCCTATAAATCTGGCCCCTAATCACAGTAGCCTCTTACTGGCAATATGTCTTGTTTGGAGTAAATAAAAGTATAAAAAAAAAACAACAACTTAAAACAAAATGAACGAAATTAGCATTTCTCCATCTTTTATTTAATAGTGTGAACCTGTACTGTGTGTTTGATCTCAACACTGGCCGCAGTGTCAATTATGTGGTCCCAAAACAAAATGTTGTAACAAAAGGATTTTCCTTTCAAACAAAATCACAACTCAAGTTTAAAACAAGAAACAATGTTTTATATTTAGAGGTTACACTGATACTTGATTTCTCTACCAAATGACAGAATTAGAAATCAAGATCAACATATCTTCAAACCGAACACGGTCCATAAGCTTAAGACCTAATGGTTCATCTGTCCGAAACCCACAGAAACCCAACATATCTACCCTGCTAGTATATATAGAGATATCACTTGCACCACACCGTGAGACCACTCTAGTATATATAGAGATATCACTTGCACCACACTGTGAGACCACTCTAGTATATATAGAGATATCACTTGCACTACACTGTGAGACCACTCTAGTATATAGAGAGATATCACTTGCACCACACCGTGAGACCACTCTAGTATATATAGAGATATCACTTGCACCACACTGTGAGACCACTCTAGTATATATAGAGATATCACTTGCACTACACCGTGAGACCACTCTAGTATATATAGAGATATCACTTGCACCACACCGTGAGACCACTCTAGTATATATAGAGATATCACTTGCACCACACTGTGAGACCACTCTAGTATATATAGAGATATCACTTGCACTACACTGTGAGATCACTCTAGTATATATAGAGATATCACGTGCACCACACTGTTAGACCACTCTAGTATATATAGAGATATCACTTGCACTACACCGTGAGATCACTCTAGTATATATAGAGATATCACTTGCACTACACCTTGAGACCACTCTAGTATATATAGAGATATCACTTGCACCACACCGTGAGACCACTCTAGTATATATAGAGATATCACTTGCACCACACCGTGAGACCACTCTAGTATATATAGAGATATCACTTGCACCACACCGTGAGACCACTCTAGTATATATAGAGATATCACTTGCACCACACTGTGAGACTACTCTAGTATATATAGAGATATCACTTGCACCACACTGTGAGACCACTCAAGATTTATCAGCCATTAATCTATTGACATAAAAACCGACTGACCTATGGAGCTCACCATCTGGTATGAACATTACTTTTGCAAAGTCTCAAGTGGCTCACAATCACAGCATAGAACCTTGTATCCAAGCATACATTGCTATTTCAAAGACACCAGTCCATTTCTAGTGTGTGGTCTTTTCTCATAGCTAAATATTTTTCCCAAATGTCGTTTGTAGCATGCGTCTATTCACCCCATTAAATATGCAGCATTGTGCACGTTTACAATAGCATATTTTTAATATTGATTTATCCAAATACATTATTTATTTGAAATTTGGTTATTTACTGATATTTTATTTTATTAAGTAACTCTCTCTCCTAAGCAAAACGGGTACCCTTACTAGTATATAATAAAGTACCATTTGTGTTCATATATATATATATATATATATATATATATATATATATATATATATATTGTACTTCTCTAGATTAGGACCCAAGCTGAAATCGACTTGGCATTATACTTTCTGTATGTTTACGTAAACCGCCGGAAATTACAGACGCCAAGTCGATTTTAGCTGCTTCTTTCACGTCTGCTTTGCCGTTAATGGCAACAGAAAATTTGCCGAATTGTAACCCTCTTTAAACAAAAGGTGTTTATCCAGATTTTTTTGTGAAATTTTTCTTTATATGTTGGTTAATGTTTGTTTTTTCCCACTTGTAAATCAAGTCTCGTTTTGGATTTTTTAGAAGCAGGTAATTCAACAGACTTTTCATTTGACATTTTCCGGCGGTTTACGTAAATATCTGGAAAGTACCGACGCCAAGTCGATTTTAGCTTGGGTCCTAATCTGGAGAAGTACCATATATATATATATGGAGTCAGAGGGAATTGGCGATTTTGGAATGAGTCAGAGTCAGATATGTAAGAATGCTAGAAGTCGGAGTTAAATTTTTTAATCTCTGAAGAATCAACAGTCTGAATATTGGAATACTTTAAAATAAGGAACGGAGTCGGATATTTGGGAAATCTAGGAGTCGCAGTCAGAGTCATATGCGTCCATATATATGCTAAATACAGCTACTATTTATTCTACTTTGATGTCATTCAAAAATTGATAAAATGTGACGTATCTGTTAAGACATTCTTCTTGCATAACTAAAAATAATAAGTTTCTCTTTACTTCTATTATTCTTATTATTATTTACTCACTAGGAGTTTCCACACAAGTCATTATCAGTGATTGTTCACTGGCAATAACCAATGCTGTTCCCTGGAGTCTGAATGACAACAAGTCTCCCCAGATTTCCAACATTTTCCGCTTCTTTAAATAAACGTTGCAAATCATTTTGCGTTATCGCAAGAGCTGTTTCAAATTGATTTCACACTAACAACGACCGGTGGTCTTCTCTGGAATTTGAACGGTAATAAGCCTCCCCAAGGTTCCAGTACTTTCTGCACCTTTCCAGTGGAGGTCTGGTTGGTGCTCTTTCTCCTCGGTGTTTCCATCCTCTTTGACCCTTCATTACGATTTTCACAACCGAGTATGTGTGTGCATGTTTTTGAGGGAAGGGGGGGTAGCTTATGGGATTTCTGGCAGTTTCAGTTCCCTGGTCTTGTGTCACTTTTATTATTATTATTATTATTATTATTATTATTATTATTATTATTATTATTATTATATAGAAGTATTATTATTATATAAAAGTATTATTATTATATAGAAGTATTATTATTATTATTATTATATAGAAGTATTATTATTATATAAAAGTATTATTATTATTATTATATAGAAGTATTATTATTATTATTATATAGAAGTATTATTATTATATGAAAGTATTATTATTATTATTATTATTATTATTATATAGAAGTATTATTATTATATAAAAGTATTATTATTATTATTATATAGAAGTATTATTATTATATGAAAGTATTATTATTATTATATAGAAGTATTATTATTATATAAAAGTATTATTATTATTATTATTATTATTATTATTATTATTATTATTATTATATAGAAGTATTATTATTATATAGAAGTACTATTATTATTATATTATTATTATATAGAAGTATTATTATTATTATTATATTATTATTATATAGAAGTATTATTATTATTATTATTATATAGAAGTATTATTATTATATAGAAGTATTATTATTATTATATAGAAGTATTATTATATAAAAGTATTATTATTATTATTATATAGAAGTATTATTATTATATAGAAGTATTATTATATAGAAGTATTATTATTATTATATTATTATTATATAGAAGTATTATTATTATTATATAGAAGTATTATTATATAGAAGTATTATTATTATTATTATATAGAAGTATTATCATTATTATTATATAGAAGTATTATTATCATTATATAGAAGTATTATTATTATTATATAGAAGTATAATTATCATTATATAGAAGTATTATTATTATTATTATTATTATTATTATTATTATTATTATTATTATTTTCATATAGAAGTAAAGAGACTTATTATTTTGCTATATAATTTACGTACATGTTTATAGTTTGTACAGACAAACGTATATAACTTAAATGGTCATGCTGAAAAAAGAGAGTTACTCCTTCTCTAAATGCTCACAAAAACATTAAGAAATAATAGAGAATGGTTGAATCAACATATAGTACGAGAGGGCGAACTAAGGTATATTTTAGCATATATTTTGTATTATTAAAGTATATAGGAAAATTCCCGAAAAAAACAAAGTTTGGTTAACTCACATTTAGTATAATAATAGATTAAGTGAACTCCAAAATCATTGATGCTTCTTAGAAGCTACTGGTATTATTATACTGCTAATTTCTTGAGAGTCGTCGTCATCATCATCATCATCATATTCGGTTTAATGTCCATTTTACATGCTGGTATGTGTTGGACAGCTTTAAGAAACTGATTTCCAAAGTAACCTATCACTGGCCATGTCTTTATTTATCCCTCTTTCCCTCAGCTCCATGTTTATCACTTCCTCCAAGGTTTTCTTTGGCCTTCTCCTGTGAACTGAACCTACTGTTTTACATCTTCTAACCCCAAAACTCTCATCCATTCTTTCAATGTGACCATGCCACCTAAGTCTCCTGTTCTGCACACATCTCTCTATAATGTCTAATACTCTGATAAAAAAATGTTACTCATTAGAGATTCTTTTCATTTTGAACATCATTTGTTTCATCCACAGCGCTCTGATCGACACTTTTTGTCCATCAGATCTAGAACAGACAAGCTTTGGAGCAGTTTTTATTATGCATTGAATTAAACAAGAATATATTTTGTTTCACAATCTTTGAGATGAAGATTGATAATTTGTATTATTCGGACTACTATTCTCATCTTGGTTGTTATATTCACAAAGTTTCAGCCAATGTAAGCTTAGAATTTCTTCAAATACATATTTTCTATGTCGTGAATCTATACGGAATTTCAAACTGAATAATTTATTTAATCCATGAAGGTAGATTGTTCTTGTTCATTCAGCCATGACCAGAAGTGTTAAGTATTTTTATTTTATTTTTAGTATCGCCTGTATTGAGGATTGAAACTTCAAGCTCCACATAGGCCCATGGCACAACGGATAAAGTGCTAAGTTTTTATCAGTTTCAAGTGACAGTCTTCTGGAGGTTGGAGGTTCAATCATAAGTACAATAAAATAAAATACAAATGATCAAACAATAAATTAAATCCGATAAACAGTGCTTTTATCCATGGTTTTAAAGATAACAATATTTAATTGAAAGTATGAGAGTTTATGTAAAACACTAAGTAAATTCAATAGTCAATGTAGGCAAAGTCTGCTGGTAGAGAATTGTGCATTCATAGCAGTAGTAGTAATAGTTTTTAGCTGTTTGCTTGTTCTATGTTGACGATGCTGATGGTTGCAGCACATCTTAGTTGTTGTTTATTGATGCTGATGATTGGCTCAAGGTGAAGCCTGGCAACATTTAATAGTAATTTGCGCCACATAAGCTCTGGTGTAGATCAACACTGTGAGTGTTCAATTAATGGGAAAAGGATTACTTTGACGTGGAAGGTGGCTGCAACGTAAGCTTGCCAGTGGCGATCTGTTTAATCATTAGTTTGTCTTGGCGTTTCATAGATGTGCACATGGAAAGTCTTGGAATATTTTTCCTTCTGCACCTAACACGCTAATTAGCTACGGTTTGCATAGGTTGTTAAGTGATGCATGCGCACTTCAGTTTGTTTCCTGTTGTTGGGCTGATAAAATATCAAATTGCAGTCAGTTAGGACAAATGTATTTATTATCCATAATAACATTTTTATTCTGAAAATATGACCGAGAGAAGATAGTTCAAGAACCATATAATAAACAGCATACAAAACAGAAGATTATCTCTATTTATATAAAGTTAGGTATATGTACATAGTTATATACTTTTTATGTATAGGATTCATTCCTAAGCTAATAACTTGATCATTATGAATTTTGGAACACAGCTGCTATGCCTAATGGTGGATAATGTGTGTTATATTTAGTTTAATATAGTTTCATGCAAAAGAGGCAAAAAGGGGGTGGAATCCCTTTGTGCAAATTCAGATACCTCCAATGTTTGTGAAATTCTAACAATAGGTATTAAACATCAATTAATAAATATTTTAAAGGGTTTTTAGAGGCCATGATATGGGTAAAACCTCTCATTTGAAAATTTAAATAATTCAGATTTGCATTAAATTTGATTAATAATCATTCGACACCAATTAGGCAAGATTCCCTGAATTTCAATTTCTTCTTAAGACCATATAAGCTTAAGACTTAAATTTTAGACATTTTCTAGAATCAAAATTATGTAATGAATTATGATCAAAATTGAAATAAGGATTTTAGACATAAAGTTTAGTAGCGTTATATCTTGATTTTAATCTTTGTAATGGGATATAAAAATGAGGAAAAACTGTGACATGTTCGGATATGCAATTTTACCCACTGTGGAATAGGTCTTCTTCTATTTCCTTATAATACAAATGTATTATTGGTAATTGTTTGTTGTTAAGTTGTATGTATTTAATGTATTTTTACAGAACTTAAGAAATTATATGATTTTGATGAGTCATGTACTAAACTTTTAAAACTAGATGATTTGGTACAGGATGACCTTCTTTTCTGGGTTATGTGGTGTACCAACCCCACGATTTTTATTGACAGGTACAAACCTCACTTATTTTTCAACATTTAAACTTGACGGGTATGTAAATGTGTCATTCTAAACAGCTACTGTAAATGAGTCATTCAAACAACTATTATAAATAAAATATTGTAAACTAGTTATTCTTGACAATCATTTTAAATGACTCACCACACAGATACTTCCTGTTTGACAGTGTAGCTTTTACCTTTCTACAGTAAGAAGGCGGATGTGGAATTGAATAAAATATTATTATAAGTTAGCAGGACCCCATAAAAATTTTGTGGTGCTTTCTACATCAATCTGTATAATTTACTGTTAATAATTCCTTTTGAAATAATAAATGTTTTTCTGGGTCAGTAGTATGAAGAAAATATGTTTCTTTCTGTTAAAAATAATTGTAATTGTCAGCTAAATATTCTTTAAATAAATAAAACGAATATGTCTATTTATTTATTTATTGAAAATTTTAGCAATTTAATTATTTTTAAAACAATACATATGCTCTGTCTTACCGTAAAAATAATTGTTAGCTAAATATTTTGCAAATCAACAAAACAAATGTCACTTTTTTAAATGTATTTATTCAATTCGATTTTGGAACAATTCATTTGAAAATGGGTAAAGTCGAAATTGTTGACCGTAGCAATATCAGATTAATCACCAATTACCATCTTTGCTGATTGGACAACCTATTTTTTTTAGTATGTGTGAAAGGTGATAACATACATACGAACACGAAATGCCTTATTCTACGTTGCTCATGGTCATCCTGTTGCAGGGTCGATCGTTGGTGGTGATCGGCCTTACAAATAAGAACGGAGACACAGGCAAAATAATGGTAACGGCAATGACAAAGAAGACATGACAAACACAGATGAACGGTGTAAAAAGATCGAGATCGTTTATTTACCAAAAAGGTAATAACGTGGGAAAGAAACCGCAGTAATGTCACCAATAGGAAAGACAGGAGCGCCGTCACTGGAAGCAGAAAAGGCTGGAATGACAGGGATAACATTACTGGAAGCTGGAAAGGATGGAATGACGTCACTGGAAGCAGGAAAGCTGGAGGGGGGCAGCTGGAGCAGGCGCTGCATGGAGTGAGCTGGAGTAGGCACTGGAGAGGCAGGCTGAAGTAGGAGCTGGAGCAGGCACTGCAGGAAGGAGCTGGAGAAGGTAAGCTGATGCTGGAAGGAGCTGGAGCAGGAGCTGCAGGAGAGGCAGGTTGGGAGGAGATAGACATCTCAGGATGCCGACAGCAGCAAAAGGTGGAGGTTTGTTCGTATTGTAGTACGGTAGAAAAGTTGCTTGTTTTAGTCCTAAGAAGGACAGTTTGATTGCTGTTGCTGCATTGTCGTCGTCATAGTGAAAAAAGGATGCCGGAATGCCTGACAAAGGTCTGTGGGGCGAGTGGCAGTCAGTAGGGACGGGGAAGACGGTGTCAAGGCGCTGAGGTCAGGGACAGAGCTCCCCTCCCCCCCGAATGTCTGTGGACACTCCTTTTATAGTGTATATGTGACTGCTGCTGGTACTACACTTTGATGAGATCTGATTGGTTGGGGTGAGTGACGATATGCACAGAAAGAAAGAAAGTTTGTTGATTTCTGTCACACAAGTTCAGGCATTAAAGGATTAAACATCTGGTTTATTTTTGGTGTGACGAGTCATAAAATGGGTGTTGGTACGACAATCTATTCATCTGAAGTCAGCTTCAAGCTAATCATGAAGGAAAGCCAAGATGACAGTCCAGACATGCATCACCATGTAGAGGGTCCAGATGATCAGTGGAAAGGAATGTTCAACAAATCCATTCTAGGACCCAAACTGACACTAAACTTGATCTCTCTCTTTCTGGCTTGACTTCAAATGAACTAGACGCGTTCCATCAGTACTGGCAGCTCAATATATTTTAGATCTGTTCCCTGTCAGATAGCGTTTCGTTATAAATATCATATATAACATAACAACTTTTGCTGACATTCGTAAGTTTGGAATCTTGATATTTTAAAATTATACCCCATTGTGAAGAGCGCAAAATTATAAAGGAATTTTTACATAAAGGTTAGAAAATGTACTTTATTTTAAATAGTAACCAATACGGTATTATAACCAACGTAAATGTTAGTGAATGACGTAAATGTTAGTGAATGAGGGAATAAAAAACCCATTCAAATGAAATACATAATTTGTATTAACACTGCACTTAGTTTAGTATTCAAATGAAGTAAATAGATACCCATAATATTAATGAAGTAAATTATGCAATGAGAATTATCTTTGAGTTAATTTAAGTATTTTATAAATAAACAATAAGCATCACTTTCTAAAATATAAGGATTAACCGAAATTTAAAAAATTGCTGGAATGGGTTGTATGATTTATGTTGCTAACTCTGTATTGTCGTTTCAAGATGGTGGACCTCTTAGGGTCGCATGTGAGTTCAAAGCTTTTCTTTCTGAACGTTTGTCTATCATGTCACACTACGTTGTATAAGTTTTTCAAATTAATAACTTTTTATGTACTTTTCTGACGAACTTGAGGTGAACAGATACAATATTGACATAATAATGTTGTTTGGTTTATTTTAAGCGAAACGGTTCGTAAAATAATTTGCACTGAAATGTATCTGTTTTGAAAATGTTTTGTAAGAAAAATAAAAAAATCTTGGCTTTTGGAATATAAATGAACTTTGCTTAACACATATATATATATATATATATATATATATATATATATATATTTGGATTTTTCACTTAGAAAAAAGATTATTCAGTGAAGACCGGGATTAGTCCAATAAAAACAAGCTCGATGATACTCGATTACAGGGTGCAGAGCATTTATATGTGATTTTTGAAGGCTTACCAAAGCATTCCGTTCAGGAGCCCAATCAACACCACATAAACTGGTATTGTCCTGGCCTTTGGTTCTGGATTTACGCCGGTCTATTGGGGGTTGTCTGGTCCTGTGCAGTTCTAGAAGGTGCACCCTCCCAGGCTTTGCCTCCCCTCTTTGGGGAGGAGTAAGTTTATTGCTTACTGTCTGAGGCGCCCTACCGGGAATGCAGACGGGGCTGCCCAGGCAATTTTTAAATGGCCAGAATACTCACCTCGAGCTCTGGCTTATCTAATCCCACTTTCCCGACCTTGTGTCACATTTTACCTTGTGGGAGGTAGATAAATAGTAATTCAGTCAGGGGTTAGGAGACCCTCATCTCCGACTGGATGGACCAGTCGTCGAGCCAGCAGCAGCAAAACAAACAGCCTTTTTCAAGGCTAAACCAGACTACTTGCAAGAAACCTTTTTCACCATTGCTACTGCTCTAGCCTGCCTCTTCCAATCTCCAGCAGTCCAGCTCTCTCTAGTAGTCCAGCCCTCTGCAGCAGTCTCGAGCAGCCCAATACTCTGGAGCAGACTTCAGCACTCTGCAGCAGTCCCAGGCAGACTCCAGACCTGGCAGCGGTCCCCGATTCTCTCAGCAATTAAACAGCCCTTTTCAGGGCTAAGTCAAACTACTTGCTATACCTTTATCACACCTGCTAAATTCACCTAATTCCAGTTTGTCACTTCCAGTTTCTAGCACCCTGCAGCAATCACCAGCAGCTACCCAACATTCTGCAGTACTCTCCGGCAACCAACAGATCCAGCCTGTGGTCATGACTACACGAACCAGACCTACCTGAGGCACCTCATTACACCTCAGGGACGTCTACACAAATCTCTGTGACACCAACCCAAGCTATCCAGGTGTCCTGATCCTGTCGACCCAGCCTTTCCTTCTATCCAGGTTCAAAAAACCTCTTTTCCTGCCTCCAGTGACGTTACTCCTGTCGTTCCAGCCTTTCCTGCCTCCAGTAGCGTCACCTCATCTATCCTTCACACACCTTTATGGAAAATAAACGATTCTTTTTAACTGGTCATCTGCGTTTATTCTCTCTTCTTTGCCATTGTCGTTATTTGCCTATGTCCACTTTCTTAGTTGTGAGACCGATCAACATCAACGATCGACCCCGCAACAATATATATATTTAGAGAGAGAGAGAGAGAGAGAGAGAGAGAGAGAGAGAGAGAGAGAGAGAGAGAGTTTATAGGAAGCTGATTCCAATGCACAGATGTATCGGATATGAGCAGTTTTTTAAACTTTATTTCACCCCAGTGACATCCTCAGTGTGAAGTTGTGCAACAAGATGTTTGTTCACATTACATGTAAAGTTTTGCATGTTGGTACAGTCGGAGAAACAAAGAGCTCGGGGGGGATTCCAAAGTCAAAGGTCCGAGGAAAGAAGCTATTTGAATAAAAAATGTTTTGGCATCTTGAGATCTCTACGGTGAAAAGGTGGGATTTTATTGCTAGTCGGGTTGGTTGAGGGTATTTAAATTGGGGGGGGGGGGGGGGTTACAAGTGCAGCAAGTTCGTTGGAGCACATTCTTGTTGGAAATACTTGTGAAACAAGCACAGAGATGCATCATTGTGGCGATGGGACAGGATTGAAAGCAAAACAAGAGGGATACAAAAGGTAAAAGTCAAAAGATTTTGTCGGTTTTTTCCCCCTTTTATTATTATCATTTTGTTGTTTTTATTATTATCATTTTGTTGTTTTTATTATTATCATTTTGTTGTTTTTATTATTATCATTTTGTTGTTTTTATTACAAATCTTATTTGCTCTCAATGTCACTAACTTTTGTATCCGTCTTATTTTGCTTTCAATCCGCTTATATCCAATACATCTCTGCATTGTAAACGCCTCCTATAAATTATCGCTAAATATTATTTACAGTTGGAGTTATGTTCTCCTCTTAGTTGTTATCACTACCAAATGGTAGCCACGGTATCTTTCTCAGATGTATAACTAGACTCTCCGGGTCTAGATGGTTCGTCTAGTATATACAGTCACTGTCCACATAGACAACCCGTAACCCAAAGTTTTTCTGTTTTAATGGATGATGTCATCCATTTATTAAATATATATTTTTTTTTTATATAAATATATATATATATATATAATAAGGAGAGGTAGTTTGCTTGAAGCATTGTGTGTAATACGTATATAGATTTCTTGCATTGTGTTAGCCGTCTAATACTCCTCTCTCTCTCTCTCTCTCTCTCTCTCTCATATATATATATATATATATATATATATAAAATCTTGGCATCATTGTTTTCTTAAACAAAATTGTATTTCATTTAAAAAAATGCCTTCTAATGTGAAAAACGTTTTATAATAACCTACTAGCATAGTAACGCTTATTTTCACTACTACTATGTGTACTACCATCACACGATCTCGAAACTACATTGTCTCCACATTACAGCAAGGAGAGCATCGCAATTGGCAGTTCGCTCCCAAACGGTTGGTGTGGAGAAATATTCAAAAATAAATATATATATACAACAATGTCGGCTAAATGTGTGCAAGCACAAGGGGCCTACTTTGAAGGAATTAGGGTCCCAACCCCGTCATGTATTTGAAATATTTTTTCTGGCCTAAGGTTGGATACTTTTTAGACAGGCCTCGTAGTCTACATCAGTTGTGTCTGTGGTTCATGCCATACAGCTACAGTTGCTCATTCGCCTGCAATATTCAATGACTTTCTTTTCCAGCATTTAGGGATATTTTATGAATTGTAAAAATCTAAGCACACTTTTTTATTGCATTTTTTGGTTAATTTATTTGCAATTCTCTTTTTTCCTTGTGTTGAGGCTTTTTAAATTTCCCTTTAATTGCTTCAATTTTATTTTTCTTCATAACATTACTTATTTCTTTGTTTTTTTAAATTTTATTTTTCTTCATAACATTACCTATTTCTTTGGGTTTTTTTAAATTTTATTTTTTTTCATAACATTACTTATTTTTTTGTTTTTTTAATTTTATTCTTCTTCATAACATTACTTATTTCTGTTTTTTTTATTTTTATTTTTTCTTCATAACATTACTTATTTCTTTGTTTTTTAAAATTTTATTTTTCTTCATAACATTAATTATTTCTATGTTTTTTTAAATTTTTCTTTTTCTTCATAACATTAATTATTTCTATGTTTTTTAAAATTTTTCTTTTTCTTCATAACATTAATTATTTCTATGTTTTTTAAAAATTTTATTTTTCTTCATAACATTAATTATTTCTATTTACTATGTGAGCTACAATGAAAATAAAATGAGTAAGACGTGATATATAATTTAGTTTTTGTACAGGGGTTCCTTGAAACATGTAATTTATTTTAAGGATATATGCAAGGTTAAACAGGTTGAGAAACGCTTCTCTATACTTTGAAGATGACTTATTAAAGTAGAAAGTTTGTGCATAAATAAATCAACACATAATAAATTTTGGAAGATTTAAAAACTTATTTATGTCAAGAGTCTAGGAAAGATCCTGGAAAAATTGATAAAATAACGCAACAGTTTGCCTAAATTAATATTTGCTGTTCACATACAATATATACATAGTGGTGCAAAAATTAGGACCCAGAAACAATTTACATGGTAACAAATATATATATATATGTAAAACATTATTTTGGGGTCTTGTCGAGTGTTGAAATGCAACGCTTTTTGTAGTGATAGTTTCTTGATTTTGAAAATGGCGTTTATCACGTGTTGCATTCGAACTCTTATAAAGGATTTGTCCGGTGTCTTCCAACTCTGTATAAATGGATGGTGACATCCCTTTTTGACATCATCTGAATGATGACGTCATCCATTAAAACAGATGAAAGGATAACCGCGCACAATGATGAAGTCATCCACCTAATAAGAAAGAAAGGATGGAATCCTTTCATCTGTTTTAATGGATGACGTCATCATTCACATGATGTCAAAAAGGGATGCAACCATCCATTTATATAGAGTTGGAAGACACTGGGCAAATCCTTTATAATCTCACAAAGGCATAACGTCATCTTTTTGGTACTTCAGCATTTATGATGTCATAAAGGATCACTTCTCATTTTCACGTGTTGAAGTGGATCCATAGTATATAGATGTATCTCTTCTATCAAAGTGTTTTATTAAAACAACCAATGAGATCCTAAACTTTTTTTTGCGGTATTAATCTTCACAATTATTTTTTTTTATGTTTATGTAAATTTATTAAACAGAAATTGAAATGAAAAAAATTGATATAAAAGGGGAAAATGTCCAATAACATTTTACGAATGTAACAACGAATAATACTCTTATTTGTTGTTAAATTCGTGAAATGTCCTTTTTCGAACCCAATATGAAAGTATCAGGAAGTTTCATCGGATGTCTTGCGGGCTTGGCAGGTCAAGCCTGCAGTCGGCCTGCCAAGCCAGCAGGACATCCAATGAAAAGTCAAGTCAATTCATGATGCTCTCCGGTATGGTGCATCATTAACAGATCAAGGCTGTTGAGAAATATCACTCCACTTAAACGGGAGTTATCTAATTAATTAACGAGGGCACAATTTTCACAAGGAAAGAAAATTCTGTCCACGGAGACAAATTAGATGCTAACAAGTCAACATCTCGAATTTATCTGAAGATAATTTCTTCAAAATATTTTAGCGAGAAAAATGCAATCAGCATTGTTTACCATTAGAAACTGACATGTCACTCAAATTGACCAATCAGAGGACGAGCCTGAGTCAATCACAGATTCAATGAAAAATGTTGTCTGCTCTGAACAATTTAGGCGCTGTTGAACCAAAAACTAGAATTCGTTAAAAAACGAATCTTACAAACATTATTATCACTGAGCATTTTCAATAAAAATGAAACATGGCCATTCTTTAAAAAATAAATTCTCAAAGCATCATTAACAGATCAAGGCTGTTGAGAAAGTCGCATATCACTCCACTTGTCTCCACAGCAATCAGCTGGAAGACAAATCTGCTGAGAAGACCGGCATATTTTGATGGCTTGCGGTTCTCTGCTAACGTTGCTGCATGTCCAGGATTTGTTGCCAATTCTGTCACTGACGAGGGCGCAAATGTGTCGATACAAGTCGCATTCCATATAAGTAACTTGCCGTTTGCAAAGGGAAACACTGTCAAAACTAATTTTTATATATTCGTAATGTGATAAAAATAAATGTAAACTCCGATAAACAATCTAAATATAATAATATGCGTTGTGTCTACGTTTCGATATCTATATGTATAAATAGCTATTCCTTTGCAAATAATAACTAAGGAGGACAATTTAAGCAAATACGAGCATCAGCAGCAGCCGACTGAAGTATTAGTATTGTTTGTAATGTGAAATGAATTTAATTATAAAAGTAGTAGGTTAATTGGGAAACAAAACTTTTAGTGGAAATAAGAGTTTAGGTGTCTCTGTTTCATTATCTATATGTATAAATAGCTATTCCTTTGCATATAATACCAAGGGAGGTAATTCAGTATATATTCAAGCAAACGAAAGCATCAGGAGTAGTATCTCTTCCTCACCGTGGTAAAGGTGGTAACAACGTGGTATTGTCAGAGCTACCCGGTGGCTAACAGGGCTCTCGTAAAAGTCCAGGGGTCAATATTAGGATCCGTCATCCTCTGGTTGTCCCTGCCTCTGCATGTGGCAAGCAAGAACATGTCAGGCACAAAACCTCAAATCCATGGAGTGAGGATAACAACATTGCTTCTGCACATGTGAAACTGTCATTTCCTTATGGGTTATGGGCCAAACCTTCCCCGACTTTGTATGTAACCACTGGGCAAGCATAAAGTAAGATGAGATACAAGGTCAGTTTTATGCGTGAGGACTCTATGTCTTTTTGCAGTCAGGATTATTTTTTAAATTCCTGTGTCTTCAACATTTTCCCACAAATCTGATAAAAAACTATAATGAACATGCTGAAATACTTAGTTTTCTTCTTTTTCTCATGTGTTAATCCCGACCTATGACGGAGTCCACAATGATAGATCACAGTGTTGGTCCAGGTGAAGGCCAGTTTTACAGAGATCTTTGTGCAGGGTGTCTCTCCATCTCATCATCGCCCTTCCTCAGTCACTTCTCGGCGACTTCTAATGCAAAGGCAAGTTTCTCGACGGTGTCATTGTTGGTCCTCAGCATCTGAGCCATCATTCCCTCATCTTGCCCTCAATTGATGTAATGTTATAGCACATTCGAATGTCCTCATTGCAGACATGGTCGGGCATTGTAATTCCAGACATCGAGTGGAACATTTTGGTTTTTAATAACAACGAATCTTCGCACTGCTTTCCTTGTTGTCAGTAAGCACTCGGAGCTGTACAACGAAACGGATCTCACAATAGTCCTGTAGATCTTTAGACGGTTGCTGATCTTGCGATCACAGAGGATGCCGGTGGTGGTGCACCACTTGAACTAAAATACTTAGTATTAGTAGTATGTACTTACACTGAGAAAATGAATTTCATCTATGAAAATGATGCAGCTGATAGCCGTTACAGGTACAAGTAAGTACTATCACTCTGATCGGGTTGAGCCAGTTTCCATCTGAGCAAGTACAACATCTCTGACCATTGCAGGCCACTTTCGTCAATACTAAGCTTGGTCACACAATATGGCTAGCCAATCCCAATTCCATAATCGAACACGAATTACTTGTAAGCTTGATAGTGCTGCTAGGTCGCCTTTGATGTGACCACCAGATCTTTACCTGACCACCAGCAAGTTTGCACCAACCAGGATGAGAGGGGAAAAAAGAACCTTGTGGATGAGTTTTCCTTCTGGGTGCTGAATTAGACAGTCTTGGAGAAGGACGGATGGCAAGAGTCAGAGATTCAATCATCGAAAGGCTGATCGTGTAGATGATTTGACAATTGTCATGCAGGTGCAAACAATGTACTAACTTTGGGTTGTGTTCCTTTTCGTTTTTACTAACCAAAAGCAACTGAACTTTACTAAGCTTTTATAAAAACAGTGGTCATGAGACAAGGTACCACGTGATCTCTGTCAGTTAGTATTGAAGGAGAGGAAACAGATCTCGCTAATGTTTTTCATTGTTAACATGTTAATAAATACAAGAAAACAGAAATTTATTTTGTAACTAATCAAGGTAAGCATTATTACTGCTTGACCTGATCTGTCTATTTACTAGTGGCTATCTGGAACTAATTCTCTGTCCTATTTTTGGACGAAAACGCTGTCTGTACAAGAAAAGGTCTTTAAAATCTCAAGATTAATAAAATGGTTTATTATATATACTGACTAATACAAGTGACGACTGTCTTTGTTTCCCTCCTCAGCCAACAGTGTGCATATTCTATTTTTCTTTTTTTTCTTCTTCATTTGGTGAAAAAGTTTATTTCTTTATTGTTTCAAGAGAAATTGTTAAATGGAAGTGAAACTTGGCCGGTGAGGGTTGAGGATAGGTGTTGCATAGAGAGAAATGATATAAGAATGATACGATGGATGTGTAATACGAGTCTTAAAGATAGGCTTGGATCTGGTGATCTGGTGAGTATTGGGAGATGTGTGCAGAAAAGGTGACTTCATTCACATTGCAAGAATGGATGAGAGTTATTTGGTTAGTAGATGTAGAACACTTGAGGCAGCAGGGTCAATTGACAGGGGAAGATCAAGGGAAACATGGAAGTGATAATGATGGATTTGAAAGATAGGGGGATAACTAAAGACCTGGACAGACATGAGTTATTTTGGAAGACAATTTCTAAAAGCCGTCCAACACATACCAGCATAAAACAGACATTAAATCGAATATGATGATAAAAAATATAAAACCCGATGAAAACAAAATTATTCTTCTAAAAACTAAAACCAAAAAACTCTACCTTTTCTAAATTCAGTTGTATTTGTTCGTAACTTGAAAAAACAAAAAACAAACAGCAGCCCCCCCCCCCCCTCCACACACACACACACACACCATGGTAGGGGCGGTGGCAACGTGGTAGTGTAAGACCTATGCCGTCTTGAACTCAAGTTCCTGGCAGAACCACCAATGGCAGACAGGTCTGGCATCATGCAGTAGGGCTGTAACCCTGCTAACAGAACTCTGGTGAAAATCCAGGAGGTGTCGGCATTAGGAGCCATTGTCCTCTGGTTGTTTCTGCGTGTGGCTAGCACTAAGTGAAACGAACCTTCAATCCTCAATCTCCTCTCACCACTTTGACATGACTGACTACCTTCCACTCTACCGTAAGGACTCTGACAAACATATGCATGGGCTAAAAGTTTATGTTCGGAACACCCTCCCCATGACTAGATAACATAGGTTAGAATCAGATGACCAAGCCTACGTGCTTTAGATTGACCTTACATCACAGTGCTAGTTACTTATATTTCTTAGACCATTCTCCTTCGACCCAGAACTGTACCCTGCTTAACTGTCTCTGAAAGCATAAACACAGCACTCTCACTCGACTCGAGATCCCAGATACATGTATTTGGGGATTTTAATGCACACCACCATGACTGGTTGGAATTCTCCAGCTTTACTGACACAGCTGATAACTCTACATATAATTTCTCCTTAGCTCACTCTCTCGCACAGACTGTCACTTTCCTGACTCGCCTCGCTGATCGTGTGGACCAGCAAGTCTCACTTCTCGACCTTTTCTTGACCTCACTGCCCGAGGCTTATGTGACGAATGCTCATAGCCCGCTCGGGAACGTTGATCACATTGTGGTAATGATTGATATCACCCTAAAAACTAGTCCAAAAGCTGATGAGCCATTGCTCAAAACGACAAGATACTACGAGCAGGCTGATTTTGATTCCATCAGAGATCACATCAGTGACGCCCCATGGAGTGAAACCTTCTCACTCCATGCTGATCAGTGCGCAAATGAGTAAACCGAATGGGTCAAAGTAGACATTGAAGCATATATCCCCATGCAAAAATTCTTCAGCAAACCCCACTCTCCTGAATGGTTCACCTTGGAATGTGCAGCTGCTATTGCACTGAGGCAGCAAGCATTCTGACAATTTGGCCGCCATAAGCCAACTGCGAATAGACAGAAATTCATACAGTCAAGAAATAATTGTAAGGCCGTGATAGGTGAAGCAAAGAGAATGTATACAGAGATAACTAAAAACGCATTCAGTCACAGAAACTAGGTACTCGTGATTTCTGGAAAGTCTACAATAGTGTGGTGAACAATGGACAATCCCCCCGCTATCAAACCACAATGATGTCGTTTGCACGGCAAGTGATAAGGCTGAACTACTTGCCCAGCTTTCTACCTTAAACTTCACTCTGGACTCCGCAAATCAGCCCCTCCCTAAATTCCCACTGTAGATCGAAGCCACACTTGAAAATCTGGTCATCACCCCATCTCAGGCTAGACATAATAAAAACCCTTGACACCTCCAAAGCATGTAGGCCTGATCTTATACCAGTAATAGTGATAAAGAAATGGTCTGCTGAACTGGCCACTGCCATCTCCAAACTTTACAACAAATGTCTTGCTGAATCTTGCTTCCCTGATAGCTGGAAAATTGCTTCTGTTGTACCAGTCTTCAAGAATTCTGGAGATAGAACTGACCGTCAGAATCATCGCCCCATCAGTCTACTCCCACTCTTCGCTAAAATCTTTGAATCCTTAATCAATCTAGCAATAGTCCGACACCTAGTTAATGCTAAACTTCTTTATGATCATCAGTATGGATTTAGGCAAGCATGAACTACTGTGGATATCCTAACGGTCAGCTCTGAACGCATATATCATACACAGGACAAGGCAGGTGAAGCTAGGGCGGTAGCACTTGATACATCCAAAGCCTTTGACAAGGTCTGGCATAAAGGACTTCTAAAAATTCACTCATATAGTATTGCTGGACAAATATTTAATATAATTAGATCCTTCATAACCAAAAGAAAGATCCAGGTTGTCCTCGATGGCTGTTCATCTAAGCAACATGACATAACTGCTGGTGTACCCCAGAGATTCATCCTTTACTATTCCTGATTTTCATAAACGACCTCCCTGATGACATTGTGTCTGAGATGAGTATATTTGCTGACGACACCACGCTCTACTCTCGTCATGTGGGCAAAACGGATGCGCACATATCTGAGGCAATGGCTGAATACTTAGAAAGTGACCTCCAGTCTGTAGTGGAATGTAGTCATAAATGGATGGTATCATTTAATGCTGCAAAGACAAAGCTCCTTTCCTTCAATAACTACAAGAACCTCTTCAACTACCGATTGCCATGGAAAATAACACCCTATCTGAGAGTCCAACGTTCAAACTCCTTGGCCTAACATTCACAGGTAACATGAATTGGAACAAATACATTAAAGACATTGTCAAGGCGGCTGCAAAGAAGGTGGGCTCTTTCTACCGTGCTAGTATATTTCTTACACCTGACATGATCCTATATCTCTACAAAGTCACCATCCACCAATGCATGAAGTATTGTTGCCACATCTGGAATGGTGCATCATCCATTATTCTCTGCCTCTTAGACAAGGTCCAAAAAAGAGTGGCTAACTTAATGGGTCAATCACTACCCACCAAGCTCAAGTCCTTGTCCCATCGCCGCAATGTTGCATCTGATGAACTTGCTGTTCTAGTGCCCCCTCTCGACATAAATACACTAGACAAACCCGACAATCAACTGAATCCCATCAATTCACTGTGGAGGTCTCCAGATGCCAGAGAGCCTTCTACTTCAATAGCTTCTTAACTCGTGCTGCCGGCCTCTGGAACTCCCTCCCTGCTCCCTATTTCCCTGACTGTATCGACATGCAGAAATTTAAAACTAATGTGAACAGACATCCTGCTGCACACCTCCCAACTTAGGATGGCCCTTTAAACTTACACCCTAATTCTCAGTAGCCCCTTTCGTCTACAGTGGCGGCCTGCCTTGTTTGGAGTGAACTATGATAAAAAAAAATACATGTGTCAGACATGGAACCACAAATCAATGGAGTGAGAGTGACAATGTTTCTTCTGCGACAGTCCTTTGTGTTCTGGGTCAAACATCCCCAACTTCGTATGCAACTACTGAGCCTTGCTGTTCTCGGTGTCGGAGGTAAAAATCTGCATTCTTGCAGGTTAAACCGATGAGGAGGACTTCATGTAGACTAGACAATCTTGAAGCACGATCTTTTTGAGCTCTATGTAGATGTCCGACTCACTTAACAACAGTAGTAGCAGCAGCCCTACAGTTCAAGCCTTCTTCATGGTGGTAAAGGCGGTGGCAACATGGTAGAGTCAGGACAACCCGGCTAGTGAAAATCCAGGAGTCAGCATCAGGAACCGTCATCGTCTCTGTCTCTCCATGTGGTAAGAAAAGGCGTGTCAGGTGCGGAACCGCTAATCAATGGAATGAAAATAGGAATATGTTACTTCTGAGCCACTCCTTTGTGTGTTCTTGGACAAATCTTCCCCGACTTTGCATGCAACCGCTGAGCTTTGCTGCTCTCAGTGTTGATAGTAAAACCGGCAAGTTAACGTATAGCTGCGACCAACGAGGAGGACTTCATGCATACCAAACAATCCTGAGGCACAATATTTGTGAGCTCTATGCAGAAGTCCAACTCACTTAACAACAACAGCAGCAGCTTAACAGACCGACTTTCAAGGGCAAGGTTAAGTGGGATCGACAGGTGTAGTCAGTTATAAAGATTCAATGTCGGTATCTAAATAGAAAAAATAAAAATACCACAAAATACTAATGTCATCCGAGCTCTACATATATGTGTGTATCCCGTTGTAATATGAGCAGTGGGTTAATCTGTTTTTATCTATGTGAATTGGCATTTGAAGTAGTCCAGCTCATATATATCGACGCATGTGATCACTGTCTCCTTTTCCCCCTCACCACACAACCGTGTGTATATCCTGTAAATAAACATCTGTTCAAAGCACTTATACAGCTTCTTGTCGTGCCAATAATAACATCCCATTACCAACAACATATTTTCTAACATAGGATAGACATACAGTGCAGAGGTTTTCATCCCAGTCGAGAATACGTCCTTGACAAGCAGTCAGACAGAGTCGAGGCTCTTTTTAAGCTGGTGGCCTTGTTTGTGTCCAACAGAGGTATGGTTCTGTGCAGTCCTAGGAAGTCAAACCTCCCAGGTTTTACGTTCTCTCTTTGAGAAGGGGTTAGTTTATTGCTAATCGTCTGAAGCCTTCATACCGGAGAATGCCGACAGGGCTGCTCAGGCATTTTTGTAAGCCAGTATGCACTTCCTCTAGTGTGCTGGTTTTTCAACTTCTGAGAAGTTGGACTAGCAACGTCTCTTCTGTGAGAAAGAGGTTTAGATAACAGAAAAGTTTATACTCTGTCAAAATAAGAAAGATAGCTATGAGTGTCACCTTCCCAGATGTGGCAGCAGTACTCCATCTTAGGATGTATTCTTCTAATGTATATTTATATATATATATATATATATATATATATATATATATATATATATATAGTAATCCAGGTAAAGTAAACATCCACAGGATAAAAATCCAAAGAATTTCAACCGGGCTTATAACAAGTGTTCAATATCAAATAGAGCTTTTATATATATGATTGTTTTTTATTTATACAGACATGTACAAAATCTGTGACACTGATATAAAAAACACCCAAATTAAATATATTACACCTACAACGGCCAACAAAAAACATTAAAAAAAAGAAGTAGGAAGATTATTTGGTTTACACCCCCATTTAATCAGATGGTTAAAACTAAACTTGGTAAAAGATTCCTAGATTTAATTAACCTACATTTCCTTCCTAACAACATTCTACATAAAATCTTTAATAAAAACACCCTTAAATTGAGTTACAGTTGAGGTGAAAACTTAGAAAAAATAATTAAAAAACATAACATTTTAAAAGGCAACAAAAATGCTGAATCAAATAATAAAAAAAAACAACAAAAATTAAGACTTGTAACTGCACAAACTAAACAGAATATCCCCTGCAGTAAAATTGCCTAACAACCCAAATAGTCTACCAGACCACAATTTCAACTAAAGAAAACCTAACCCAGAAAAAATATGGCTGGTAATATTTTCAAAGAAAGATATATCGGTCATATATGCTCATTCAATAAAAAGAACTTCATTCTCCATATACCACTGGGAACTAACCAATAATCATCAATCACCAATAGTGAATTGGAACACTATTAGAAAAACCAGTACCTGTAGTTCCCTAAATTCACCCTGTTACCTATGCCTAAGTTAAAAACTTGAGATAGTTAGATTTAGTGATAGAGATAAACTCTAAACAATAAAAAGAAACCTCAATTAACTGTAGGCACAATAGATCACACCTTCTTAGTAATTTACATATAACCTCTTGAGCCAATGTTACTATTGGAAAATAGAGTAAAAACTAAAAAATTAAAATCTTTCAACCCTAACCTAACCCATCATTCTATAGTATATACTAAATCCTCTAGAATCAATTAACCAATCCATGCAATACTGACCCCATAAAACACGGCAACACTAGGGCCCCTGTTAAGAAAAAAATAACTTATCTATCCACAAACAAAAAAACAAATAACATTGTTATCTATTTATATATATCATATTATATCATCCCCGGTATGATTATTATATTAAATTATTCCATTATTATTATAATTATAATTACAATACATTATTAATGTGGTTATTAATACTATTAATATTATTACCATTAACATTGTTACCAATTGCAGATTATTATTATTTTTAATATCATTATTATTGTTTACTCACTAGGAGTTATCACACAGACCGTCATCGGTGATTGCTCACTGATAATCACCAGTGGTGTTCTCTGGAGTCTAGGTGACAACAAGTCTCCACAGATTTCCAGTGCTCTCCACCTCTTTCGATGAATTTGCGTTATCACAACAGACGCTTACCATCGATTACTCGTTGGCAACGATCATTGGTCTTCTCTGGGATTTGGATGGCAATAAGCCCCCCCCCCCACTCCCCAAATGTCCCAGTGCTCTCCACACTCTTCCAGCAGAAGTCTGGTTAGTGCTATCCCTCCTCGGTTTTTCCATCCCCCTTGACCTTTCACAACTGTTTTGTGTGGTATCAGCCGGGGCTGGTGCTATCACTTTTTTGAGGGGAAGGGGGGATAGTTTATGAAATTTATTACAGTTTCTGTTCCTTCGGTTTTTGTTGTGCTCTTTATGTGATTTTGTTTTCTTCCTATTGCACCTTGCATGTGATTGGTTAGTCTTCGTAGTTTATGTGGAAAGGTTTCCGCATTCAAGGATTTTCCTTAAGATTTCAGCTGTTTTTATCATTTCCGTTCTTGTACGGTCTCAGTATTCCCTTTGATTCCAATTTCTTCCAGTCTTTTATTCAGTTTTTTTGGGGAACTGTTCCTAGTGCTCCTATGATTATTGGTATTATATTTACTTTCTTCTTACTCCATATCCCTTTCAATTCTCTGGCGAGTTCAGTGTATTTGTTATTATTATTATTACTATCATTATTATTGCTATTATTATTATTGCTATTATTATTATTGCTATTATTATTATTATTATTAACTGTGTTGCCTCCTCATTTGAATCATTATTATTTCCATTACTTAATCTCTTTATTCCATTCGTTTATTCCCCACCCCTTATTAGAATTATAAATACTATTATTATTATTACTATTATTATTATTATTATTATTATTATTATTATTATTACTATTATTATTATTATTATTATTATTACTATTATTATTATTATCACTGTTGCTGCTACTACCATGCTTATATTATGTTAATAAACTTTAGTAAATGTTTAGTTAGCTTATTTCCTAATTGTTAGCTGCCATCGGCTTAAATTAATAACAATAAAATATAAAATCAAAAACAAACTTTAAAATAAAAAAATAGTAAGAAAAAAAACAAAAACAAATAAAAAGACAAAAAATCAACAAGATTAGATCTAAATGACTTAACACCCCCCCCACCGAGATTTAAGCCAGGCTGGAAACTTTGTCTCCCTCCCCATCGACACATCTAGCATAATATTGACATGCTGATGCAACTACTAACACGTATCCAGACATGAGCCACAAAATTTTTGACCCCTTTTTCATTTTTTACTCCCTCCCCTTTCTTTTCTCTATCCTCAACAAGTTTATTTTATATTATATTTGATTTTCAACGGTTTCAAATCTGATCACGTGACTTTCCAAATTAAAAATTTTCTTTTTTCCTTTCTTCTCTTTTCTTTCCCATTTCATTTTTTCCAAATATCATCTGGGGATGAGAATCGGATTTTCATCCTGCCTGATGAGATCTCAGTTTCTTACAGCTGTTGATCAATAACATCGACATGCCAGTGTCGCAGATTTTGTACATGTTTGTATAAACAAAAATAATCATATATATATATATATATATATATATATATATAATATACGAGGCCTGCCTAAAAAGTATCCGATCTTAGGCCCCAAAAAATATTTCAAATACGTGACAAGATTGAGACCATAATCCCCTTCAAAGTAGACCCCTTATGCTTGCACACATTTAGCCCACCGATCCATCCACTGCCGGAAACACCTCTGGGATCTCTTTTTTACAAGAACAATAATAACAGCAGCATCTTGGCGAGTTCTAAAACACGCCTTCTCTAGCGAAATCGGTCAGACAGTTACGCTGGTCTCTTTAACAGGGTTAAATCTAGGAAGAGGGAGGGTAGATGAATGTTAAGCATGTTAAAATCTGGCATATCATTACTACTTTCTATTCAATACTTTTTCCTCCCCTCAATTTTATTTATTTATTTATAAGCTTTATTAATAATTTTCTGCCCAGAAAATTAAAGTATCATTTCTTTCCTGTGACTCGACTAAACTTAAAAGCTTACCTATTACCAATATGCATATACATACCACACATGTATAAATGTACACACACACACACATATATATATATATAAAATATATAGTTTAATTTTATGAATAGTTAGATTAATAATGATAGCCGATGATGAATGATTAGAAATATAAAAAGATAGGATATGTACATGTTATTTAAAAAGATGTAAAAAAGTTATTTTAATTTGTTTTTGTACTATGTGCACTGAGGATAGCCACATCAAGAAATAAATAAATGCATAGGAGCATTTTACAAATATCTTGATGTTAGCCGAAACAATTGTCTGTGAAAATAAAAAATAAGTTGGAAAAAATGACGTGAATCTCTCCTCTGTGATAATGATGTGGTATTGAACTACATAAAAATACTAAATATAGCATAGCTCTAGCTTTAAACGATTGAGCTATTATAAGTACTTTGTGTTACAAAAATAAAAAATACACACACACACACACATATATATATATATATATATATATATATATACACACACATAAACATACACATATATATATATATACTCACACAAATGCATATATACATACATACGCATATTAACAAAGATGAGACCTCATAATAAAATATTAAAATATTAAAAACCCAGGCTTTTTTAAAAAACTTTTACTTAATTAGTTTTAGTTTTTTTCTATCCTCGTATCTATTATAATTGAGGTACAGCAAACTTAATTTATATTCCTATTATATCCTATTTATTATTAATTGCTATTATCTGCAAGTTATTTTTTAATTTGTTTTTATTTCTTAGTTGTTAACTATGTTAATCTAAGTGACATTAAAGAATACTAACTATAGTTAATAAGAAATTTACATTAATATCTATTGCTTATCTTGTGGAATTATCATTGTTTTGTTAATTTGCGTAACATGTTTACAGTATCTAATGGTGTTTTTATTGATAGGATGTTATAATACTATCTCTTGGTTACTTCTATATTCATCCAAGATAATTTGTTTGATGTACCTACAACTAATTCCTACTTCATCTCTTTGGGTTAATCTTTCTCTAGGAATCTAATGATCGCTAATTTTTCATAAAGACAGAGATAACATGTAGGGTTGTATACCATAGGTGTTGAAGTCCTCTTTAAAATCCTCCACTCAAGGATGGGCACCATATTATTCGTCTTTAGAAACTATATGTATTGAGATAGTGAAGTGACATTCTTCTTTTCTAGATTATTAAAAGATGCTTTATGGTTAGAGTAACTGGCTTTTAGATCTGTACTAATATTGTCGGACCCACGTAAAATCTCTTTTGATTAGGATTATTTTATGGGTACACTGTTCCCAGATAGACTATACTCTTAATTAGTCATTTTTCTTGTAGCAGACAATTACTTTTGATAAGTTATCCTATTTTTGATTGATCTGTACACTTTGAATGTGAAAATAATTTATTCTTATTTTTTTTTCAAATGCAGATATTAATTAACAGGCGAATAACGAATTTTACAAAATAACATTACTGACGTCATTTGTATACTTATTTGGAAATAAAAAACATATTTACATTTTCAAAGTACAAATCTGCACATAAGATATCCTATATAACAGTGTTTCTCAACCATGGTTCCCCAGAACCCTAACATTTTGAAAAAAAAGTCCCTAAGGGTTCCACAAGAAAATACGAGATAAACTAATGCGCTTTTTATTTTTATTTAATTTCATATACATAATATTACTAAACACGCACAATATATTCTAGATTATTGTAATATTGTAATATTTACAGCATAATATCTGACCTATTATGTTATTATGAAGATATAGCAATCAATGGGAACATATTTAGTGAATTTTTCTACGGTGTCAGTGTGAAAACGCCTTCACTAGTCAGTGCCGACTCACCAGATAGGACCTGTATGTGTCTGATTCATGTATGAAGTGACTCATTCAGTACAAGACATATGCATACGAGGCCTGTCTAAAAAGTATCCGACCTTAGGCCAGAAAAATATTTCAAATATGTGACGGGGTTGGGACCTTAATCCCCTTCAAAATAGGCCCCTTGTGCTTGCACACACTTAGCCCACTGATCCATCCACTGCCGGAAACACCTCTGGAAGTCTTTTTTTGGAATGGTGTTCATCTCCGCCATCGTGTTAGATTCAGCAGGTGTTTGGAGAAGTTGTGATGTGTAACACAAATTAAGGAGTGGTTCAACGGATTCAAAAATGGCCGCACATCAGCGGAGAGTGACCAGCGTTCTGGCAGGCTCCAAACTGCTTGGAGTGCAGCTGTTGTTGAGAGGGTGCAAAAAAAGAGATAATGCGGAACGCGATGGCGGAGATGAACACCATTTAAAAAAAAGAGCTGTTTCCGGCAGTGGATGGATTGGTGGGCTAAATGTGTGCAAGCACAAGTGGCCTAGTTTGAAGGAATTAGGGTCCCAACCCCGTCATGTATTTGAAATATTTTTTCTGGCCTAAGGTTGGATACTTTTTAGACAGGCCTCGTAGTCTATATCAGTTGTGTCTGTGGTTCGTGCTACAGTTGCTCATTCGCCTGCAATATTCCATGACTTTCTTTTCCAGCATTTAGGGATATTTTATGTGTGGTAAAAATCTAAGCACACTTTTTTATTGCATTTTTTGGTTAATTTATTTGCAATTCTCTTTTTTTCTTGTGTTAAGGCTTTTTAAATTTCCCTTTAATTGTTTCAATTTTATTTTTCTTCACATAACATTACCTATTTCTTTGTTTTTTTTTAAATTTTATTTTTCTTCATAACATTACCTATTTCTTTGTTTTTTTTTTTAAATTTTATTTTTCTTCATAACATTACTTATTTTTTTGTTTTTTTAATTATAGTTTTCTTCATAACATTACTTATTTCTGTTTTTTTAAATTTTTATTTTTTCTTCATAACATTAATTATTTCTATGTTTTTTTAAATTTTTATTTTTCTTCATAACATTACTTATTTCTATGTTTTTTTGATAAATTTTATTTTTCTTCATAACATTACTTATTTCTATGTTTTTTTATAAATTTTATTTTTCTTCATAACATTACTTATTTCTATGTTTTTTTATAAATTTTATTTTTCTTCATAACATTAATTATTTCTTTGTTTTTTTTTAAATTTTTATTTTTCTTCATAACATTACTTATTTCTTTGTTTTTTTTTAATTTAATTTTTCTTCATAACATTACTTATTTCTTTGTTTTTTTAAATTTTATTTTTCTTCATAACATTACTTATTTCTATGTTTTTTTAAATTTTTCTTTTTCTTCATAACATTACTTTTTTTTTGTTTTTTTAATTTTATTCTTCTTCATAACATTACTTATTTCTGTTTTTTTTTATTTTTATTTTTTCTTAATAACATTACTTATTTCTTTGTTTTATTTTTAATTTTTATTTTTCTTCATAACATTACTGTTTTTTAAATTTTTATTTTTCTTCATAACATTAATTATTTCTTTGTTTTTTTTTAATTTTAATTTTTCTTCATAACATTAATTATTTCTGTTTTTTTTAATTTTTCTTTTTCTTCATAACATTAATTATTTCTATGTTTTTTTTAATTTTTATTTTTCTTCATAACATTACTTATTTCTATCTTTTTTTAAATGTTTATTTTTCTTCATAACATTACTTATTTCTATGTTTTTTAAATTTTTATTTTTCTTCATAACATTAATTATTTCTGTTTTTTTAAATTTTTATTTTTCTTCATAACATTAATTATTTCTGTTTTTTTAAATTTTTATTTTTCTTCATAACATTACTTATTTCTATGTTTTTTTGATAAATTTTATTTTTCTTCATAACATTACTGATTTCTATGTTTTTTTTAATTTTTATTTTTCTTCATAACATTACTTATTTTTTTGTTTTTTTAATTTTATTCTTCTTCATAACATTACTTATTTCTTTGTTTTTTAAAATTTTATTTTTCTTCATAACATTACTTATTTCTATGTTTTTTAAATTTTTATTTTTCTTCATAACATTACTTTTTTTTTGTTTTTTTAATTTTATTCTTCTTCATAACATTACTTATTTCTGTTTATTTTTATTTTTATTTTTTCTTAATAACATTACTTATTTCTTTGTTTTTTTTTTATTTTTATTTTTCTTCATAACATTACTGTTTTTTAAATTTTTATTTTTCTTCATAACATTAATTATTTCTGTTTTTTTTAATTTTAATTTTTCTTCATAACATTACTTATTTCTGTTTTTTTTAATTTTTCTTTTTCTTCATAACATTAATTATTTCTATGTTTTTTTAAATTTTTATTTTTCTTCATAACATTACTTATTTCTATCTTTTTTTAAATGTTTATTTTTCTTCATAACATTACTTATTTCTATGTTTTTTAAATTTTTATTTTTCTTCATAACATTAATTATTTCTGTTTTTTTTAATTTTTATTTTTCTTCATAACATTACTTATTTCTATGTTTTTTTGATAAATTTTATTTTTCTTCATAACATTACTTATTTCTATGTTTTTTTATAAATTTTATTTTTCTTCATAACATTACTTATTTCTATGTTTTTTTATAAATTTTATTTTTCTTCATAACATTAATTATTTCTTTGTTTTTTTTTAAATTTTTATTTTTCTTCATAACATTACTTATTTCTTTGTTTTTTTTAATTTAATTTTTCTTCATAACATTACTTATTTCTTTGTTTTTTTAAATTTTTATTTTTCTTCATAACATTAATTATTTCTATGCTTTTTTAAATTTTTATTTTCCTTCATAACATTACTTATTTCTATTTTTTTTTAAATTTTATTTTTCTTCATAACATTAATTATTTCTATGTTTTTTAAAATTTTTATTTTTCTTCATAACATTTATTATTTCTATGTTTTTTTATAAATTTTATTTTTCTTCATAACATTACTTATTTCTTTGTTTTTTTAAATTTTATTTTTCTTCATAACATTACTTATTTCTTTGTTTTTTTAAATTTTATTTTTCTTCATAACATTAATTATTTCTATGTTTTTTTAATTTTTCTTTTTCTTCATAACATTACTTATTTCTATGTTTTTTTAATTTTTATTTTTATTCATAACATTACTTATTTCTATGTTTTTTTAATTTTTATTTTTTTTCATAACATTAATTATTGCTATTTACCATGTGAGCTACAATGAAAATAAAATGAGTAAGACGTGATATATAATTTAGTTTTTGTACAGGGGTTCCTTGAAACATGTAATTTATTTTAAGGATATATGCAAGGTTAAACAGGTTGAGAAACGCTTCTCTATACTTTGAAGATGACTTATTTAAGTAGAAAGTTTGTGCATAAATAAATCAACACATAATAAATTTTGGAAGATTTAAAAACTTATTTATGTCAAGAGTCTAGGAAAGATCCTGGAAAAATTGATAAAATAACGCAACAGTTTGCCTAAATTAATATTTGCTGTTCACATACAATATATACATAGTGGTGCAAAAATTAGGACCCAGAAACAATTTACATGGTAACAAATATATATATATATATATATATATATATATATATATATATTGCTGTTTTGATACCTCATTGTAATACAGCTTCCTATTCCAGTAGCTTCTTTCAAAGAACTGCAGCTTTGTGGTACTCTCTTCCTGCTGCTTGTTTTCCTCCTACCTATAGCCTTAGTCTTTTCAAGACTAAGGCCAATAGGCATCGTCTGTCTTTATGATAATCATCTTTCGTTCTCGTTAGCTCCTGACATCAAGTAGCTTCATGCCTTGTCTGAAGCAATTTCCACACACACACACACATATATATATATATATTTGTGTTTGCTTGAAAAAGACATAATAGGGTGTATTTCTCCTCTTTCCACATAGCTGTGGGTTGGCTGCATTGATTAGGATGTTCAGATTTGAGTTAAAACGTTACTCATGTCCGGGGTTTAAATCGTGCAACCAGCAAAACAGTTGTTATCTCCACACTGACGATTCCACAAGGATGAAACATATACGTATGGGGATAATTTTAAAATATTTATTATTATTTATTATTAAATAATTATATATCCCAATTTTGACCATCGTTAGCAATCATCACAGTGTTATCTCACTGTCCACCTGACAAATTCATTAACCCTTATCCTTGAGTTGTCTTTTGTCATTGATAAGTGATAACTCTTTAGTAAAAAAATAAAATAAATAAATATATATATATATATATATTATATTTACTATTTTAGAATTCTTTAAGATAACACAGAAAGTGGGTTGTAAGCTCAATACTAATTTTACAACTATTAATATCATAGCCAATAAGTGCATATATAATAAAAGAATAGAGTCTAACTTTTGTTTGAGAAAAACTTTTTTTTGATCTAGAAAAAGCCGTTTTAAAAAAAGAATATTTTTTACAAATATTCACTTTCTTTTTTATAATAAAATTTCGTTTTTTTTATTTAATAGAAACCACTGATGAGACCGATTAAACATAACTTTGTTTTTCTGATAAACAACGACAAAAGTGTGAGTTTATACAGACGAAACAGCTGTTTAGAAATAACAATAATAAAATGTTTTAAACAAAAAATAGGATTCTAATCTCTTGTTTATATATATATATATATATATAGCGTTCTTTCAGAATATTCTGTCGGTGGCCTAAAGAAGCTAAACGTTCAAAAGACACGTAGCTGAAACATGTATGCACATATGTAGCCACAAAATGTTTGTATGAATAAAAATCTATACTTATATATATATATATATATATAACATATTTATTCACAAACACGTGCCCTGTCGTCCCATGATTCATCAGTGTGACAGATTCAGCAAGACCTAAAACTGGGACCCCAGGTACTGACACCAGCACTCCACGTCTGAGCCACGAACCTCACTAGTAGCTGTCAATGAAATTTATCGCATTATAAATGTAACCATTTAATTGTTTATAGTTTCTAAAAATTTTTATTTACTATACTGATTTTTGAAAATATTAAACTACTTTTACGGAAAAGCATTGTCTTAATGCTTGGTTGAAATCATTATTCTTTTTACCAGAGTGATGCCCCGATAGGGGAGCATATATATATATATATATATATATATATATATACAGTGAAATAATGTTAGACACACTATTATTATCTATAATGAGGATTTTTTTTATATGATTTATATTATAAAAGAGGAAAAAAGAAACACGAGAAGGGGAACAAAAATGAATACTTCGTAACTTTTTCTTCTTTCTCTATGAGGATTTGTTTTCCCCTTTTCCAAACGAGTATTGAGAAAAAAAGGTAAAAGAAAAAAATTAAATAAAATTACTGAGACGTCTTTCAGTCGACACTTTTCAAGGTAATCGTCGACTATGAGGGGGAATCACGATTAAAAACGTGGTCAAAAGACCATAAATAATTATCGAGGGTACTAAAAAAGAAAATTATAAAAAAGTAAAATGGGAAGAGACATTCTTACATACATATATATATATATATATATATACATATATAATTATTAATGACAATATATGTACTAGCATATACTATCAGTGCCCTTTTACTTTGCAGTCTCCTTAAAAGATTCAGCTCGATGATTGTCAATTTGTGATATCAGAGCAAATCTCACAGAAATGTTATGTTTTTTGGAAATGTGAAAAAATAAACATAATAAAATAAAACCATAGTTATTGGAATATAATATGAACTGACTTTATATATATATATATATATATATATATATATATATATATATATGTTATCCACAGGCACATGCCCCGTTGCCCTATGACTTATCAGTGTGGCCAGACCCAGCAACACTAGAAACCAGGACCTCAGTGACCAATGCCCAGCACTCTGCCACTGATCCACGAACCCTGCTCGTAGCAATGGGAGAGATGTATCTCATTATCAACGTTGCCATTTATTTGTTTATATTTTTTTATTTACGATACTGATAATTGAAAATATTCAAATGGTCACAAAATCTTTATAAGATGAAAAATTACTCACTCTTTCTTTTGGCCCCAAAACTGAAAATTCCTGAAAAAGAAAAAAATATCAAATATTTTAATAAGTTAAACAAGTTTTTTTTTGTTTTTTTTTGTTTTTTTTTGTAAACTATCCAATCAATATTTTTATAATTATAATAATTATAGATTTATTCCGTCTTTAATAAATACATCAATAATTTTTCGTGCTCATGCAGAAGTGGCACATTCTTACAGCAAACCATCACCCGATTCCTTTATTAAACCACATTCTTGGTTTTAAAAACAAAAAAAAGGTGGTGGTGGGGGGTGGGAGGAACTAGTCAGATTCAAATGTAAAGGAAAGTAAACTTAATTTTTTTTTTTAAGAAGGGCGTTGCCAAAGTTACACAATTGTTTTAAATATATATAAGCGGGTAACTATAGTGGGGAGAGAAAATATATCACCCATCGGAGTGACTTACATGAAAATGGTTTGAACTTGTACTTGGCTACAGTGTGCGATTGCGTCAGAAAATTTAACAGATTCCAAGTTTAGTGCATTCAATAAATGCTTATTAGTTTTAGCATTAGCAGTAGAAAAATTCTCGAAGTTTTATCATTTTAATTTCTGGTTTTTAATTTAAGGGAATTTTTTTGATAAAATTATAGATATATATATTTTTTGAGGGAGTTTCCTTGAGAGATTTGAAGGAGATTAGAGGTTTGTAGTATTTTTTGAGGATTTGGAGGGGGGGGGGGAGTTTTTAGAGCTTAGAGATTTTAAAGGTTTGCGGAATTCTTTCTTTTTTTTTTTTATATCGTTGGGTTTTTAGAAAAAAATATTTTTTGAATTCTTTAGGTTTTTTTAAGGGTTTTAAGAAATTTTTTTAATGTGTTTTTTTTTTTAAATTTCTTAAAAGCTTTCAGAATATTTAAAATATTTTAAAATAGTTTTAAAGAATTTAAAAGAATTTTTGGAACATTTTGGATTCTTGAAATTTGGGAGTGATGCATGTGATAACAGGCTTTTGAAGAAAATTTTGAGATGGTTTTAACCATGAAGAGACTTTTTGGGTAACATTTTCAGAATATGTTTAAAAGTTCTTTAGAGAAAAGTAACCCTATTTTTCCCAGGGAATTCCTTAAGGGAAACATACTATGAATATTAAATTTCAGGGGGAAATTTGATTTCGGGAAAGGATTTTTTTTTTTTTTTTTTTAGAATTTATAAGTTGAGGGGAGGGGGGAGAATTTTTGGGAAAATTTGGAAAAGAGGATATTTGAATAAATTTTAAAAAAATCTTTATAGTTTTCATAGTGTTTATAAGTTTAAGAGAAATTAAAGGTTTTATACATTGAAACATAGACGATTAAGATAAAATGAATACATAAATTGAATTGGAATTGGATGTTTTTCTTTTGTAAGACCCACAAAGAAAGTCACTTTGAACGAGTTTTTGAAAATCAGATTTTTTATTAAAAAAAAGAGAGGCAATTAAATTTTATATTTAGAATATTCTAGGATGCTTATACACAGTAGCTATTATAGTCATTAAAAAAATGTGGGATGATAAAAAATGACCAATCGCTTATAAAACAGGCGCACATTTCTATCCGGGTTTTAAGAAAAAAACTAGTCGTACACGGGAGATAAGCAAATATTAAGATTATTAATTATCCCCCTTCAAACAATACACAAATATTGATTGACGTTTAGGGACAGACTCCAATTTTTTAGACAAATCTATTTCTGCAATTTTGTTGGAAAACCTATGCCGATTGTGTTTTTTACTGGATAAAATATGTGAGAGATGCAAATCAGCGACGACAGAGATGGTAAAAAAAAAAATATATGCCCTCGATATCAACTCCCAGAATGCATTAATAATATATTGTAAGGGAGGGACCATTAATTTTTCTCTTGTTTCTCTTTTAGATTACTCCCCTCTCATAATTTTCCCCCTATTTATAATTTTTTCCAAACCCCTTATTAGGTCTTCTGCAGAAAGACTCTCACTAATTAAATACCGAAAGGAAAAATAAATATTAAAACAAAAAATAGCGAAGTTCTTCCAGAATGGCCTGCTGCTTCCCCTAAGATCAAATATGTCTGAAGATAGCCGGGAGCGATTTGTTAATAAATATAAATGAATTAAAAAAACACTATTTTTCGATCTGAGGCTGTTTAATTGATTTGAAGAATAATTAGCTGACAATTATGATTACGGTAAGAACACAGAGAATATGCGTTGCTTTAAAAAGAATTATATTGCTATAATGTTAAATAAATAAATAAATAAATAAATAAAGAAGACATATTCGATTTATTTATTTAAAAATATTTAGCTGACAATGACAATTAATTTTATGGAAGAAGAAAAAGTCATTTTTTCTTAATAGTATATTTATGACAGATATTTATTATTTACAAAAGAATAACATTTTTTTACCTGTAAATTTTTACATTAATTTTAATAATCTGATGTCGCTAAGGTAAAAATTCCGCCTATACCCATTTTAAAATGAATTGTTTCAATATCAATTTATGTCGTCCCGTCGGCTAAAACGGTACAATTTTAAATAAATACATTTCAAAAAGTGACATTCGTTTTATTGATTTGAAGAATATTTAGTTGACGATTATTTTTATGGTAAGACAGAGAATACTTATTGTTTTAAAAAGAATTAAATTGTTAGAATTTTAAATAAATGTAATTTCTTCTTAATAGTATTGACCTTGACAGATATTTATTATTACAAAATTTTTTTCTATTTTAACAGTAAATTATACAGCTTGATGTAGAAAACACTGGGATTTCCACGGGGTTCTGCTAGTCAAGATATAATTCTACCAAACTGCATGTCTAGAATCCTTATTCTAGTTTTGATCAAAATCCCTTATATGATTTTGATGCTAGAAAATGTCTTAATTTTAAGGCTTCAGCTTAATCTTGCTTAATTAGTGTCTAGTGACTATGAATCAAATTTAATGCAAATCTGATATATTTAAATTTTCAAATAAGAGGTTGTGACCATATTATGCCCTCTAAAAGCCTTTTAAAATACGACAAAGAAACTGAAATTTAAGCAATATTTATTATATTTATTGTAGTGTTACTGCACCGACGATTCACCGGTGAGGGGACGAGTTACGGCCCCTGGCGATGACTCAGTTAGAATGTATTTTGACCGCCAATAAACCTTGTTAATTATCCTATACGTTTCTCTGTCTTACTACTCATTTAACCCAGCCAATAACCTTACATGGTGCTAGATAAAGGATACAATTTCTGGAGACCGAAAAAACAAAGTAAAAGATCGGATATCATAGTAAGAAAAACAAAGGATTTCTAAGAGAAAGAAAATTCTACTATCGATAAACAAACGACTTACGGAAAACGGTCCCACAAAAACAAAAAAAAAAAAGTAAGAAAAGAGAGAACAGTGAGTACAGAAATTTGTTTTTCTCATATACATCGTATACTTTTGAAAAATGCCTCACACGGACATAAAACAATATTCTGCTAATATACCACCCCCCGAACGAATGACTCTCGTTGGAAATGTTGCTAATAACTGGCGAAAATTTAAACGAAATTTTCTCAATTATTCGATCGCTAGTAGATTGTCTAAAGAAGCAGATACTTCATATCAGACATCGGTATTTTTAGCAACTATCGGGGAGGATAGTTACGATATATATGAAGGGTTGAAGTTTAACTCTGAGGAAGAAAAGACGGACCTAGAGAAGGTGATGAAGAAGTTTGAGGATTTTTTCGTGGGCAAAACACACGAAGCTTACGAATCCTATACATTCCATCTTCGCAAGCAAGAAGTATCGGAAGGTATCGAGACCTATATAGCTGCTCTTCGACAATTTGCAAAGAACTGTAATTTCGGACAGCTACAGGATAGGCTTATTCGAGACCAAGTCGTTGTCGGAGTTCGAAGTGATACCATCAGAGAAAAGTTACTGTCTGATAAACAGTTTACTCTAGACAAGTGCCTACAAATAGGTAGAGCCTACGAAACTTCGAAACAACAGACGCAGACCATTTCCTCCGGTGCCGATGCAGCGGATCCTCAAATCAACCAAGTTACAAAGCGAACCTACAAGACAAACTTCACCAAACAACCACATCCGAAATCGAAAATGCCTAGCAAATGCACACACTGCGGGAAATTTCCATTCCACAATAGAAATGACTGCCCAGCAAAAGATGCACGCTGCAGAATTTGTTCGCAGAAAGGGCATTATGCAAAATTTTGCAGAACAGATAAGGCGAAGGTTAGAGAAATAAGAGAGGAAGAAAATCATTTTTTAGGTTCTGTCACTCTCGATAATATAGGTACAATTACCACTGAGAATAATACAAATTGGCAGGCTAAAATCAAGGTCACCACTAAGACCTGTACCAAAATTATAAATTTTAGGCTGGATACAGGTGCAGATGTGACCGTAATCCTGGACCGGTTCTTCAGGAAAAATTCCCCACTCATCCAACCCACAAACCAAAGACTGTACGGACCGGGTCATCATGAGATAAACCTCATAGGATGTGTGAAGGCCAAACTGGCCACGGAAAAAGTAAGCTCGCAACAAGACCTTTATGTTATAGAGAGTCTGCAAGAACCTCTACTGGGAGGACCAGCAATCAAAGCCCTCAACCTGCTGAAAGCAGTTAATAGAGTGACAAGCGAAGGGCACCAGTATAAGAAAGAGTTCCCAGAACTGTTCACAGGACTAGGGAAACTGGAACATGTGTACCAGATACGTTTGGAGGCAGGAGCTCAGCCCTTTTCCATTGCTACCCCTAGAAGATTGCCGTTGCCTATGAAACAGAAGATTCAGGAAGAACTGAAACGTCTGGAGAACGAGGACATAATCCGTCCAGTCAAATCACCAACTGATTGGTGTGCCCCAATAGTCGCCGTCCAAAAAGCTAACGGTAAAGTTAGGTTATGTGTCGACTTTACCAAGCTAAATGAGAGCGTGAAACGGGAAAAATTTCTTTTACCCACCACAGACCAATTACTGACCGAGCTCGATGGAGCCACAGTGTTTAGCAAGCTCGACTGCAACAACGGTTTCTACCAAATCGTCCTACACGAAAAATCGCAGGTCCTTACCACATTTATAACACCTTATGGGAGGTACTGTTTCAAACGAATTCCATTCGGAATAAGTTCTGGGCCAGAAATCTTTCATAGGGAGATGATACACATTTTGTCCGGAATACCAGGAGTCATCTGTGATATAGATGACGTCCTAATAAGTGGAAGAAACCAGCAGGAGCACGACCAGCAACTAAAAGCAGTACTGCAGAAAATGAAGGCTGCAGGAGCTACACTCAACGATAAATGTGTATTTTCTGTCAGAAACAAAGTTTCTGGGTCACATTATATCAAAAGAGGGAATACAAATAGATCCCGAAAAAGTAGCAGCAATTATGGACTTGCCCAGACCTGAGAATGTGTCCGAATTACGACGCTTACTGGGCATGGCAAACCAGGTCGGAAAATTTGCTAAGAATCTAGCCGAAACCACCAAACCACTCCGAGAGCTTCTTAGGAAAGAGTCAGAAAGGATCTGGGATGAGCCTCAGAAAGCAGCATTCCAGACCCTGAAGAAGCAACTGAGTTCTGCACCAGTACTGACTCATTACAATTCCAACAAGCCGACAAGGGTATCAGCAGATTCATCTAGCTATGGTCTAGGCGGTGTACTACTGCAGAAGCAAGAAAATGACTGGAGACCGGCATTTGATGCTTCACGATCTCTGACAGAAACAGAGCAGAGATATGCACAGGTTGAGAAGGAGGCACTAGCAGTCACTTGGTGTTGTGAAAAATTTGCGGACTACTTGGTCGGAATGCCAAAATTCACAGTCGAAACCGACCACAAACCACTGTTGGAACTGTTGAAGTCAAAGCGACTCGACGAATTGACTCCAAGAATTCAACGTTTCCGCATGAGGTTAATGAGATTCTCTTATGAGATCATATACACAGCGGGAAAAGACCTCACAACAGCAGACGCTTTGTGCCAAGCACCTGGGAGTAGTCCCGTTATACAGGATATCCAGCAGGAGACAGAGACCGACTCATTTATCCGCTCAGTCATAGGAAATATCTCGGCGAGCGATAAACGATTGGAGGATATCCGACTAAAACAAAATACTGACCAGGTCTGCAGTCAGGTAATCAAATATTATGAGATGGACCACTGGCCCGAAAGAGCAAGGCGGGACCCTGAACTAAAACAGTACTGGTTTGTCAACCAGGACCTAACAGTTTACCAGGGACTTCTAATGTACCAGAGCCGACTTGTCATTCCTAATGTACTTCAAAAAGACATACCAGAGCATCTACATGAGGGACACCAAGGTATTGTCAAATGTCGAGCACTAGCTTGCGAAAGTGTGTGGTGGCCTGGCCTCTCTAAACAAATTGCAGACAAAGTTGGGAAATGTGGTATCTGTGAAAAAGAACGAAAATATCCACCAGAACCACTACAACCTACCAAATTACCTGCATATCCATGGCAGAAAATAGGAATGGATCTGTTCGAATTCATGGGACACCGATATCTTCTGATTGTCGATTATTTTTCCAGGTGGATTGAAATAGCCCATTTACGGACAACCACCTCAGCCAGCGTAATAGAGCATAGCAAATCAATATTCGCTAGGCATAGGATCCCAGAGACAATCATATCTGACAACGGTCCCCAATTCAGTTCTAGTGAATTCAGGAACTTTTCAAATGTTTTTGACTTCCTGCACCTGACAAGTAGCCCCCATCATCCGCAAGGAAACGGAGAAGCTGAACGTGCAGTCCAGACAATAAAAAACTTATTGAAGAAAGCAAGTGACCCATACATAGCACTGCTAAATTATCGCAGCACTCCTCTGCAACGCGGCAAGAGTCCTGCAGAGCTGTTAATGAATAGAAAACTAAGAACACGGATCCCTACCATTCCTCAAAGAAATTCATTTGATCAGCAAAACATCGAGGAACATAGAAGGGCAGACACCCGGCTCAAAGCCAGACAAAAGCAAAACTATGACAAACGTCATCGGGCTAAAGATCGTCCTGCCTTTGAAAAAGGACAACCAGTCTGGGTCAAGATACCTAAGACCAGTACAGCTGTAGTAAGTAAAACTCTGTCACCAAGGTCAGTCCTAGTTAAGACAGATTCAGGACTACACCGACGCAACAAAAGTAATCTGCGCCTAAGGAACGGAGAAACCAGCTTCTCTCAGGTGGCTACCCCACAGGAAGCAAACACCTTACCATGTTCCCCTCGATATGGATATATGTATAGCTGTGATGATGACTCAACAGATCTTCCCAGTAACCAAAGAAACATCCCATTAGAGAGTTCCAGAGGTCCTGACCAAGGGAAATATACAAGAAGCGGTCGATAAGTTCGACCGCCTAAAAGACTGTCCTTGTAAAGAACTTTACAACCGAAAGGGGGATGTAGTGTTACTGCACCGACGATTCACTGGTGAGGGGACGAGTTACGGCCCCTGGCGATGACTCAGTTAGAATGTAATTTGACCGCCAATAAACCTTGTTATTTATCCTATACGTCTCTCTGTCTTACTACTCATTTAACCCAGCCAATAACCTTACATTTATTTTTCACAAAAACATTTGAATTTTCACTTTTTATCACCTTTGCATAAAACTAAATTAAAATAAATATAGCCAACATTACCCTTAAGTTTAGAGCGTTCCAAAATTCATAATGATTCGTTAATTAATTTAAGAGTAAATCCTGTACATACAAATATATAAACATATACACAGACCTAATTTTATATAAATAGAGATGACTACGCTTTTTAAAACAAATTATAACTATTAATATCGATTAGGTGTATTTAATACAGAAACCGCTGAGCGACCTTCTTTAACAATAGTTCTTAACTTCTTTAAGACTCCCTAAAGCTATAGATCTTATTTTTTTTTAATTATATACAGAATCAGATTCGTAAACAAACAAAAAACAACTTCACATAATTTATATAAAACGCACTAGAATTAAATTCTCTACTGAACCCGGATAGTTTTAACGCATGGAAACGATTTGTAAGAGTTTTTATATAGTTAAAAAAAATTCTTACAAATCGTTTACATATGTTAAAACTATGCAGGTTCCGTCATTTTGTTTGGTTTACAAGTTCTCGAATGTTAACTATTCTGTAATTTTACAGTTTACAAAAACATTGCAAATTGTTTCCACATGTTAAAACCATGCAGCTTTGGTAGAGAATCTTATTCTAATGCGTTTTATATAAATGTATTATTGTTTTTTTGGTTTAGGAGTTTGAGTATTAACTATTCTGTACTTTTACCAAAACTGGTTTTGGAGTAGCATTTTTTTGGACTTAATTTAAGTTAAAATTTGCAAAAAATGATTAAATTCATTCGTATTTGTGAAAAACGTGTTTATCGTTTGAAATCGTTTAAGGATTTTGAAAAATGCCACCATTATTTAAGGCATTAGAAAACTAGTAAATATATAAATAGACAAATAGAAATTGTTGTACAAGAGAGCCCTCAAGATTTTTATTCTGTTCAAGGTCAAGTAGACCACAAATATCCACTTCATACAAAAAGCAAAAAAATTCAGAACTTTTGATGTTTGAGAAACTACAATGAGTTCATCCTTTCAAAGGGGTCAATGACAAATTAGGAAAGAAATGTTGGGGAGAGAGGGGTATTTACAATCGCACCGCCATGAATAGATTTGATTTCTTTGTGTCATGACTAAGTCATTACTTAGGATAAGATGGACTGGGGAAAGTACTAGAACTCCCACTCAGTCATTTGTCGCCCCTTCTTGGATAGCATTGGCATCTTATTAGCCTAGAATTGTTGTGCAGATATTCTGAGCAAGCTCCGCATGAACCATCATCATTATCATATTCGGTTTAACGTCCGTTTTACATGCTGACATGTGTTGGACAGCTTTTAGAAATTGACTTCGAAACTAACATATCTCTGGATAGCTTTTTATTTATTCCTCTTTCTCTCAAGTCCATCCTTATCACTTCCTCCCATGTTTTCCTTGACCTTCTCCGTGAACTGGACCTGCTACCTCAACTGTTGTACATCTACTAACCCAAGAACTCTCACCCATTCTTTCAACGTGATGATACCATAAAAGTCTCCTGTTCTGCACACATCTCCCTATACTGTACAGATTTAATCTTACTCTGAGGTCATCAGAACTAAGACGGTTTTTAAGACTCGCATTACACAGCTATCACATCATTCCCATATAATTTCTCTCCATGCAACGCATGTCCTCAACCCTCACTAGCCAGGTTTCATTTCCATACATCATCGCATTGCGTACACATGCCTAATAGACATGACTTGGTTGGCAGTAGTAACGCTCTGCTGGGTAGTAATTACAGAAGTTCCCTGAACTTACTCCATCCACTCCTAACACTAGCACCTGCTCCTCCCCGTGCTCCAACAATGGTATCACTAAGGTAACAAAACTTCTGAGCAACCTCAGTAGCTTTGTAATCTAAGTATACTTTCTCCACATCTAATTTCTCGTCTGTCTCTATTGTCTTAAACCTCTTGCACACGAACTGGCTATCATCCTTCAACCTACCTGTAATTCAACTGCCCTGTAATTTCTCGTCCGTCTCTATTGTCTATACTGACAAGTACTACAAAAAATTGAGTTGCTCTCAAATTCCTTTCTACAAACTGAGCCGGGGAACCTTCTTCTTTCAGAAGAATGTCATACACTACAACCACTGATCATCACTTTGGTCTTAGTAACATTCACTCATAAAGTCTGAAATAAATCATGCTTATCAAAATGCTGCACACTCGGAAGCCAATTCTAAGACTCCTGGTATTCAGTACCTCCAGTGGCGAGCCGACTCGTTCCCTACTTCAGCCAAGGGTCTACTCACTATACAGACTGCCCATCACAAGTAGGTTCAGCTCAATCGGTCTGCGTGTTCGGTGATCCAACGCCGCATTCCTTCCATGTCGTCTGCCAGCTGCCAGCTGATTGGCTAATCGCCTCGGCATCTCTCGGGTAACATGCCCGAATGCTGCCGACACGAAGTTTCCGGAAACTGGTTCATATTCGATATCAGTACCATAAATTTAAATGTCTGTTAATGCATTTGATAGAAAAATCGAAGAAACTAAAAACAAACCATAAACCAGCGGAAGAAGGAACACAAAGAAAAATAATGCAAAAAGGAAGAAACAAGTATAAAGAGATTATAATACGACATTGAGAGTCTATATAGCACGATCTCTGTCGGTATATTATTATTAGAGTAGGATAGTATTCAGGAGAGTTAGAGAAAGGTACATGCTTATAGGTTATTAGTAAAAAAATTCATAGTGCAATTATCAAAGTTATGTTGATGCGAAAAATACAGACACATATAAACTTGTCTCAATAATTTTATCAAGCACCACGTCAAAATACAATGTCACCAGCTCGACAGAGTGCAGCTGCAACAAAAGGCGAACTGACTGCCAACCATATCCAGCTTAATTGCTTGATTCTGGGATCATCCTGGAACCCGAATGATGCGGAAAACTTCAAACTACTAAATTATCTGAAAAGGATAAAGATTTACAATAGAATTATAAAGTTATCTTATCGAATATTAACAGTCAGACCCAAATAGCATTTAAGCTGACAAATAAAACTTTACTTCTGACAAGCCAATTTTCATTTGTTATTGTTGTACCATGTTATTGGCAATATAATAACGTTTTTTGCTAAAGATTTTTTTTTTTTATTACTTAGTCCGGCCCAGGCGATTGCTAATATGAAACATTTTTAAATAATCACCTAAAATAAAATCAGCAAGGGGGATAACTCATTTTAAATTGAAGAATATAATAGTTGTCTACCCTATGTTTAAAAAGGTGCAAACAAATAAAAATTTAAATGATTTCACTGCATCCCGGGCAACGCCGGATAGGAACAGCTAGTAAATAATAAATGTGGCTTAACTTAACACTGTTCAAAGTGTAAAGCCACATTGATTATCTCTATAAAAAGTTATGTGTATATGTTTATATATTTGTATGTACAGGATTCACTCCTAAACTAATTAACCGATTATTATGAATTTTAGAACACAGCTGTTAGGCGTAAGAGGTCCAAATGTGAACTATATTTATTTTAATTTAGTTTTATGCAAAGGACCTACAAATGGGGTGGAAGCTCTTCATGGAAGTTCAGATACCTCCGATGTTTGTGAAATTTAACAATAGGTATTAGACATCAATTAATAAATATTCCCCAAATTTTAGATTCTTCAGAGTATTTTAAAGGGTTTTTAGAGGCCATATTATGGGCACAACCTCCCATTTGAAAATTCAAATATTTCAGGTTTGCATTCAATTTGATCCATTGTCATTAGACACCAATTAAGCAAGATTCCCTGAATTTCAATTTCTTCTTAAGTCTCCTAAAGCTTAAGCCTTAAATTTGATTCATAGTCATTAGATACCAATTAAGCAAGATTCCCTGAATTTCAATTTCTTCTTAAGTCTACTTAAGCTTAAGCCTTAAATTTGAGACATTTTCTAAAATCAAAATCATGTTATGGATTTTGATCAAAATTGAAATAAGGATTCAATACGTAAAGTAGTTTAGTGGCATTATATCTATACCTAGTGGATGGGAGATAGTCGCTCGACACCGAATATTACTTTTTAAATTTAAGCCCCTGTTTGCACAAAAATTTAATAGTTTTTGTATTCATTATGATGTATTTTTGGTGGTGCGTCTGAATTGTGTTTCTCTCTCATTGGTTCTAAAATATAGGATTTAAATATAAATACAATCATAACTTGAACACAACACAATGGACCCAATGTCTGTGCAACTGACCACTGCCAATTCCAGAAGACAAGATACTTTGATCCTTGGCACAAAGCACAGTTATTCTGATCCTACACAGAACTGTTAATTCATTCATAAATGACCACATAATTTTTTATGGGTACTATGCAAGTAATCTTGGGGGGGGGGGAGGATAAAATATCGGAAATGAAGGAGAATGCTGTAACTACTTGGTCATTGAACAAACAAAAATAAAGGTATTGAAAAGCCAACACACTAGAAGAATTGCACTCTGGCCGACAAAAAATGCCTGAGCAGCCCTGTCTTTATTCCTCGGTAGGGGCACCTTAGGCGATTAGCAATAAACTAACCCCTTCTCAAAGAGAGAAGGTAAAGGTACTGAACAAAACCATACCTCAGCCCGATAGAAAAAAGTCCACCAGCATCAAAATGGATCAATTGTCGAGGAGTTATCCTCAAAGCCTATAAATAGACAATGTTTTAATAGAATCCTCACCTTATTTAATTCTGTTTCGAGTCAATGGTCAAGTGGAGCACAAGTACAGACACACTTAGAAAGGAAATTCAAAATCTTTTGATGTTTGAGAAACTACAATACAGCCATCTTTTCAAGGTATCACAGACAAGTAAGCACCCCATTAAGTGTGAAAGAAATGTTATAAATTAGTACAAAACAGTTGAGGCTCATAAATGAGTGGGGGTCTTGTCTGACTTAACAAATACAGACTTGTTGAATCTTAATCAGCAGCAGCAACGAATATTTTTTCTAAAATTGTCAACTGTTGATTGGATAAGAATCTTAATACATAAATTTTATTTAAGCCAATCAGAAGTGCAGAAAATATACACTTTCACACCTTTTAAAAATAGACATTGGAATATTGGTACCATGCGCTTGGAGGTACCTAATACATCACAGTCTGCTAAAAAACCTTCCACTGCGCGAATCCTTTCACCAGTTACAGACTAGACTGTCCAGATCTAATCTCGTACACTCCCTAACAGGCTGCTCCCCATACTAAAGACGCTTCTTTTTTTCAGAGTTAGCACGAGACTGTTTCTTACCAGTGACTGTATATTCGGCTATTTCTCTAGATTCGTTATCTGTCATCAATAAAATTTAATTTATTTTTGTATGGATCGACTTTGTCATTCTTTCTGATTTACAGACTCAAGAAGAGAGAGAGGGGAGAGAGAGAGAGAGATAGGGGAGAGAGGGAGAGAGAGGGTAGCAATTTATCTTGAAAATAAAACTAATATGAAAGATACAGCACTTTCATACACAGGAAATAGAATTTGCAATATCTTTAAGAAAACCCTTTAAAAAATGTCACTCAGCATTATTTAAGAACAATTTATTATTTCATAAAACCATCTATATACCATTAAAAGGTTGTGGTGTTTTGAAAGTTTGTCTGTTCATATGCAAATAGAAACGGGTGATTGATCAGCAAAAAGGAATAAGCAGAATACACATTACTAAGGCAGTAGTTTTTACAGTGTCAATACCCGAGTTAGAATCTCACATAAGTCAAAAAGATTTTTTTTAACTGGATACGTGTTTTATAAATTTAAAAAAAATCAACATCAAAAACAATACATAAATATATTTTTTAAACTAAGTGACCTTTTTTATGATCTGCAAAAAAATAGACATGAAAAGGTATTCAGCATCAGTTCAAAGTGAAGCATAATTTCTAATCTTTTTTGCCAATAAAACAATACGTAAATACATTCATCGTAGTTACTCTCTCATCTATTAATAATGGAGTTTATGTGTCTGTCTGTCTGAAGCCGAACTCCATCAGAGTACTATGACTATTTATTAGGTCCGCCAGCTTCATTATATACTATTAAAAAAAACGCCATAAACACTATGCGCATTTCTCAATTTACATAATCAATTGCTTTTGAACTTCTAATAAATTAGTATTCGCAAATATACACTCATGATTGTTTTTTTTCAGATTTCCACATGTATTTACGCTATTTTGCTCGCTAATAATCTTACTTATAAATTATAATTAATTCTTTTATTATTTATTTATAAAATGAGTTACGTAGTTATTTCCTCTACGTCCAACTGATTGAACAGCGTACCTCCCTCTGAACGAGCGCGTCATTTCAAATGTAAACAAACCGCTGGCATTTAACCGTGATACTTTACTGATTTATTTTATTAAAACGTTCTGAGTTTGCTTATTTTCTTAATCTTATTAGCCATTATATTGAATCAAATTGTTTAACTAAAATAATAATTGATTTAAAAATTACTTTTTAAAAAAACACACACACATTATAATGAATGAGTTACGTAGTTACGTACAGCGTTCGTTATTTATTTTATTAAAACGTTCTGAGTTTGTTTATTTTCTTAATCTTATTAGCCATTATGTTTTAAAAAACAAATTCACTGAATCAAATTGTTTAATTAAAATAATAATTGATTTAAAATTACTATTTAAAAACACGCACACACACATAACAAATTTAGTTCAGGTAAACTTTTTCTTTCCAAGAATTAAAAAACTATTTGTGTTTACTGTATTTGATTTTTTTAATACTTTCATATCCAATATTATCATTTTTTCACGACCTCAACTGAATTTATGATTACACCTTATACGCTATTAAGCTTTCATTTACAAACTGTTTTTATTATTCCATGTTTTATTTATTAAAAAAAAGATGTGATTTTTTTTTTCTTTACTGTCGACAAAAAAACTAACACATTGTACTGGAAAACTATACAACTGATTTTAGAATCAAATTGTTTAATTAAAAAAAGGTCATTAAACAAACACACACACACACTGTATTTGATTTTTTGGTGTTTTTTCACTTTAGGACCCGCGCTAACTTTGACCCCGTCGTTAGGGTTAGGGTTAGGGTCAAGGTCAAAGTGGAGGTTAGGGTTAGGTTTTTTTTTTTTTCCTTTTTAATTAAAAATATTTATATGTATGGGGGGAGGATAAAAAAAATTGGTGGGAGGGCGGTCAAAAAATTTGTTTTTTTTCTTTTCTTAACTAAAAATATTTCTATGTATGGGGGAGGGTAAAATAAAAAAAATTGAGAGGGAGGCAAACAATTTTTTTCTTTCTTTTTAAACTAAAAATATTTCTATTCATGGGGGAGGGTAAAACAAAAATCGGGGTAGGGTCGAATTTCTTCTTTTCTTTATTTTCAATTAAAAATATTCTTGGTCATAAACAAAGAAAATCAATGTCTAACCACCCCAAAAATATGACTGGGGCTCCATCAGTTTACGCGTGAGCGTTCATTTCTGACGCGGCAGCCTAGCAAAAATATGCGACCGGAGGGAGCATATATTTGCTAGTACAAATAATAAGTAGTGTATCTTTTCCACAACATTTCACAAATATTTTTCTTCGTACTAGCTCTAAAGTTATAAAAGCCAAGGTAAAGATGTAAATTGACATACCAAGATACTGTATCTTAAGGAGTGTTATATTTAATTAAAAAACACATTAAGTGATAGCAAATTGAATCGTAAACGCTAAATGCTGAAAAAACATTGTATCATGTTGAATTTTTAATATGGCCGATATAAATAAATCGAAAAAAATGTCAAGGGAAATAAATCTGTTCATATTATGCCACAAAGAAGATAATCGTGTAGTTAATAAAGATTCAAATATTTATTATTTCCATTTTGTAAAAAATGTTAAATGGCAAGGCTTATGTTTTAAAATAGTGCTGACCATCATATTTTAAGATTTGCCTAAAGTTAATGTTAAACAGAAAATGATGGCAATTTGTGAACGAGGATTTAAAGAAAGAAAAGAAACTTGATATGAATTAATATTACGAAGGAAGCGTAAAGTTATTTGCCACGGCAATCGGTGGTTGAAGAGGTTTCTTGTAGTTATTGAAGGAAAGGAGCTTTGTCTTTGCAGCATTAAAAGTCACCAACCATTTATGACCCCATTCCACTACAGCCTGGAGGTCATTTTCTAAGGATTCAACCATTGCCTCGGATATCTGCACATCCGTTTTGCCTACATGGCGAGAGTAGAGCATGGTGTCGTCAGCAAATATACCTATCTCAGACTCAATGTCATCAGAGAGGTCGTATAGCACGTCTGCATGTAACAAGATTAATACACGATGAATCATCTTGGTGCTAAAGCCAGATCACATGATCAACATTAACCCTAGGTTCAAGATTGATTCCCAAACAGACAAGATGTGATCCTGCAATTCTTTGCCATCGGCAGAAGAATCAACGAATTCAAGGATAAAGATTATTTCGTCTTGTCTACATTCACTCAACGTGTTCCTGTGTTTCCGGTAAATAAAACTGCATATCTCTTTAGTTGTGAAGCCATCGTTTATTTCGTGAGGAATAGTGATCCAATTTACTTATATTTCAACCAGATGTGGCCAGACGAATTACTCTCCCAAGTAAATCGTCAATCTGATTTTCTTCTCGAGATAAACCTCCAAACTAAAAATTGGTTTTCCAAACTAAGAGTAGAAACACCGACGTGATTTAAAACGTGCAACCTTCTTTAAAAAAGAAATCAGACATTTTTTTCTCGTAACAGCAACCTATGACTGTCCACAGAGATTATTTGTTTCCACATTCGGCAATTTAAAGACTTTTTTCTGCTTTCCTGCTCATTTTAAAATAAAAAAGGCATCTTCCGCTTCGGAAAGATTTCAGGATTTCTCCTAATGACTAACTCACACCCAAGTTAATCGTATTTAAATAAAAATAATTCTAAGTAACCCTTTATGGTGTAGACTTATGTTGTTAGGATTATGATTTCACAATAACAATTTTTGACATATTTTTACCAAATATGTATGCCATCTTCAATTTAGCCATTTTTGACTTGCCACGTGCAATTTTACGCCCACCTTTTTCGTAATGCGATTAATACAGTATTTTTTCGAATACTAGCTTGACTCATTCCTTGTCTCAACACGTGATATTTTCCGTTCACCTTATTTTTTGCCGCCTATTGGAAGTACGGCACTATATTTTCATATATGTTCCAAATTTCTTTCCTAATATCATTCGTCCGTAGGAAGAATCTAATACTAGTGTCTTTATAGTCAAGTTCCAACTGAGCACCTAAATATTACTTCTTCTGTTTTACGATGAGCTCCAATTTGCTCCTCGCTTACTCAGGAATGTTCATGTTTGGTTTGCTCGAATCGAGGCATATTTCACTGCCCACAGGATAGTGTCTGCACTGAAACAACTTAATTTGTTAATCAGTGCAATTCCTGCTTCACTTACAGCTACAGTGAAGAATTTAATTATGGATCCTCAACCTGACGCATCATACGAGACTGCAAAATAGGAGATACTGCGGTGTACTACTGTTTCTGCCAAATGTGGATTTCAAACTCTGATAAATAACAAATTGCTGAGGAATCGGTTGCCAACACAGTTACTTAGATGCATACACGAATTGGCGGAAGAGGCCCTGGCAGGCAGCGGTTAATTGAGGCAGCTGTTCGTGTCCCGTTTGCCACCTGCCATACTCGTTACAGTTATGGAGACTGATACGGTAGAGCAACTTGCTTCCTTAGCTCATAAGGTCAAAGGTTTTACGCGGAGGTCCCCTACGGTGGCGAGTGCTAACTCGATTACAGACATCTCGACAGTGTCTGCAAAACCAATGCCTGACCTGGCTTATGCAGCCATGCAAAAATCTATCGACAACCTAACCAGGGAAATTGAGAAATTAAGGTTGTCTAGGCATATATCACCTGGGTGTCAACATCGTCGTCACTCTCCTTCACCTGCACAATCTCGTAGAAATACTGTGCCCTTATTGCAGGCTGGATTTCGTGTTGTGGTGTCCCAGTGACAGACAGTTTGAATCTTCTTATTTCAAGAGCTATCAAAGATACTTGGTATTAAATGTACGAGGACTACTAGCTGTCACCCAACTTGCAACGGTATGATTGAGCGCTTTCATCGACAGTTAAAAGCCTTATTACGTGCAGCCCCTGATTCACAGCGTTGGATGGAGTACGTTCCCATCATTCTCCTTGGCTGTCGCTCTTCTATGAAAGAAGACTTGGAGTATTCCCCAGACGAACTGCTTTACGGTACATCACTTGCGTTACCTGGTGATATGTTCACTCCTTCAGAATCAACAATAATGGATTTGGAACCCTATGTTAACAGACTTAGATGCTATTTCAGCAGTTTACCACCCATGAACACTCATCATCAAAGCATCAAGTCAGCTTTATCTAAAGACATTTCATCATGGGCACACGTTTTTGTTCGAAATGACTCGGTTAAACCACCACTCACACCTTATTCCAGTCCATTTCGTGTGCTCCATCGTAACAAAGAAATATTTTACTCTAGATATTGGTGGAACTAAAGAGACTGTGTCGGTCGACAGACTTCAGCGATCATATACATACAATGACACCCTGGAACTCCATGTTTCATCCACCATAACATTGTCTGAATTAACGTATACAGTATCTTCAGATACATCGCAATCATGTCTTCCCACTCACGTTACCACTACACCTTCTGGTAGACATGTGCGTTGGCCTAAAAAGCTTTTAAAAACCTTATATATCTGAACATTTACATTTCCTAAAGTAATGAACTGGCTATTCTGGTGCCCCCTCGACGTAAATTCACTAGATCAACTCGACAATCAGCTAAATCCCATCCATTCACTGTGGAGGTCCCCAGATGCCGGAGACCTTTCTATTCCAATAGCTTCTTTCCTTGTGCTGCTGGCCTCTGGAACTCCCTCCCTGCCCCGTTTTCCCGACGGTACTGACATGTAGAAATTTAAAACTAATGTAAACAGACATCTCGCTGCGCAGCTCCCAATTTAGGTTGACCCCCCCCCCCAACCTTTTTTCTCAGTAGCCCCTTATGTCTACAGTGGCGTCCTGCCTTGTTTGGGGTGAACTATGTTAAAAAAAAATTTTTTTTAAGTAATTAAGTATCACTTCTATAATTTTGCATCTGCATGTGTAAAATTTCCTGTTTGAATGAAACCTGTTCCTTTTTTAAGCAAACTATTTTGTATTAGTCTATGTGATTATCGGTGAGATTGTGATTTGGCTTGTGATTATGTAACCATCTCCTCTTCACCACATGAACAAATGAGACACCTACACCTATGCCCAATGAGATTCATACGCGATGAATCGTTTTGGCACGAGAACCAAACCAGCCTGACTCTCAAACAGACAAGATGTATATCCTGCGCTCTCTACCTGGGCCAGTCAGACGAGTCAAGAAACTCCAGGATAATGTTAATTCATCTTGTCAACATGAATCTTGAGTTTGCGGTTTCTCTTCAAGCTGATAAGACGTTTCCTGTTGTCGCTCAACCTCAACACGGAGCTGGTGAGCTATCGAACTCCGGGATAATATATATATTTTTTTTTTATGGAAGTCGCTTCAGACAAGGCATGAAGCCACTTGATGTAAGGAGCTAAAAAAAAACTACTTCAATGTCAAAAACTAGCCAACGATAAGTGTTGGATGGATAGATTCTGACTCAGAAAACAGCAATTCTTCCCCGTTTGTCAGAAACATCGCTCATGGAATATGAGGAATAAAAGACAAAATAAGGGAAGCGAGAGTTACAAGGCTGCCAAGAGTAAACCCACCAGTCACTTTCTACTCTCCTATATTGTTTCGTCTAACCGACATGAATCAACCTATTGTACTACCTTCATTTTGTTCCTGTGTTTCCGTGAATAAGACTGCATATTTATTTAGTTGTGGAGCCTTTATTTCGTGGAAGAATGATGATTCCTTTTTGGCTCATGTACCATTTCTATTTCAGTCAGATTCGGTCAGGCGTATTACTCTTCCAAGTAAGTTCGCCATTCTCATTTTCTTCCCGATTTCATCTACAAACTCTAAAAGGTTTCCTCCAACTAAAATAGAATCTATTTTTATTTGGGGAGGGGGGGGGGGGAATTCTACAATAATGCCTAAAAAGATAATGTAATTTCTTTTTTATTATTTCAACAGTGTGTTTGGTTTGCTGTAGAAATTCTTTGTAAATTGATCCGGGTCCCACAGGCTGGCACCCTACCTTCTGACCTTGTATCACATCTTCCTTCAGCGGCGGGAGGGGGGTAAATACTTGTCCTCGCCCTCGGGAGGTAAATACTCGCCCTCGCCTTCGCCCTCGGGCTAATATCAGAGTGGGATTTGGTTATTGTCGGTATCAGAAAATCATCCTCACAAACCTTATCTTTTTTTTTTTAAAGAATGAATTGATTTATCATCGGCTGCCTTAGCCTTACCGAAATGCCGACGGGGACGATCACGGCAAAGTTTGATTGAAACCATCCAGAGTACCCCTCCCCCACCTACACACACAGACGTTAAGCCGACCTCGTGTCATATTGTGACCATGGTCATATTCACTTCTGATGGGAAGAAAGGTAAATATTACTGACAGGCACTATGCAAGTCCTAAATGTTTTTTTCAGGCTCTTTTAACTATTTTGCGTACTGTTGTGTTTGTATAGAGCCTGATTTTTTATTTTTATAAACAGATAAGAATATTATTATTATAGATGAACAAACACTCTCAGTTACCCCCTCTCCCACCAATCCCCAAGAAAATGAGATTCTACTTTTTAAAATTTTTATCTGTGATCACATGTGAACAGTAACACCCTGAGAAACTAAGGGGGAAAAAAACTTTTAAAAAACCAACAAAAAAACCCCTATCATTTTAGAATTAAGAGCGGCAGATCAATTTCGCATATAAATTTCAACGTAAAATCATCACCCATTTCCGGGTCATTCTCGAATCGAATAGTGTTTTAAGGCAGTTAAACAGATTTTTTTTGAGGGGGGGGGGGCACTCAGACTTAAAGTTAAGGAGTTTGCCAGATGCGCATAACAAGGAGGAACGCTGGCTTCCGGTGGAAAAAACTTGAAGAAAGTGTCTACGGGTGCCTGAAAGTGATACAACATTTTTTTTTTTTATTTCAGACTTTTCTTTTTTTCATATTAATTTCAGACTTTCCTTTTTGTCATATTAATTTCAGACTTTTCTTTCATCATAATCTAATAATTAACATAATACAGACTATTTGAAAAATAATTTATTTGTTTTTATTTGATTGTTTTCAAAACATTTTTTTTGAAAACCGGGTGGCACTTTTACCCCCAGCTCAGGCCGCCCAACGCCGCCCAGGCCGCCCAGCCCCCCGGCGTCAGCATTTTGGCTCACGTGACTCAATCGTAGTCACTTATAAACAGAATATTCTTCGTTATTAACTTAGCATATATCCCCCCCAAATACATTTTTTTTGTTTATTAATTATTTACCTTACGAAATAGAATGAAGATTGATGGATTTTTGCCAACCGCCGCCCAGCCCCCGGCGTCAGCATTTTGGCTCACGTGACTCAATCGTAGTCACTTATGAACAGGATAGTCTTCCGTATTAACAATTAGCATGTATCCCACCCCCAATACATTTTTATTTTGTTTATTAATTATTTACCTTACGAAATAGATTTAAGATTGATGGATTTTTGCCAACCGCCGCCCATCGTAAGGTAAATAATTAATAAACAAAAAAAATGTATTGGGGGGGGGGGGATATATGCTAAGTGTTAATAACGAATAATATTCTGTTTATAAATGACTACGATTGAGTCACGTGAGCCAAAATGCTGGCGCCGGACACTGGGCGGCGGTGGACGGCCTGGGCTGGGGGTAAAAGTGCTGCCGGTGAAAACCTTTTTCTTGGAAATGGAGTAACTTCCGGAATCAAACTTTTTTTCTTAGAAATGGAAATGCCCTAACCCTACCCCCCCCCCTAAAAAACCTTATTTTCACTAAATATTAAAAAACAAAACATTAAATAAATTTAAAAAAAAAACACATTCCGGTGCTCAGAAACATTATTTCTTGAAAAAAAAAAAAAAAAGAAGATTATTCTATTTTGTTTATTTTCTTCAATGAAATTTTTTTTAAAGTTTTGAAAACAATCAAATACTTTATTTTTCAAATAGTCTATATTATGTTAATTATTAGAATATGATGAAAGGAAAGTCTGAAATTAATATAAAAAAAAGAAAAGTCTGAAATTAATATGAATAAAAAAAATTTGTTGTATCACTTTCAGGCATCCGTAGACACTTTCTTCGAGCTTCTTCCACCGGAAGCCAGCGTTCCTCCTTGCTATGCGCATCTGCCAGGATTTTTTTTATCCCCCCACCCCAAACAAAACGGCACATAATTTATCTTCATTAGCAAAAACAAATTCCGATTATAACTGCCCTAAAACGACACTGGTCGGGAAATGGGGGTTCGGTTCATATTACGTTAAATTCATATGCGAAACTGAGTGATCCTCGACTCTAAATTCTAAAATAGTTTGTTTTTTTGGTGCTTGTGCATATCAATCCTGACATGTTAGATCGCTCTTAAAAATAAAATAGCTAAAGAAATGTATACACTTTGTTATGTACTTACGTGGTAGATGAAAAAAAGACTGTACACCCAAAATTATGCAAATTCATCCAGTATTTATTTAATTATAAATAAAAAACGATTTTATCACTCGGTAGATATTTCCACCATTTTGTATCTTAGATTTTCCAATAGTCAAGGACGATAACTCATATTTTGATGATTTCGGGGTTTGGGGTCTCCATTGTTTACAAAAATGTCAAAATGTTTTGTACGTAAAATCATTTTTTTTTCTTTTTCTTATAATTTAATAACTACTGGATGAATTTGCGTCATTTTTTCTGCACAATCTTATTTTCAGCTAACACGTAAGTACATAATAAAGTTTATACATTCTTTAAATATTTCAATCTCAGGGTTGATATGCACAAGCACCGTTTTTTTTTTTCGCCAAATATTTCAGGGTGTTTACACGTAATCATCTAAAAAATTAGAATCTCATTTTGTTCGGGGCGGAGGGGTGGTCATTTAGCTGTTCTCAAATGTACCCAGATAAGATTATCAGGTGAGTAAGAGTTGTGTTATTGTTTTATCTGGAGTGCTTTATAATCACCCAGTATTATCACAGAAATAAAAGCATTTTTCAAATAAATGATTAGTTTTGGTCGGAGTGGCAGTGCCTACATTGTAACATTCCACTGTTTAGTAATTGTTTTCTGTTTTAAGTAGTTTTAAGTAAACTTTAAAACAAAATCTAGATTATATATATATATATATATATATATATATATATATATATATCAGGGCCGGCGGGACAGTTATAAAAGTGTGGGGGCGGTTAAACACATGCATATCAACTTAATTATTGATGACCGTAAAGTGGGGGGCTCAAGTTAAAAAGTGAGGGGGGCTTGAGCCCCCCACCCCCCTGTGCCGCCGTCCATGTATATATATATATATATATATATATATATATATATAAGTGGAGAACTAAAAGCGAACTTTTAGGAAAGGTGAAACCTATTGTGAAAAGTATACAGTTCAATATACAGGATAGAGCAGATAGATAGGTAGAAGGATGAAAAGGAATTAGAAAAGCGACGGAGGCAGATCTTGTTTTTCCCCCACAATCTTCATTTTACTTTTTCAAATTTTAAATCTTGGCCGTTGCCAACTTATCTATCCCAGCAATTTCCTCTGATGATAAGATTTTGATCTTTGAAAAGCCTGGCTTAAGGAAAAATTAATTGAATAAATTGTCTTTTTGCAGAATATACCTTACACTGAGCAACTGAATTGAAAAAAGATCTGCCTCCGTCGCTTTTCTAATTCCTTTTCATCCTTCTACCTAATATATATATATATATATATATAATTATTTTTATTTACACAGACATGTACAAAATCTGCGACACTGGCATGTCGATGTTATCGATCAACAGTTATTATGTGATCTAGGGTTAAGATCGGGTTCTAACTCTACCTGATGAGATCTCAGTTTGTAATAGCTGTTGATCGATAACATCGACATGCCAGTGTCGCATATTTTGTACATGTCTGTGTAAATAAAAATAATTATATATAAAAGCACTTTTTATAAACCCGGTTAAAATTCTTTGGATTACTGCCTTGTGGATGTTTTACCTGGATTATTATATATATATATATAGTGTGTAGATTTCAATTTTGTGTTGAGAATCTGAATAACAGAGCTCAATGTAATTTAAACAGAGCAAAACAGAATTATAAAAAGAAAAAACTATACACACATTAAGGTTGTACACATTATAACTTATTTCGACCCCTTAATTAGGTCTCCTCAGATGTATAAACAACACCAATACATTTTTTTCGGTTTATTTTTATGTTTCTACTTTTCCACCGGCCGCCACCGCCAAATGGCTCAAGTGACTCAATCGTAGTCATTTAAAAATTAAAAATAGACTTCATTATTAAAAATAAGCATATAATTGTCATTTTATTACTCCCCCCCCCCCCCCCGAATACAATTTTTTTTAGTATCTTTTATGTTATACTTAATCTTTTGCACTTTAAGGACCCCAGCTCTGATATAATAACGTTATTATTTAGAAACCCATTATAAATTAAAAAAAAAAACAACAACAAAAAAACACCCATTATAAATTTAAAAAATAAACAATATTTCAATAAACAATGTATGAAATATTGTTTTTTTTAATTATTTATAATGGGTGTTTTTTTTTAAATTTATAATGGGTTTCTAAATAATAACGTTATTATTTCAGCACGGTCCTTAAAGTGCAAAAGATTAAGTATAACATAAAAGATACTAAAAAGAATTGTATTCGGGGGGGGGGGGGTAATAAAATGACAATTATATGATTATTTTTAATAATGAAGTCTATTTTTAATTTTTAAATGACTACGATTGAGTCACTTGAGCCATTTGGTGGTGGCGGCCGGTGGAAAAGTAGAAAAATACAAATAAACCGAAAAAAATGTATTCGAGGGGGGGGGGAGAGACAATTATATGCTTATCTTTAATATTGAAGACTATTCTTTATTTTTAAATGACTGCGATTGAGTCACTTGAGCCATTTGGCGGTGGCGGCCGGGAAAAGTGCCACCCCAAATAAATAAATAAAAATAAACAGACTACTTACGATTTTCGTACGTTCATAATAGTTTCCTGATGTTTTTCTTTTCTTTTTTAATAAATTGAAATGAAACTGTGACAATTTATCTTTTGGTCGAAGAAAAGGACATAACTTTAATGAAAGTCAAAGTGTCATCGGCGCGCCATCAGTGGGAAAGAAAACTTTGAAACTTTGGCAAAGTTGAACGTGACATAAGTGATTTTAACACAACAACAATAATCCCTCGTATTTTCTATAGTTGCAATCTTTCGCGGCTGAACGGCCAACATTAAGTCAACTCTAACTTTATCGAATTACTTTTACTTCCTCAATTGTTATTTATTTGTATTAACAGACCTGTTTTACAGGTTCACTAATAAAACAAAGTTGTCAATTATTTCAGTAATAAAAATGACTTGTTGTTGGGTGAGTTGACAAGTGGAAAATACTGCGTAAAAATGGTAGAACTGCCCGTTGAGAATGTGTAACAGTCACTTATAAGAAGAGGGATATTTCGAGTGTTTTTTTGTTTTTTTTTTGTCTTTTTTTCTAGTTCGTTTTATTGTTATTGAAGAAAAAGGAAATACAAACTTGTAAATGTTTTCAAATAATACTATGACGCCCATAGTGTAGTGTATTTACTCGCCTCTCAACACATTCAAATAAAGAAATAAATAAAGAAAAAAAGGTGCAATTGTACTATAGAGACCTTTCGAATATCTCACCTATTTCGCTTGGTTTTCGCCCAAATTTTTCCATAAAATTACTTGTTGGTCTTAAATTGTATTTCTTTTCCCCCGATAAAATTCTAATTCATTATTTTAAGTGTTGAAAATGTAATCTTGGTAAATCTGGGGGCTTTTCACCCTATGCTACCCCCCCCCCCCCCGATTCTACTTTTTTAAGTAAGCAGCCTGAAAAAGTTGTCGGTAAAAATAAATACCCCCCTCATCCCACTATTTTAGACTTTATAGTTGGGGAGCACTTTCACATATAAATTTAACGTAAAATGATCATCCACTTCCAGACCAGGTAGCGTTTTTAAAGACATATAACGCATTTTTTTTTTTTGAGAGCGATAAATAAATGGCTACCCGTTGAGCGTTGATCTAGGATTGATCTTACAAGTGTTGCAAATCTAATCTTGGTAAAACTGGAGCACTGCACCCTATGCTAATCCCCTCCCCCCCTCCCCACACTCATAAGATTCTACTTTTTTAGGCGATTACATGTAAACAGTCTAAAAAAGTTAGCGGTAAAAATAAATATTCTCCAATATTTTAGAGTGAGGGATCTCTGTCGCATATAAATTTAACGGTCCCCCACTTCCGGACCAGCAGACAGTAATGATCCCCCATTTCTAGACCAGATAGCGTTTTTAAGGACATATAACTATTTTTTGATTTTTAAAGAGAGATAAATAAATGACCGTTCGTTGACCTTATGGAAAAAAAACATGACCCGTAGAGACTAGCACACAAATGGGGGAGGGGTCCCCCGCTACGCAGGAGCCCAAAAATGAATAAATTGCAATTTTAACCAAGATGGGCAGTAATTGTGGTGGAGGGTTGGGGATGGTAGAGGCATGGCCACTATTTATTCATAACATGAGTCCTTAAAAAAAATACAAGAAAAGTAATTATTTTATTTATAAAATGTTTTAATGTATTTTTCGGCAGAACAAAAGTTAGTTACCCACACCCACCCAAACACACCTACCCAAAATTGATCTCCAAATTAAGAAAATGATCAAGAAATAAAATTGGTTACATGTCTTCAAAAACGTTTTCTGGTCCGGAAATGGGTAATCATTTTATGTTTTTTTGTTTTATTCCTTTTTACTGCCAACTTTTTTAAAGCTGTTTTCATGTAATTGCCTAAAATGTAGAATCTCATGTTTTGGAGGGAGCATTAACATAGGATACAGGGCTCCAATAATACTTTAATCTTCAATGCCATTTTTTTTTCTTGCTCCCAAACTATTTTTATTTAAAAAAAAAAATTTTTTTATATACATACAAAAAAACTGTTTGACACACAAAAAGCACAACTTTAAACATTCTTTTTACATACAAAAAAACAAAACAAGTTTGAGCAAAAGTGAAAAGATTAAAATATATTAGTTGATATTTTAATAGTAAACATGTAGAAGAAAACGATAATGGTTTTTCAGCGCCTGTGGCATACACAGGTCTGGTGATGCCCGGGGCCAACCCCTTGAGTGTATATTCCAAAGATTCAAGTATAAGTCCTAGTACTGAGAAATATTATGAGAAAGGAAGATGAATATGATTGGATGCAACCCTTATTTGGATGCCCGGAGACACCACCCTGTCACCCTCCCCCTTCCTCTGTATGCTACTGTGTGAGGTGGCCTGTGGAGTTCGCACTACACGACTCCAACGATAATGGTCGAAATGCTCGCATCGCACTCTGATCGAAGAACTGCTCACAGACTGTCACCTCGTTGACATACTTCCAGAACTGCCAAAGTTTGATACCGTCGAAGAAGGTGTGCTCAGCCGTTTCTTCTTTTGTATTGTTGCTCTGCAGACAATCAGGCATTTACTGTATGTATGAACTTAATTGTGTGCCATTAAGGTGTAATGTGTTTCAGACCAATTGCCATGCTAGAAAGTACTAAGAATTGTTGAAATATTCTGAACCTGGCATGCAACTCCATGGAGATCAGCAGATCTCCTCCTTTGACAATCCAAGCAACTCATCAAGCAGATCTCCTCCTTTGACAATCCAAGCAACTCATCAAGCAGATCTCCTCCTTTGACAATCCAAGCAACTCATCAAGCAGATCTTCTCCTTTGACAATCCAAGCAACTCATCAAGCAGATCTCCTCCTCTGACAATCCAAGCAACTCATCAAGCAGATCCGAAGCAAAAATCTCCACAAAATCCCTTTATAGTTTCTTTCTAGACTGTAAAAGATCACTGGACCAAAGAAGCTTTTTGAGTGCAGCACTACATGAAGAACTGCGATTCACCCCTTAGTCTATGATGGCTCTTGACCGATGGGCTGAGTATGAGGTTGGGAAAGGCACTCTCGATTGCACTCTGATCTTGATGGTCAGAGCCAAGTAGCCGGACAGTATTATTACAAAATAAGGCATGGAACCCTAATAGTTGATGAATAGGGAGGAGGTTACGGTCTTCACTGTCTCATCATTATCATCATGGCTTCCCCTTCATTGGTGAAGCTGACAGTCATGTTTTTGTTCTGCACAAGGCCAGAAAAACAGACACTTCTGCATGTTTTTTAGTTTTCTTTTCAAGTGTACACACTCTAGAGCGCACATCTTCCTTCAGAAATTCATGTGCTATATCCAATGGCAAGGAGATTCTAGACAACTGGAGCAGATTAATAAGTTGCAGCCCTCGTCCACTGACCTGACCATTGGCTTCGTCAAACTCTTTTCTCCAGGAACACCATTGGGGACTTGGTGTTTGGACCGATCTTCATCTGGCTCCTTGTATCTCTGACGCATTGCTCTCAGAGTTGACGAAGTATGCAAGCTCCATCACTATGTCAAAGTGTCGATCCTACTTTTGGCTAGACACATTATGACCTATTCATGCAATGACAACAAATGCATGTTTTGCCACACAGAAGTAGAGAGTGTGAGCCATCTGACATCAAGTTGTAAGGTTCTGCTGAGGGACGGCTACTATACAATGTGACACAATGGTCTGTTTAAATATCTCCACTGGACCATCTGTAAAAAGTTGAATATCCAGTGTAGCAGCAAGTTCTGGGAGCATGTACCAGAAAGAACAGTTGGAAATAATTTATACACCATCCACTATGACTATGCAATCCCTACAGCTACATATCTAAAAAACAGAGCTGTTAAACCTGACATCGTAATATGGGACAAAAGGGAGAAAGTAGAAACCCTAGTTGAAGTCAGTGTCCCTAATGATGCAGGATTGAACAGAGCAGAAAAGGAAAAAATAACGAAATACCAAGGTCTTATGTACAACATGAAAAGAAACTGGAGTCTTAGGAAAATCTCCATTAATCCCGGTAATCATAGAGGTAACCAGACTCATGAAAAAGAATTTCAAAAACTACTTGGCAAATATACCCGGTGGACCAAGTGCAAGAGAGATACAAACAATCACTTAAAGGGACGGTTAGAATCTTTAAAATATTTTTCGCTTGGAGTATCTAAAATAGCGGGTGAATATCTGGCATCTGGTAGGATGCCCCATCACCAGCAAAAACAAAAAGATAAAAAAAATTAAAAAAACAAAAAACAAATATTCTTCCTTTCATTCTTACACCATTAGTCCATCACTTTGATTTCTCCAATCACTACAATATCACATTTACTTTATGGACTAACCTGCTTAAAATATCTGTAATAGTTTTAAATTAATTTTATTTACAAAATATATGCAATTATGAAAAATGGTGTGGATTGTGATAACAAACAACACAAAAAAATATATATATCTTATTAAATAATCGCATAATTCTTTCTACTCAACAGAACCAAGAATTATATAGATATATATATATATATATATATATATATATATATATATATATATATATATATATAAGTTGATTTTTCATGTTATATGTATATAATATAGTCATCCACAGACAGCCGTGTCGTTTTTTATGACTCATCAGTGTGTCTCGACGTAACAAGAACATCAAACCCGAGATTTTAAACCTGAACGCCAGTCACTACAAACCGTCCCCACTGGCATCCTATTCTCTACAATATGAGCTACTGCTACTGTGAGTGAAAGAAAATATATCGTTTGTAAATTAATTTTTATTTATTTGTTTACATTTTACGATACTCATAATCGAGAAGACTCAATTCATTTTACGGAAGAATATTGCATTACACCAAATGGAAACAATCATTTCCTCCATCAGAGTGGTCGACCCATAGGGGAGCATATATATATATATATATATATATATATATATAATATTTGTTTTGTTTATTATCTATGTACGTATATGTTTCGTCCTTTAATCGGGACTCATCAGCATAGGGATATAACTATTCACTACTGGTCGCGTGATTCGAAACCCCGGGCTCTGAGTATGTTACAACTCAAATTCCGACATCTCGACCCCCACGGCCACTGCTGAATAGCTAGATAAACAGTGATAATTTTAACACTTATTCGGCGGCTTGACGTCAAGAGAGGGTTCGACTTAATGAAAGGAACGATGCATTTATAGCTAGCGACGTCATGCTGTGTTAATACTACACTTACAGTGCCCATCAAGAGGGTTTTCTAGCGGCTACAAATATATATATATATGTGACGTTGAACCTGGTCAGTACTAAAATGAATGACCATTTGAGAATTCCAGATACTGTATGTGCTCTCCGCTTATCTCGGCATTGTTTCCAGTCGTCCTTGCCATTGGAATCAGGCAGTATCAACTCAGGAGAGGAATGGTTTGGGATTGTGCAACCCTAGCCTAACTATCATATGTGCAGGCACCCTTACATGAGGTATCCATTGTCTTTCGAGACTGAACAAAGGCCATCATATATATATATATATATATATATATATATATATATATATTGAATCAAAACAAACAACTCACATTAAATTCATCTTCACTGAAAGAGAGATTTAGAAATCGCTACCCAGAAAGCGCCGCCACCTTGCTTTATGAAGTAGAGCCATGAAAAAAATACAATATTGCCCAATAAAAAATGCTATAAGAGTTAATAGTTATATATATATATATATATATATATATATAACTATTAACTCCCTCTCTCTCTCTCTCTCTCTCTCTCTCTCTCTCTCTCTCTCTCTCTATATATATATATATATATATATATATATATATATATATAGCTATTAACTATTATAGCAGTTTTTATTGGGCAATATTGTACATATTTTTTGTATATATATATCGGAGATCGCATCCACCGACCGTCAGAAATTAACTTCCTGCACTGAAGATTGCTTAAGCATGAAACATCGATGTCTGTAGGTAATAAATAATTAATATTTATTTATAAATATTATTAAAAGCTCACTTTATAAAGGCCGGGCACTCTGAGAGAGTTTAATAACAAGCAGTACTACTGGCTTTATTGCGAGATCCAACACAGTTTGTTGTTGTAGATCACAATTCGCTGCTCGTTGTAAATACCCGCTGACTTGGCCTTTACAAAGTTAAATTTCTTCCTTAATTCCAAGTTAATTTGTGGTGGTCAACGGGAATCAGTGGCGATTTGTGATTGGAGATCGCGCCCGCCGACCGTCGGAAATTAACTTCCTGCACTGAAGATTGCGTAAGCATGAAACACCGATGTCTGTAGGTAATAAATAATTAATATTTATTTATAAATATTATATATATATATATATACATAAAGGTAGAAGAAATGAGTGATAAACATGTACGAATGTCCAGATTTATTTCAAACTTCGATTGTTCAATGCAAGGTACATTCTGTAATAAACTAATGTTTATTATTCTTTCCTTAAGCCAAGGCTTTTCAAAGATCGAAATCTTATCATCAGAGGAGATATGCAGATAGATAAGTTGGCTGTGGAAAAGCCAAAGTTAAAACATTTGAAAAAATACAATTAAAAATGGAGTGAAAAGAGTTTTTGTAAAAAAGTATATGGTTAGTCCAGATGGTAATTGTCCGTTGAAAGAATGTCCAATGAAAAAGAGATTTTGTAGAAAACGAAAAGAATATTTTCGTAGAGGCAGTATGGAGAAGGTGTTCAAAATGAAGTAAATCCAATGGTGGAATGTTGAGTTCAAAACGTAGATGGAGCGCACTTAAATGGAATTGAAATGAGAGGTCTGACCATTTAAAAAAAACTTCCAGGGCCATTGCAGTAGAAATAAATGACGTTGGAGGTGGGATATTTCAGCTATAATGAGATATGAACTTTAAGCTGAGAAGCGAGGCCAAAATTATGGGATGGGTTGGAGAGGAGGGAGAGTGAGAAATGAGGGAGGAAAGTGGAAGGGTTAGTTAAATGAGTCGTGGCAGCCGCAGGGAAGAAAGGGGGTGAGAGAGAGGGGAATGGTTCAAGTGACAATGGTGTGGTTGGTAGGATTCGGGTGAGGATTGGTTTTAGGTTAAGAATAAGGTCATTGAGTATAAAATTATTTACAAGCATTCTAACCTTACCCCCTAAATTTGTCCCCCACCCTAAATTTGAATTGATTGAGTTGGACAAGCTAGATGTATAACTATACATTGGGCTTGTCTTACTTAATTATTTAATCACTTAATCATTTAATTACTTTTTTAATTATCCATACTGCCTCTACGAAAATATTCTTTTCGTTTTCTACAAAATCTCGTTTTCATTGGACATTCTTTCAACGGACCATTACCATCTGGACTAACCATATACTTTTTTACAAAAACTCTTTTCACTCCATTTTTAATTGTATTTTTTCAAATGTTTTAACTTTGGCTTTTCCACAGCCAACTTATCTATCTGCATATCTCCTCTGATGATAAGATTTCGATCTTTGAAAAGCCTTGGCTTAAGGAAAGAATAATAAACATTAGTTTATTACAGAATGTACCTTGCATTGAACAATCGAAGTTTGAAATAAATCTAGACGTTCGTACATGTATTACTCTTATTTCTCCTATCTTTATAATTGCTCTATCTCGTATATTGAGGTTTAACCATTTCACTATAGGTTCTATCTACTAAAAATTCACTTTTAGTTTATATTTGATTATATATATATATATATATATATATATATATATATATATATATATATATATATATATATATATATATGAGATAAATAAAAGAAGAGAGATAAATATGTACAAATGACAAATTGTTTTCAACATCGATTGTTCAATGCAAAGTGTACTCGGTAAAAACATGTTTATTTTTCTTTCCTTAAGCCAATGCTTTTCAAAGATTAAGATCTTATCATCAGAGGAATTACACAGATAGATAAGTTGGCAGTGGAAAAGCCAAAATTGAAAATTTGAAAAAATATAAAGCAATGGAGTAATATTTTTTCAAATTTTGAATTTTGGCTTTTCCACTCCCAACTTATCTATCTGTGTAATTCATCTGATGATAAGATTTTAATCTTTGAAAAGCCTTGGCGTAAGGAAAGAAAAATAAACATGTTTTTACCGAGTAAACCTTGCATTGAACAATCAAAGTTGAAATAGATTTGTCATTCGTACATCTTTATCTCTCTTCTTTCTTTTATCTTTTATAATTGCTCTATCTCGTATATTGAGCTTAAGCTATTTCACTATAGGTTCTATCTACTGAAAGTATACTTTTAGTTTCATATTTAATTATATATATATATATATATATATATATATATATATATATATATATATATATATTCTTCTTTCTTCTAGTTTAAAAGTTACACCTGAATAGCATTTAAGCTGTCAAATAAAACTTTGATTCTGACTAGTCAACTTTCATTTGTTATTGTTTTATCATCTTAATTGCAATATACTAGCGTACTTTGATACAATTTTTTTTTTTTAAATAATTCATTAGATCTAGCAGTTGTCTAATATGTAGAAATTAATAGTCACCTTAAAAGAAAAAGCAGCTAAAGGGAATAACTCTTATTCTTTAATCATTCCTTATTTGCTTTTTATTTTCATTCAAGGTTTAAACCGTTACGTTTTCTCATTCTATTCTTTATAATAATAAAAGCAAATGTTCATTTGTTATTTAGAAACTGATGGCTTATTAACCTATTCGTTCTCTCTTTTCTTACTTACGTCTTGCTTAGTTCTGATTAAATCTTAGATACTGAACAAAAAGACGTAGTTATAGACCATAGAAATATTTACATATCCTCTCTCCAAACAAATAAAATGTCAATTATAGCTAGGAAAAATTAGTAATAAGACGAAGGAAGTTAAATACACATAATAATTTTAGAATTATCTCCCTTTAATTAAATTGAAAATTATACCATAATTCGAATATCAAATTAAACATTTACGGGAGATAACCCTCCTTGATCAATTGAACCAGTGTGATTCAGTATAGATTTTTAAAAACAAACATGGTGGCTTTGGTAAAAGGCAAATGTACGTACAGTTCTCCTATATTATTTTGTCCGGTTTGTTAAGTAATCTCACTTGTAAGGGTTCTATTCCTTTGGGGTTAGTTTTTAGAGTGATCTATGTTGCTTATTGTTGTAGTTGGTTATTGGCTGGGAAAACAAAGATGGCAGTTTGGACAAACGTGTGTCCATGACTGGGTTTATGTAATGAGTAAACTATTGGTAGCAAAAACTGTCTTCTTTCGTGTGATGAGAAATTATCTTGTTCAGCAAACATTGAAACACATTTAAAAGAAAGATGGTTTCTTTCACAAAACATCCACATATTTTGCTAAATGAAGAATTATATGCTGAATAGAAGCAAGATATAGGCATACGATCTACATTTACAGATTTATCTAAAGAGAAACAGGGTCCAGAAGTATTTTTGTCACTACCACAAAATATAAGAGAATTTGTTGGGCATTTGGCAATAACGGCTATCGGTGGAACAAATGGATTGAATATAATTATAAACAAATTGGAGCAAATTTACTTACAGGATGAAAACACGATGGCATATATGCCATTTAAGGGTGGCCAGAGTTAATATAAATGAATCTTTGGTACGATATAGAATTTCTGTATAAAAAAATTACGGAAATTTGGAATTACTCTGCTAGAAGGAGTCCAGACCTTTTTTGTTCTGAATGCAGCAAATGTAGCGGAGGAAAATGAAAAATTAGCAAGAACCACTTGTTCAAACTTGACATATGCAACGATGAAAGATACACCGAAGAAAGTATTTTCTGATATTTCATCAACAGAATGTAAAACCGTCCCTGCTATCAAAGAAGAAGTTGAAACAGTAAATTACAATAGATACAGAAGTATCAAGGAATAAAAACTTTATGGTGGATATAAAACGAATTACCGGGATTATATTACAAATCCAACGGACAGACAAGGTAAGATAATGCATTGTTTTAAATGTAATTCGACTAAGAATTTTGTCTGAGATTGTACGAGTTTCAATTCTAGAAACAATATCAACACTGTCATGGATTCAGATCAGGTACACTTTACTTGTTTAATGTTAATTCATGTTATCAAACATTAATAAATGATTTTTCTTCTAATGTGCAAATGTCCAATCTTGTAAAAGAGATATTAGGTATGGCAGTGTTGGACTCTGTTCACAAACTGTTGCTGAAAAATTTTGGTTTAACATATTCTTTGATACATTAAATGACCGAGATAAGCAGTTAGTGGAAACTGTTAGGTCTAACATAACATTTTGTTTTGGAGATGGAGTGGATGTAAAAGCTATTAAAACAGTTAAATTGCCAGTAACAATAGGGGATATAAAAGGTGACAGAGGTTATGTTGAGGCTGACATTGTAAAAAATGATTTACCCCTGTTATTAAGTCATAAATTAATGAAAACTGCAGGAATATTACTAAATTTTAAAAACGACAACTGTCGCATTATTGGCAGATATATTAAATTGCAAATCACGACTTCTGGATATTATAATCTTCTACTAACTAATATGCTTTTGGGGGTTGAAAATGCACCAAGCGTAGTTTTACAGTGTGAGACTTTAAAAGGATGCTCTAGAGTGGAAAAAGGAGAAGGCTGAGAAATTGCACAGGCATTTTTCTCATATATCTAAAGACAAATTAATAGCTTTGGTTACATGCAATAGTTTCATGATATGGAATTTTTGAATCAGATCAAAGATGTTTGTGATTTTTGTTCAGTGTGCCAGAGGTTTAGAAGACCCCTCCTTGACCAGTTATAGGATTGGCTTTGTCATGATAAGAGATAAGGTCTAATAGAGAAATTCAAATTATCTGAATCAGTGAAGAGAAACACCCCTCCCCAGCCTCCCAGAGAGAAAGAGAGTAAGTCCGTAGCGCGCACCCCCCCCCCCTCCGAGAGTGGAAGAGGGATGTTTGAGAGAGAGAGAGAGTATGGAATACACGTTTTCGGTAAGAGAAAGGACTTTGGTTTTAGAATCAGATCACAGTTAGACGATCAGTGAGAGCTGAGATCTCGGCCCAAGCGGGTCACGATTCTCCGATCCCGTGGGAGTCGTAGCCCGGGCTCAGCCATCGTTTTCTAAACATAGCGTAATGACTTAATCAGTACAACTTGTGAAAATAATCATTGTAAATTAATTCGCACACAGAGAAACGATGAGATAGTTTAACCCAAAGGACAGTTTATCGACAGATAGCTTTTCAATTCAACGTTAACCAATTTTTTCCTTTATTTGTTAATAATTATTTGATACAAAAAGAAATCGCCGATGTTTGTTGAATTATTCCTATTGTCGATTTGTTCTGCTTGAATAACCTTGCCTTCACAGGACCAACGAAGCTATCCTCATTCATCCCGACCTAGAGGAGATTCGACACATCTTTTTTTTGTTATCGCCACTAAAACGATCATCGGCCAAAGAGGGTGTTCCCAGTCTGGCAAGATTTCGGCACAGAGATCCAGAAACGTGAGCACACAGATAGAGACACGAGTGGACCACCTATGTTACAAGTGGTTCAGTGACACCGGATCAGAGTGAGGTATCTGTTATACTTGGCACCGCGACCAGGATATCAAACACCTGTGCGTGAGTGGCCGACAACGATACCCACGGTGTCGAAGAGAGTGGGGTACCTGTTACATTTTGGTACCGTCACCAGGATCGTGTGGGGTCCTATGTTACAGTTGAAGCAATAGAAAAAACATTAGATGATGAAAAATGTGAGCAAGAAATAGCTTTGGCTTGGGCTGTGAGTGCCAAAAATGCACTTCAGAATGATTCTGGATATAGTCCAAATGAGTTTGTATTTGGGTCAAACATTAACACCCTCTCAGTTTTGAATAATCGGTTATCTGCATTGGAAACTGCAACAACCAGTGATATGGTTAGAATAAATTTAAATGCCCTACATGCAACGAGAAAAAGCTTCATGGAAGCCAAATCAAGCGAAAGAATTTGGAGAGCTTTGAGATCTAATATAAAGACTTATGCGGATGAAGAATTTGTGACAGGCGACCGTGTCTACTATAGAAGACAAAATTACAAAGAATGGCATGTTTTTGTTAATGTTTTGCGAAAAGAATGTCAATGTGTATTAATCAGATATGGAGCAGCATTTTTCAGGATGTATCCATGTCACTTGATGAAGATGGACAAGGAATTGCAAAGTCCCAGGAATGAAGAAAATACAAATTCTTCAAATGAGATTAATGAAGTTTTGGAGGAGGGGGGGGGGAAGAATAATATAATAACAATAGAAAAGAAGTATTAAACCAAGTAGAAACGAAGTTGTAGAATATAAGTGGAAAAAGGAATGGTTATGAGCATACAATCAAAGTCAACAGGAAAATATAGCCATTGGCTAAATATAAAACCAGAAACAGAGAATGAAAATCCTCTTTCTATCAATTGGGATTATGTTGATCAATGAAAAGAACTTCCTAAAGTAACAGAGGGAGTAAGTTATCAGGAACATGCATTTTTGCTTACTTCTGAACAAGAATAAGGAGAAGATGTGATTGATTCAAAGAAAAGAGAATTGGAAAATATGGAAATACATGAAGCATATGAATGTGTGCCTGACATGGTGCACACAGGTATATCAACAAGATGGGTGATAAGAGAAAAAATTGTCAATGACAAATAGATGAAGAAGACTCGTCTTGTTATGAAGAAGATTCCCATAACCTAAAAACAGATTCTGCAATGTGCAACCATTAGGCTATGAATCTCGTATTGTAAACAATGTCGACTATGATATGGCAGCTTGATTTTGACCTCAGCATTTTTGCAAGGTAATATGCTGGAAAGAGATATTTCTTAGACCATCATCTGATATGTGTTTAGAATCACAGGTATGAAAGCTGAAAAGATGCATTTATGGTTTTAATGATACACCTCGTTCATGGTACAAGCAAGTTAATCATGAGTTAACTAGCTTGAAAGGAATGGTAAGTGCATACGACAATCCACTGATTCTTTGGCATGATGCCACTGGTGACCTGATAGGCATTCTGGCAATACACAAAATGATTTCATATTCTGTGGAAATGATCTATTTCAGAAAAATGTGATCACAGAATTGAAAAAGATATAAAAAATTGGAAAGCATGAAAATTGAACATTCAAATGTTTTAGGTTGAATGTTAAGCAAGCAACACTTGCGATTATTATAGATCAAAATCTATATGTTTCAGCTATATCCCCAATAGACATAAAGAAAGGAAGACCATTAAGGAAAAATTATGAATTGAGTCAAGGACAGAACTAAAGAGATTGACAGGTTAAATGATGTTGTTATCCACCCAGACTCGACCAGATGTATAGGTTAATGTGTGTAGAATAAATAATATTGGGAAATCTCCAAAAGTGAAGTTACTTTTCGAGGCAAACAAGTCACTAATAAAGTTAAAATCAAGGACAGGTTCTGTATCTTTTCCCCAGCTTTAGAAACCTTCGGATCTGAATATTGTTTGTTATTCAGATGCCACCAGTTTGGAGGATGGATCTTCACAGGGTGATTTCATCATCTTTGTTTGTGGCAAGATGAACAAAATGGCTCCTATATGCTGATCATCAAAAAAACTTGACCGTGTAACAGAAAGTCCATTAGCCTCAGAGACTCTTACGCGTAGTGAAGCAGCTGATGCTGGCATATTGATAGCCGTCATGCTTCAAGATATATTCAGACTACCTAGATTGCCTGAAGTTCTTGGTAAAATGGGCAATGTGTCTCTAGTAGAGACTTTAAAGTCATCAAATCTTATGAGTGACCGGCGTCTGAGAGTTGATGTGGAAAGAGTAAAGGAAATGATGATGAAGGAGGAGATCCAAACTGAATGAATCAGAGGTTGAGAACAGATTGCGGATTGTCTAACGAAGATGGGAGCCTCTTCTGAATTTCTGAGACTTGTTGCAATGATAACTTGTTTTACTTTTGCTGTTTTACTTTTGTTTTTGTTTTTTATGGAACTGTAATCATCACAAGAAGACACCAGTAATGTTATGTTATCTCTCTTGTATTGAGATATAAGAGTTCTATTCGTTTGTGATAAGTTTTTTTTTTTACCTCCCTTGCTTGTTATTGTTGTTAGTTATTGGCTGGGAAAACAAAGATGGCGGTTTGAACAAATGGGCGTGTGTCCATGTATGGATTTATGTAATGAGTAAACTAACACTTTTGACACAGTATAAGATACCACTCCCACACACACACGAACACACACCCACACACACACACACATATATATGTGTGTGTGTGTGTGTGTGTGTGTTATCTTATAATAAACTGTCTGTCTAGAGAAACCTATACCATACACTCGACAACAGAAAATGATATTTAAACTACAGGCAGATGACATAACTTACTACAAATTCCTCTGTTTACTCATATTTCAATCATTGTTAGATGTTGTTTTGGGGAATAACTTTTAAACAAAATCGAAATATAAGGTAGACATGAAATCCACAAAGAAAGAAAACAACAAAACAAACAAAAATTACAAAAAACAATAAATACAAAAAGTAATTTACTTACCTTTTTAGTTTGTCATATTGACAAAGTAGTTTCTTATGGTGTATTTAAAAAAAAAAATGTTGAAATAAAACTACAACAATTTATTTAAGTCCAATTAATTTTTGGTTGAAAAAGAATGTAACATCAATGTGAGTATGTGTCACACCGCACCACCATTGAGGAAAACAACAATTTACTTGTTTCAGCTTTAAATTTGTTGTAACTTGAAAGTGACAGAGACAATTCACTCAACGTTCAACAACAATCCCTCTTTTACTGTAACGTAATTTGTCACAAAAAAAAACAAAAATAAAAACTTTTGTAACTGAAATCTACTCCTGCTGGTAGCCAATGTGTACACTGCAAACAAGGTATCCCCCCCCCTCTCTCTCTCTCTCTCTCTCTTTCTCTCTCTCTCTGTATTCCTTTCTTTCCTTTTCCTGTTCTTTTTATCTTTCTTTCTCTGAACCACGAGGTAATTTTGCACCAATCTCAGCGACAAATCTCTCACTCAACCAAAGAGCACCTCTTTTTATCCCCTTTCAGTCCTTAGTGAGAAATGGGAATCCTGTGCTTGAGTTAGCCTCGTTTTAGTCGATGACCCATGCGCTGTGTTATTTCATTGTAGCTTCGCTGACGTTCATCTTGCAAGTTTATCATGTTCAGAAGCACATATACAAACAATTCGCCTTCACTTGCTTCGATGAGATAAGTCTCTGCAACACTCCTCCCTTCTTCATCAAAGGAGAACAACAAAAGTTTCATCCTCAGATGGATTATCATCTGAAGTTTTTCTAGGCAAGTCAGCGTCACATAGTAGACTGCTAAAGGACCCATCATGAACTAACCGCTCACTCCCTTTTTGTGTCACTTTCATTGCTCAATGATAGATATGATCCTAAAACATGACGTGGCATTCCATCAATCTGTACCGAATGTGGGTTGACAATTTGGGCTACACACCTGGTCCTGTGCAAAGTTTTAACCCAGACGACATCTCCTTCTCTGTACCCTTCTCTAGTCTTCTGTGGTTCAGGCTGGGTGTTAGCTTCAATGCCTCTTATATGGATGTCGTATCTAGGCAATGCATCAGCTGGTGCCGTGGAAGGGCAAGATGTTGTTCTTGGGTGTGATGTTGTGTCAGTAGACTGCCTTCAACACGGAACAATTTTTTCTGGCAGCATATAATCTTAATACTTTTGTGGCTGCACTGTACAATTCCATTTCCGGTTAGTACATGTGCACACTGGAAGCTCAAATCAGTTGATCACAAACTCCTTGAAGTGCCTACAAGTAAAGACAGTGTCATTGTCAGTTAATATTTTTGTTGATAAGCTTCGGTCAAAGAAAATCATCTCTAACTGACGAATGACATTAGTTGAATCTTGTCAATGTAATGGTCGCCACATTGCAAACCTTTAGGGATTATAATTAATGAGGATTAGGGTTAAGGTTAGGGTTAGGGTTCTGAACCAGTTTTTCTCCACACTCAGTATTCTCTTTTTTCAATGACCTGATGCTGGATCTATTCACTGACAGACTTTGACAATCGATCTGGCAATTTCCTTAGACACTAGCGGATTGACAGATCTAGCAAAGTATAATGTTCGTGTCACAAAGGATAATGCCTGTATTTATTTACTCCTCTCTAGGAGTTAGGCACAAGGCCAGTTTTATCTTACTCCCACAAGTAAGATGTGACCCAAGGTCGGGTCGGGAAAGTGGGGTTTGAAAAGCCAGCACCCGAGAGGTGAGCACTCTGGCCATTTAAAATTGCCTGGGCAGCCCCGTAGGCATTCCCCGGTAGGGGCGCCTCAGGCAGTAATCAATAAACTTACTCCTCCCTCAAAGAGGGGAGGCGAAGCCTTGGAGGGTGGACCTCCTAGAACTGCACAGGACAGACCCATAGACCGGCGTAAATCAAGACCCGAAGGCAAAGACAATACCAGTCTATGGGGTGCAGTATCCATCGGAACAGATACTACACTTTGATCTTGGCCAAAAGGCCAAGAAAATGCCAGTTCTATTTATCTTCCTCTCACAAGGTAAGATGTGACATAAGGTTGGGAAAGTGGGAAAGAACCAGCGCTCGAGAATTTGAGCACTTTGGCTGTTTAAAAATTGCCTGGGCAGCCCCGTCGGCATTCCCCGGTAGGGGCGCCTCAGACAGTAAGCAATAAACTTACTCCTCCCCAAAGAGGGGAGGCAAAGCCTGGGAGGGTGCACCTCCTAGAACTGCACAGGACCGACAACCCCCAATAGACCAGCATAAATCCAGACCCAAAGGCCCGGACGATACCGGTTTATAAGGCGGGGTAAAAAACCCTCTGTTATTATTTACTCCTTTCCAGGAGTTAGGCACAAGGCCAGTTTTATCTTACTCCCACAAGTAAGATGCGACCCAAGATCGGGTCGGGAAAGTGGGGTTTGAAAAGCCAGCGCCCGAGAAGTGAGCACTCTGCCCATTAAAAATTGCCTGGGCAGCCCCGTCGGCATTCCCCGGTAGGGGCGCCTCAGGCAGTAATCAATAAACTTACTCCTCCCCAAAGAGGGGAGGCAAAGCCTGGGAGGGTGCACCTCCTAGAACTGCACAGGACAAACCCATTGACCGGCGTAAATCAAGCCCCGAAGGACAAGACAATACTAGTATGGGGTGCAGTATCTATCGGAACAGATACTACACTTTGATCTTGGCCCCAAAAAATGATAATGCCTGCTCTGCTGATGGATGTCGGCCACCTGACTCTCATTCAGTCAGTTCCTTATCATGGTTCAACTCTCCAGTTCTGGCTTTCTGGATTTAACCACCTTTGTGGCACTATAGTGAAGCAATCTGCAGGGTTTTGGAAAGATTTCACTAGTGTTATATCAATGGTCAATCCATAACCAACGCTCTCTGTGTTCTCACTAGCTTCTCACCAGCCGCCTTTATGTTTACGTGTGCCTTTCCAGTCAGGGTGCCAGATATCCATTGATGCATGCATCCTGAATTAGTGATCAAATGCAATAATGTTGCCTACCATTGAAGTGCCAGATTGATGCCTTTGAGTGCTGCATCCAGTTCAGTCAGATTGATATGCCTAGCATCATTGGTCGAACATAACCAACAAGCATCTTCGCTGATGCTTCCATTAGCTTCAAATGTCACCCTCATTGACACAGAACTTGCATCTACCCAAACCTTCATCTTGCGATCCATAGACTAGTTTCCCCCAACTCTCGTTTCTGCCAGAATTTGACAGAGACAAGCATCTCTGATCTCATCATCCCATCTCCTTGTCACCGTGCTGATCTCCCTGTTTCCATTGGTGGTTGCTTTTATCTCCTCAGACCTGCAGGCTGAGAACCGTAGTTCGGTCTCTCAATCGCTACGGCATTTTACAGACTAGGCTGTCATCTAAAAAATGCATGCCGCAGAAACCAGGCTTTCATTGATGAAAATGTCGTCAACATGTGCTGACATGGCACTACTGATCACATGATCTTGGGATGTATTGCATCAACGACGGATTTCATGATGAGTGGCACAACATTTAGGCAAAAACTCAACTGTGTAAGGAAGAACCGCTTACCCTTGAAGATGGCTGTTTGAAATGGCCGAAACGCCTTGTCAACATGGATTAATAGATAAGCATACAACTGTCATCAAGGGTGAGCCAAGTTCCTCTTCAGGGTATTGCAAGAACCACCCGTTACATTGCCATAGCAAGAGTTCTTTGTCCTATGCATTTCAGTCATGGTCAGGCAGTCATCTACATCATCGTCATCATCATTCGGTTTATTTGTTAAATCAGTCTACAATTAGTACTCTGATGAGGGTGGGGCCTGATTGTCTTGTCGTATTTCGACTAGATATAGTTTTTAAGGCAGTAGACTCATATACTCTGTTTGTCAGCTTGCTGCCCGCACTTTCTTGTTTGCTGAAATCGAGCTCATCAATTGAAATTGCAGTGCATCTATTTAAGTTTCCAAGTCACACTTCACTCGATTCACTTAGATGAACGTCTCCTAGTTCTTTGATTGCATTGATCCGAAAAAGGTCAAAATCTAACAGTCGTCCATACAGAACTAGGGCCTCAATATTTATGGGTTGAACCTGCCAAACCTCCAATTTGATTTTCCCATTGGGTCCAAAAGCGATACACAGCTTTGCTCACCAGCATCTGTGAGCATCCAGAATCTACTAGAACCATGCACTCCCATCCATCCACAAATACTTTCATAGCGGCAATTTCTTGAAGAAGATTGTCATTAACACTCCCTCCTTTGAGCATTTCCCTGGAACTCTGATTACATACCCAATTCTATTGCACCTAAAGCATTGCCTTCCACGACCAAACTTCTGTGGTTAACCGTCTGACATCTTTGGAAATCTCTGCATGCAATCCTTCACCATGTGGTTGGACCGAGAGCACATATAATAAATGAACACCTTGCTTTGTGAATCAACAAGGAGTACCTTTGAATCTGAATGCATTCGTCCAGCAGATGTGGTGACTGATTCCCTGCACACACCATCACCGATCTGGTCAGAAGTTGTTTGATAGTCATGGTGCTCATCCTGAACGAAGCATGGAGAAGCTGCTTTACATGTTGTGGCAACCCTAACACAAATGCTCACATCATTCATCGTTTGGGAAATGATGCTGTCGAGCTAAGTGACAGAGTTCAGCCCAAAACTCGTCCACTGTCTCATTTGGGTGAAGTTGCTGCATTACAAATTGATCATATGCATTGAATGCATCTGTTTCATATGCGGTGGAAAAGATCCATTTGATCTGTTGAATATCTGCCTTCTCTGTACTGAGCTGCCTGTACACAGCAAGAGCACCACCTCACAGTTGTAGTGGCAGAATATGCTCGATTTTGTCCATGGCACAGAGTTTGCAAATCAATTACGTTTTTTATTCACTCCACAATTTGCATGTCAGAATCATGTGGATATCAAAGGCCTTGCCGTCCATTACGAAAAGTGGGATATTCACCTAAATAGCTTGTAACTTGTCAAAAAAAAAACAAAAAAAACTTTTATAACTGGAATCTACACGTACACTGCAAATAAAAGCTCTCTCTTCCTCTGTATCTTTCTGTTTCCTTTTCCTTTTTTTTCTCTTTTTTCTTTTTTGAACAATGTGTCTAGTCTACACCAGTCTCAGAGACAACTTCTGCTCAATCAAAAACTACCTCTTTGTAGAGGTCTTAGAAACGGGAATCTCATGCTTAAGTTAGCCTCATTTTGGCCAATGACGCACTGTGTCATTTCATCATAGCACATATACAATCGGCTTCTCTTGCTTCAGAGAGTTGAAACTGGGTAAAATTTAATTATTTAAGAGGACAGCTCAACAAGAATTTGTTAACATTGGATTTGCAAGCAACCATTTTGTAGTCAGCTGGGCAGCAGCCCCATGGTATTGTGTTCCACAGACGGAGAGTTCTTGTAATAGAACTCAGGTACACAGAGAAAGATGGTAAAATGATTTACAATAGTTGTAGCTAGACGAGTTTTTGCTGCAAATGTTTTACAGGGTCAGAGATTGGAGCTCAGTCGTTTTCTTGCCTTGTGATTAGCACTTGTAATAATTACATTGTGATTCGATCAGGTCGTGGTTTTCTTTACTGTCTATATGATTGTTAATTCCGTCTGTGTGATTGCTAATTCCCTTACATAAAATTGTTCCGTCTTCACACTTGTGAAACTTGTCACTTACTCAAGGTTTGGTTTGGTTGTTTTGCATATCAACCCTTTTCGGATTATTTAATGTCAAATCAAGTCATTTTAGTAAAAGATTTTATGCTTCAAGTTTTATATATCTTCAAATATTTATTGATGGTGTTTGGTTTGGTTGTTTGGCTTTACGGCATATCAACCCTTTGTGGTTTATTTAATGCCGAATCAGGTCATTTTGGTAAAAGTTTTTAAGCTTCAAGTTCTTTATATCTTCAAATATTTATTCATGGAGTTGGGTTTGTTGTTTTGTAGGGGAAAAATGTTGTTTTTATTTTTAGCTTTACAGAACATGATTGAGTTGTGCAAAGGGAAAAGAAAAAAACAATAACATCAATGTTTGGTGCATTTTTGGTCAGGAAGCCGGTATCTTCAGACAGCCTGATCTGGTCACTTACTCAAGAGTCACCAAACTCACCAAACTTCCTATGTCATCCACCCTTTAATTCAACCCAAGTGTGGCACAAGACTAGGCTATAATGTAACATGTGTAAGCATTATACAATCACTGTTGTATGCTACACTCACTCTATCTTATCAATATTTTTTTCTTTTGTTTTTATAATTTCTTTGGATTGCTATCAATTAAGCACCAACTATGGAAGTAGGATGTTACCTCTCCCCAACATACTTGACTTTTGTTGTTAATGGAATTTTTTCAAAAATCTTTGAATCGTAAACAATTATTGTGCACAAAATCGTGGGTAATGTTTGTTGTGGCCCCTTCATCTAAATTTTTTGTTATTGAATTTTAAAAAATTCTGTGTCTGTTGATCGATTTAGTACCAACATTTCAGATCATAAAAAATAATTGAAAATATTATTCATATTTACGATGTAGCATTCTTGCTTACCTCCTCGTGGGTACCTGGGTTTTGTCTCCGCCAGCTGGTGTATCTTGTCTTCTGAACAATAACGAGGGGACGCTGGTCTAGTTTTAACAGTTTTATTTGACATAAAACAAAAGTTAGACTGAAGAGTTTGTATGAGAGAGAGAAAGAGAATGAAAGAATCAGAAAGGACTTTTGTTAGGCCATTTTGCGTCGGTCTCTCCTGCCTACTGGCATTGAGTGGACTGTCTTCCTCACCCTCACTCTGTTCATTAGTCAGGAACAAAAGAGATCAAAAAAGCCTCCCACCGACATGACGTCACTTCTGTCTTCCACTGCTACTCCTACTCCCTTTCAAGGAGTCCTCCTACTCTCTGCATCCCCCCACTATCTAACAACGAGTGGGGTTTACTTCTCTATGTAACTTTATTGGAAGTCATTACCTCCGGATTAGAATCTCCAGATTGTTTACCTCTTTAGTATTTCTCGATTCTGGAAGTCAAGAAAATCTTTGACATTCTATTTATGTTGTAAATATGAAATCCAATTGTAATATAATGAGACTCTTTTATATTTCTGGAGTGACATCAGTGAAGAGGTCTAATAAAGAGAGATGCCTTAAAACTAACTATTACAACAATCTAAAATCGTAAAACATTACTATTTTTCAATTTTGACACATTTCATTAGTAGAGGAATGTCTTATGATTTTGACAACGTTAAGACAGAGAAAATGTGTGTGGGAAAGTCAAGGATAACTAATTAGAATCAACTGTAACCACAAAATAACCTAATCTAGAGGATAATTGACGATAGTTACTTAGTGAAATGAACTCCTATTCATAAAAATTAAATGAATAATTTTTATAAATCTTTTTTTGATGATCTAAAAATTATTAGTAAATTGAACTCGCGACTTTCAGGTGTCCATCAGTCAGTTAAAAACCAAAGTTTCTTACTTTGACAGTCGTTGCGATACAATATTTTAAAACTATTTATTGACCTCTTAAATCCATGACCATAAACGGAACCACTTGAATTCTGAGACTCACAATAGAATTGTGGAGAATGCAAGGACCGTAGTCTTTTTTTTGTCATGTCCCCATTTACTCATACTGTTGGATAATGACCCTATGGGAATGGACGTATCTGTTGGAAATCGTTGGTTTGACTTGCGCGAATTAGTGCGGGTGGACCCGTGCAGTCGAGTGCAGAATAGGGCTGTTCTCACAGTCGGAGCTCACAGACGTGACAGGGTATCCGCGTGACGAGACCTCAGATCAAGGGTCAATGTGCATCTGCGATAGAGGCTCTGCGACATCACGGGTCTTTGCTTGGGAAGTAGAGTTTTTAGTCAGTCTGGGTTTTGGAGGCGAACCTATCAGACGTGATTTAGGATGTAGTCCGCAATTTGATTAAGGGAATGAATTCCCTAAGAAAATACAGGCGAAATATCTCTTTTGCTCCCTCCACGAATGGTTAAGGACTTAATTGATAAGTAATTACGAAAGCAGTAATTTGCTCTCTCTCTCTCTCGACGTTAGTGAATATCTCCAAGCTGACGGATAACTAACGCTTGAAATAAAACAGAAATTAAATTTAAAAGATTGTTTTTCTTCCGAGTCGGTCATGGAGCTTTTGTGTTGCAGCGGTGTGGTTCACGGCAGAAAGAAAGAAGGAATTCCACCACTAGACGACGCACCCTCTACGCGGCGAGGGAGAAATTTAAAGGTATGCAAACTATTTGATTTATGGTGTTAAAAATGACGAGTGATGAAATGAGAACTGCCACGGCCCGTTCCGGGACGAGTATATAAATGAGCAGGGGGGGGGGCTATGCAATAATACATATGTATATGTATGGTAGTTTCTCAATAATAAGTATGACAGACCGAATTATCAAACGATTTTCACACAGGAATTTAAAAAATGGTACTCTTATAGCTGACGTGCCAGATTTCTGTAACTTCGCATCGGCAACGATTGCCTGGGACTTGGCGAGACGAGACGAAAACGAGGCTGAAACTGCCAAACACTTTATGGAAGACTTTCAAAGAAAAAATACATAGATAAAAAGAAATAAAAACGAACAAACCGTAGCTGAAGAACTGTAAATAAATATATTTTTATTTTTTGGTGTGCCAAATGAACTATTGTCAATCAAATGTGTAGATGTAAATGTTTTGATTTGTTTGTGAAAATAATGTTTTTTTGGGGGGATGGGGGTGTAAAATTTTGTCAATGTTTTTTTTAACATAAAACAAAGAAAGAAATGAAAATGTTATGCTTTTGAATTAGTCCTTCCGGAGATTCGCCGACCTGACACAGCTGAAAATAATTCATTGTTGTTGCAATAGAACGCAATTATTGTTTTCTTCCAAATATTGTCGGCTGCTTGCTATAGCCTGCTTGGCGAATGAATGCTGCAACCTGATTGGTTAATACTTTGTCAGCTCTTGGGTGCTTCCGAGACCTGCACGTTAGCTATAAGAGTACCAAAAAAATAGATCGTGCATTGTGCAGAACAAGACCCACTCTCTCAACCAGTCAAGTAATGTCTGTACAGGTGCACTGCTAAGTGTACTATGTGTCAGAGACCTATCTGGTTAGAGATGTTATTTTGGAGTGTTCATTCTCCTAGACTAGTTGCCCTACCAAGAGTTTAGTCTACCCTACTATTTTAACTATAACTGGAGGGATGACATATTGATTCTTACTTTTTCCAATGGTATTAGTGAACGTGATCTAAAAGCCTGACAGAATTCGAACATGACACATTAAGCTCACAGTGTTGGATAATGGCCTTGTGGGAACGGACGCATCTTGAGGTGGGCATATGTGTTGGAAATCGTTTGGTTTGGCTTGCGCGATTTAGTGCGGGTGAACCCGTACAGTCGAGTGCAGAATAGGGCTTTTCTCACTGTTGGAACTCACAGACGCTGAATGGGTCACCACGTTGACGAGACCTCATATCAATGTTCAATGTGCACCTGTGATAGGGGCTCTGTGACGTCACGGGCTTTTGTGTGGGAAGCTGTTTTTTGCCAGTCTGGGTTTTGGAGGCGAGCCGAACAGACGTGTTTCTCTATATAGCCTTCAAATGAAAAAGGGGAATTAAATTCCCTAAGAGATACAGGCATGGGATTTCTACTCCTCGAATGGCTAAGGACTTAAATTAGGAATTAACTACGATAGAGTAGTAATTTGGTCTCTCTCTCTTAATGTTGGTGAGGCATCTCCAAGCGACAGAAATCTGACGCCTGAAATAAAACAGAATTGAAAGTTTGAAATATTGTTTGTCTCCTGAATCGGTCATGAAGCTTTTTGTTGTAGCGGCATGGTTCACGGCAGTACAGAAACGAAGAAAGAAGACATCGAGATGGCGCCCCTCCACGGCGAAGAAATGAAGGTATGAGAAATTAAAAGGTATGCAACATATACATTTTTGGTGTTAAAAATGACCAGTTGTTTAAACGGAAAACTGGCACGGCCCACACCCGGGACGGGTATACAAAACGAGAGCTGTCGCGGCCCATTCCGGGTGAGCTTTGCAACGACAGTTCATAACTGGGCACCACTAACCCTAACCCTATCTCTCACACCTATATTCATACACACACGTATGCACACAAGTCATCCTGCGAATTATCCTTGGTCTCTAAATAATAATCTCTCTCTTTCTCTCTCTGTCTCTCTCTTTCTCTCTCTCTCTCTCAAATAAATTTGTACCTTTATATTGCATCATTCAATCTATCTTCATCAATTTGTACTTGACTAAAAGGAATAAATGGGAGAACATAGATTTCAATGTCTGAGAGAAAAAACATCAATTCAAATCGTTTCCCTCTTCTTTTTTGCCAGTAAATAATAATAATAATTTGCATTATTATTATTATGATTACTAGCAAGAGGGAGCATATTTTTGCTAGTATATGTGATGAATGAAAGAAGGAGGTAATGCATTGGAGGATGATCTCATGACATCGGAACAGATACTACACTACCCATTCAGCACACAATGTCGGTACAGTATTAGTGCTACTATTTATAGTGGTTAGTAGAAGCAGGAGAGTTCTCCAAAGGGGAGATAAGTCAGAGTAAGGAAAGTTACTCGTAATTATTCATTACAATTATTATTATTATTATAACAATGAAATAAAATGGCATTGTTACGAAACACAACTAGAAATATGAATGAAGAATAAGATAACCTCAATCGAGCTAAGAAAAATACTATAACATGGCTTCCTCTCCGTAAGTAATGCAGTGGCAACAACATAGGTTGGTATCATGGAAAGTGGGCATGGCATTTCTGAGAGGACTGAAAGACCAAGAAGAGATAACACCATCCAGACCTTGATTGGAAGGACACGGAGAGTACTAGAATACTGAAAAGGTTTATTGTCACTTAAATTTCAAAGAAAACCACTGGCCGTATCCAGTGAGAAATCACTGGTAAACGGCTGGTGCAAGAACAACAAATGACTTACAATGGTGATAGAAAGGACCGGAGAGTACTGGAAATCTGGGGAGACTTACTATCACTCAGACTTCAGGAAAAAACACATAAACTTTGTATCTTTTTATAATTTTGTTCACAAGAAAACCGTCACAGCATACACAGACTTTAACCAACTACCTATTTAATTGCTAACTATTTCAAATATTTCTCTCTCTGCTAAAACATGTGATCTTGATCAACCAATCAGAGCCTTTGGTATATCCTCCTTTACTATATAATAATATTTCATTAACATTTTCTTTTTTTCTTGGCAAAAAAAAAAAAGAACTGAAATGGCACAAAACAACTGTAATTATCTCCACGCAATGGACAAGGTTCAGAAACAATTATAACTCAAGCCAATACATATTTATTACATATTTTAGTTAACAAATATATATTATCTTTGTAACAACAACAGCAAAAATATAAAATGAAACAAAATAAACTTCTACTTAGCAAATTAAGATTTGAAAATGGTACATTTTTATCAACTTTAGAATGTTGTAGTTGGTGGGTTTGGGAGTTTCAATGAGATATTTCTGATAAGCACGCTGAAAACAACAATTATCACATAGAATTGTGTCATCGAACTTTGTTTTAGGAATATCACGAGCGTTAACCACTTTCATGGCATGAATTAAATGAATTGATATGGAGAATGTAATATTAATTGGATTATTTAGACTACCATTTTCATCTTGGTTCTTATATTCCCAGCATCTTGGTTAATATAACTTCTGACTTCTTCAGGTGCATCTTTTTGAACGTGGGGATCTTTTAGTCAAAGTTAGGAATCTTCATATTAAACTATACGAAATTTTGGTGCTTCTCCAGATTAGGACCCGAGCTAACTTTGACCCCGCCATTAGGGTTAGAGTTAGGGTCAGGGTTGGGGGACAAAGTTAGCTCGGGTCCTTATCTGGAGAAGGACCAAAATTTCAAACTAAACCCTTTATTTAATCCATGGGGGTAGATTGTTCTTATTCTATCAGCTATGACCGCAGAAGAAGTGTTAGTTTGATGCTCTTCTTATTATCACCTGTAGTAAAGATTGAAGCATCAGCCATCGGAAGACTGTCACTTTGAACTTATTGTTAATCAACGCTCTTAACCATTAGGCCATGGGTCCTTGTAGACAATTCTAATATGAAGGTGACATGAAAATATTGTGCTGTTGTATACCTTTGGTTATTGCATGCCTTGTTATATCCTTTGTTTCATCTACTTTTAGTTTTATGCAGAATAAAATCTTTCTTAGGGTTATAGCAGTCATAAATAATGACATTTATTTTCTCTTTCGGAGAACAGCCCCTGTGGGGTGATTTGGTCCTACGTAGACCAATCAGCTTCCACGGCATATTAATTTCATCTGTCCCCTTAAGGACTACTTCAGTCCCTTTGGGAATCACGGACAGTCATCAGGGAGTTTCCTGGAAGCAATGAACAAAAACGCCCCCCCCCCCTCTTCTCTCCTGCCTCTGTTCACTGGACCCCCAAGCACTGGCTATCTTCGCTTGAAGATAAACTGCTCGTAGACTTTCGGTAGCCAAAGGACTTTCTTGCTTAATTCCTTTCTTCACTCGGACACTATCCAACTTTCTCTAACCTACACCCAACGGTGTAGGTAACTAAAAAAATACATTTCGTTGTTTGTTTATAAAAAGGTTTTCTTTTCTTTTTGTGCGACGACCGTTCTCGTTGTTATAAAATATTATTATAAGAGTTGGTCTTAACAGTCTACGTTAAGATGAGCCCTTTATAAGGTAACTACAGTACGGGTTCAGTTCGAAATTCTGCACAGGTTCCCAAGTCGACATGAAAATCCCCAAGTTCAGCATCGGCTGCAACATTGTGAATATAACAACCAAAATGATTATATTAATCTGAATAACACAAATAATATCAATTGCCAATCAAAAATTCACAAATTGCTACCCAAAATATTCTCTTTATGATAAAATGCCTAAAACCAAGAATAAAAATAGCACAAATCAAGCGTTCACTTATTTCCCCTGACACATTTTGCATCAAATCTTTTACCCATAATTTTTTTTTTTTAATGAAAGTCGCTCCAGACCAGACATGAAGCCACTTTATGTAAGGAGCTAAAAAAAAAAAAGAAAAAAAAAACTACTTCAGGGTAAAAAAAACTAGCTAACAATAAGTGTTAAATGGACAGATTCCGACACAGAAAACAGCAATTCTTCCCCCTTTGTCAGAAACATCGCTCATGGAATGTGAGGACTAAAGGACAACTAAACGGTAACTTATTAGGTTTAGATCGATAATTATTTACAGTGAAATGTAATTATTCGCAAAAAACTTTTTTTGTACAAAAAGCAAAGATTTATGCAAATTTCTTAAGTAAAAAAAATACTTAACAAGTATTAGCTGATAGTAGTGAATCACTGTAATAAAAAAAAACTAAAGTTAAACCATGGCTGCCAGAGTTTTTCGTTAAAATTATTTTAGGACGGATGATTCTAGTTAATGCGGCTCCAAAATATATCTATCTTTCAGGATAATTTCCAAGTTTACTGATGTCAATCTGGATTTCTGATTGACGTTCGGAAAAATGATAGATACATTTGGAAGCTGGAAATAATTAAAGCTATCCGCCCTTGCATAATTTTGTTGAAGGAGACAGGTCCCTCATGTGCCGCCAGGTTTAATTTCAGTATTTTTATTACAATAATAGCTAATAGATTATATCAGTTAATATGTGTTAAGTTTTATTTTTACTCAAGAAAATGGCATAAACTATGATTTTAGTAAATAGGTTGTTTGGGAATAATACTGAAACCCCATTTCACTGTAAATAATTAGCAGTCATAAATTTGTAAATTACGAACATACCAAAAAGCAAACTTCCCATCATGTTAAAAAGGAAAGGTTACCCTATAGTAGCTGTTCACAGCATAGACTGTTGAGACCAACTTTTATAATATTATTTACAACAACAAGAAAAACGTCACACAAAAGGAAAACAAAACCTTTTTATAAACAAACAATAAAATGCATTTATTGTAGATACCTACACCGTTGGATATATATTAGTGAAGTTGGAAAGTGTCTGAGTGAAGATAGTAAGAAAGCCAGAAAGTTTTTTGACTGACAAAAGTCTACAAGCAGTTTATCTTCAGGAGAAGATAGCCGGTGTTCAAGAATCCAGTGGATAAAGGCAGGAGAGAGGAAGGGGGCGTCTTTCTTGGTTCCTTTCAGAAAACTCTCTAATGACTGCTGCGATTCCCAAAGGGGTCTGAAGTAGTATTTCAGGGGACAGATAAAATTAATACACCCTGAAAGTTGATTGGTCAGTGTGTGACCAAATCATCTAACAGGGGCAGCTCTCTGCATGAATAGATAAATATTAGTATTTATTATTGATGACTGCTACAATCCTCTTTTGCGTCACAAAGTTAGGAGGCATTCCTTTAATTCTGCTTATAATTCCAGTGTATCGTGTGGTACCTTTTTGGCTGAATACGTTTTTTCTTCTTAATGTACCTTATTCTTCGAATTCTTTCGAATACCCATTCATTAATTCTTACTTATTAAATAGATGCAAACAAAGTGAAATTGTATTGTTTTTGTTGTTACTTTTCCTCCTTTTGTGAATAGGTTTGATAGTTTTATTTATCTTCCTCCCAAGATGTGACACAAGGTCGGGGAAGTAGAGTAGAAAGTGGACTTTGAGTTTACTTTCGATTGTCTCGTAACTTTCACTTCCCTTATTTTGTCCTTTAGTCCTAACATCCTATGAGTGATGTTTCTGACAAAGGGGGGAGAATTTTCTGGGTCGGAATCTATCTATCTAACACATATTGTTGGCTAGTTTTTTACCTTGAAGTAGTATATATTATTTTAGCTCTTTGTGTCAAGTGGCTTCATGCCTTGTTTGGAGCGATTACAATTAAAAAAGAAAGTGGGATTTGAAACCAGCGCCATAGAGAAAGAGCACTCTGGACGAACAAAAACTGCCTGGGCAGCCGTGTTGGCATTCCCTGGTAGGGCACCTCAGGCGATTAGCAATAAACTTCTCAAATAGCAGGAAGATAAAACATGGAAAGGTGGATCCCCTAGAACTGCACAGGACCATACTTCAGATTGACAGAAAACAAGCCTTCCTCAACAATTACCTAGACTCTGTCAGTCTGATTTTGACTAGATTTGATAGTGTTTGTGTTTAACTACATATAAACCTCCTTTCGGGGGGGGGGGGGCTTATTTAGTGCTTAAATACAACCTATTATAAATGATTCATTCTATACGATTACTGCAAGTTGCTTTCTTTTTACCCAAAGCTGGGAGGGAGGATTCATATATTTTCAAATGGTATCAGTGTACAAATGACGACAATATATCTGACAAGATAAACTCGGCATAGTTAATTCCATAGTCCACGACCGTATCCATTAGACTAATCACCCACAATCATGTGACGATGTGATCATAAGAGTTTGTATGTTGATTAAAAAACAAAACAGATACTTAAATTATCATCTCTAATATAAGATTTCAAAAACAGACCAGTTTCTATCCGAAGGGAGATAACTCTGTAATTCTTTTTATAAGTGAAATAGGTGAACAATAAGTGAATAATCCAGAAAGTGCTGAGGCGAATGGGTCAGAATGGGTTTGGGAGTTTCAATGAGATATTTCTGATAAACTAGCTGAAAACAACAATTATCACAGAGAATTGTGTCAACAAGCTTTGTTTTAGGAATATCACGAGCGTTAACCACTTTACTAACAGGTAAAATTAAATGAATAAATATAAGGAATTTAGTATTTGGATTATTTGGACTACTATTCTCATCTTGGTTGTAATATTCACAACGTTTGGTGTTGATGTAACTTATGACCTTCTACAGATGAATCTTTTTGAACTTGGGGACTTTTTAGTCAAACTTATGAATCTTTATGTTGAACTAGAAAACCTCTACGGAATTTTAATCCATGGGGGTGAATTCGTCTCATACCATTAGCCATGACCGGGTCGAAATGTTAATTATAATATTATTCTTGATTATTATCACCTGTAGTAAGGATTGAACCATCAACCCGAGAAGACTGTCATACTGAACAGATTTTTAATCAATGTTTTTAACCATTAAGTTATGGGTCTTTGTGGACAATTCTAATATGATGGTGATATGAAAATGTTGTGTTCTTATATGTCTTGTTCTTGCCTTCTTGTTTCTCTATTTTCAGTTCTATGCAAAATAAAACTTATCGTATGAAAACTACGGAAGTGTTCAGTTCGAAATTCTGGACAGGTTCCTAAGTTCAACATGAAAATTCCCAAGTTCAACCGCATCTGCAACGTTGTAAATATAACAATCAAGATGCTTATATTAATGCAAAAAATACAAATAATTCAAATTATTGATCCTCATCTCAAAAAGGCCGAAACATAATCAAAAAATTGCTACTGAAAATATTGTCTTTATGATAAAATCGAAAAGCAACGAAAGTCGAGAGTAGAAATAACACAAATAAAATATTGAGTTATTTCCCCTGACACATTTTGTGCCAATACTTAAACTGAAAGGTAATTTATTAGTTTGAAGTTGTTAATTATTTATGCTTAAATGGATTTCAGCTTTTCCTGACAAGGTTAGAAGGCATTCTTTTAATTCCCCTTATAATTCCGGCATATTTTGTGGTATCTTTTCAATTGGACATTTCTTTTTTCTTTTCTTTTCTTTTCTTTTCTCTTTTTTTTTCTATTCTTTTGAGTACCCATTTAGAAAAAGGAGACGAAGTCCATTTCTAATACATACAATAACTTTATTGGGTCGTCTTCGTTAGTACGTGAATAAAAAGGAAAGGGGTTAGTATGTCCATAAGTATGGACGAAGACAAAAGTAAAGGAAGTCCATTACTATAATTTCCCTATTAGTAGGGAAGAGAGAATAGTTCATAATATATTATGTTGGTACACCGGCTATGGTGTCAAGACGTGTCCATATGTGTATGCAAGTATGTGTGTCTGTACACCGGTGTGAAAGTCAGTTAACATGTAAGCAGTTATGTGTGTGTGTTATATTAAATCCACATGTATGAGGCAGTAGCCATTTTGGCTTCTCGGTACTTCATGTTGAATTGGCCAGAGCTAGGTAGCCCGGTGTAGTAGTTGTCTACATGTCGAGAGAGGCAAGAAAAAGAGAGAGTGAGTGGATATTAATTCCACGTATATGCGGCAGTAGCTATTTTGCCTTTTTGTCGAAGTCGAAGTCGAACCCAGGGCCAAAGCCCCGGGAAAATGTTTGTTGCGTCCCCAGAGAGGGCGACGTGTGTTTGGCAGTGCCAAAGAAGGAAAAAGAGATAAGTGTCGTCTCGTGTCGAAGAATAAAAAGAGAAAGGGCGGATGGCGCTCAAGTGTTTATATAATTATGCTAGCCATCCGAGATTCGCCTAAAAGAAGGCCACTGATTGGTCAAGCCAAGGAGGAAGTAGTTTACCTGAACCAATCAGTAAGCAGCTAAAAAGTCATTGATATTTAAACAATATGGCAGCTTGTAGGAAACTGCTACATCCATTCCTTAATTCTTATCCATTAAATAAATGCGAACACAGAATTGTATTGTTCTGTTGTTATTTTTTTCCCCTCTTGTGACCAGGTTTGTTGGCGTTTCTGTTTAAAGGAATGTCAACCATCTTGGAAAGGGGGGTGCGATTATTTAGTGACAACACACAATTTTGTCATTCTATATGATTACTTGAATACAAGTTGCTTTCTTTGGCAATTATTACAAACATAAATTATTCAAAATGAAATATCGTTGTGGAACTTATTCAAATATTATTTTTTTTTAACGCAAATCGGTCACAAATGAGTAGATAAAACAAAATAATTTGGGGGGCTAATTTCCCAACTGTATTCTCTTTAAAATAATTTATGTAGCCAATAGTAACGATTACTCTTTCTTTTTACGCAAAGCTTGGACGATTTATACATTTTAAAATTGTATTGCTGCATAAATGAACACAATATATCCGACAAAATAAACTCGGCATAGTGAATTCCATAGTCCGCGGTCGTATTCATTTGGCTAATTACTCTCAATCATATGACGATTCAATCATAACAGTTTGAATGTTGATTAAAAGAAAAGAAAAAACAACAAATACTCAAACTATCGACTCAAATATAAGTAAGCTATCCAGTCCATTTCTAGTCCATTTCAAAGACCAATCCATTTCTACTCAAAGGGAGACAACTCTGTAATCTTTTCTGAGTGAAAACGATGGACAAATGGTAAAAAAATGGTACTTGGACGAATGGGTCTAACTCATGGCCATCCATACTACAGGCCAGGCAATCATGCAACTAAGATATAGAAGTTACAAACAAAGGGAAAATTCCCCTGTGAGATTAGTTTGATGTTTTTATATGTTTTACAAACCAAATAATAAGAACCACAATGAGCTAATTGATAAATTTGACAATTATTGACAAATTCCTATAAATGAAGAGACAGGTAATTTTGAATAAACAAAGGCAAATGCATATTTCAATGAGTAATTTTTATTTCAATATGGGATTTTTTTGTTTTAGAAAATTTGTACTTATGTCAAAAGATCATGACTTGTATATTGTGGTTAAAAAAAAAGGATTCGCACCAGTTAACGATATCAAGCAGAGAAGCATAGTTAGTTCAAATGTGATATGTATTTTACTAACCAAAAATTTAAACTGTCCTCATTTTTATTTTTTCAACACAACATTTTGGCTATAGTCTTCATTTTACATCATAAAATAATCCAAAAACCAAAGTTCAAACTAAAATTTCAGCATCTGAATCTCTAGTGTTGTCTCGTAGTCGATTACTCTAAGCACATATATGTACATAATCGAAAAGCAAGTATATACCATTTTTAGTAACCCAAGGCTTATTTTCAACAGTATCAAATTTCCTGAATAAAGCTTGATTAGTCCGATTATTGTCACAAATAACTGTAATTACATGACCTTTCGAATGTTTGACTCAATCAACAACATTTCTAACATTCTGAAACAAAATTTCTGAATTTAATTTGGCAACTGGGATCATCTTAATCAAAAACTTTGGTCCACCATGTATACATTTGATCATAATATCCAATACAGTTTTTGCTAATGCCTCTTCAGAATCTTTGGAGTGTGTCCCCTCTTGGTAGTGTAAACTCACTTTAACATAAACTTCATCAACTAGGATGATACATTTTTCTGTTTATCTGACAGTTTGCTAAACGCATCACCAAGAAAATTCAGATCATCTAACTTCGAAACTTTTGAATTCATATTCACTCGTGTTTTCATGCTGGGTAATTTGTAATGATCTCGAAGTTTTTTATAAAGAGACCGAGATGTGGCAAAATATTCGAATGCTCGAACAAGTATTTTCGACTCGTAAACTTTTTTGCCAACTATTCGTGGTGACATAACTTCGATATGTTGTCTCAAAACCTGTTTCTCTAGTCCAATTTTTAAGTTACTAAGGTAACAAATTGCTTCCTCAATTTGAGACCAATGTTGAAACTTATTTATTCTGTTTATCAACAGGGAAGAAATGTGTGTGAGTATACTTGCATGGTAACATTCAAACGTTAAGTTTTCAAACATTTTGATTAAAAAATCGGAATACTTCCAGTAAAAAAATGATAAAACTGGATGAACTGTTGATTGTTAGATTTGTAGCAGGTAACTGCTGGCACAAAATCATGATAGTCAATATCAGCACACAAATTTGTAAAATTATCAATTCTATCTTTATCTAAGAAATGTGCAAACTCATCATTTTTTACACTTTACACAGAAGCGGAACTTTTTTTGTTGTCCTTGGTTTTGGTAAAGGACTTGGTATCACACTTGATGGCAAATTATTAAATATTGATGGAAGATTTTTGGATCGTGCTTTTCTCATAATAAACACAGTTTCATAACCAGGTGGAAAATACCTTTCACAAACAACAGTGTCTGAGTGGTTAGATGTGTTAGCTCTTGGTATTACCTTTAACCATCTTTCTCTCTCATCCTGATCTTTTGGGAGACAAAGCACTCGGACCTTATTTTGCTCACTATAATTGCCTTGACAGGCTGTCACATAACACTTTTTGACCATATTCAACAAATTATTTTAAACTAAAAAAAAGTAAAAGTGATATTTCGTTAATGAACAGAGCTGTTTACATGTAAATAAAACGTTTAAAACATGTATAGTATACTTCCTAAGAATATATAAAAGATTTGAAATTCAGAAAATACAATTTATTAACAAATTCTCAAAGACAATACTTTTTTAAAACTTAAAAAAAATTGAAAGTGATATTTCGTCAACGAACAGAGCTGTTTACATGTAAATAAAACGTTTAAAACATGTATAGTATACTTCCTAAGAATATATAAAAGATTTGAAATTCAGAAAATACAATTTATTAACAAATTCTCAAAGACAATACTTTTTTAAAACTTTAAAAAAATTGAAAGTGATATTTCGTCAATGAACAGAGCTGTTTACATGTAAATAAAACAAAATTCAATTCTGACTTTTAACAGTATACTCACGAACTTATAATCCAAATGTAAATAATGATAAAATAACAGAATCTCAGCCGAAATAAATTTGATGAGTTAAAATTTATTTTCGGAATGAAATTTGCTTGGACCAGTGACAACGAAGTGTTACCAACTAAAAGTTTATCTGGTGACTGACTAGACCTCAGTTTAAGCAGTCAGATGTGCGTCTAGCCGGCCTGTTATGGGTAAGGCCATTGTCTGACTGTGGCTAGTTAAGAGTGCGATAGACAGTGGATGACATAAGGTTTTAGGAATCCAACTTGGGTAAAGCCATTAAAATGCAATACTATTGAATGAAATAGTTGCTACAACCAGAATAAGTGTTATTTTCTAGAATAATGGTTCCTCCATCAAATAATGTTAATCGTTGGTTTAGAAGAATCACAAATGAATCATAAATCTCGACTTTGGTCTATGATCTTTAATTTCAACCAGAAATTATTTTGGAATAGACATTCTAAATGCTTTAAAATTATATTCGAATTTCCCACAGCCACAGTAAACATTGCGTCGGACATGTTTGCTTTCATTTCAATATAACAAAAATTGTGGTGCCACTGACTTTTTTGTAACTGTAGGAAATTTGAAAGTGATTTTAGAATAATTTCTAGTTACAATTAATATATGTTTGGTATATAACTTTTTAAAGAATTTTTTTTTAAATGTGTAGCCAAAAATGTTTGTATAAATGAAAAATTTTATACCAAATATCTATATATATATCTATATATATATATATCTATTTACTATTGCGCATTTGATATAAACACAGTAAAGATTCACTGGATTATACCCTAAGGACATACACTTACTTTGATCATATATATATATATATATATATATATATATATATATATATATATATATATATATGTTCCGACAACGGTCGTTGAACACTCTCCAGACAGTCTTTCTATATGTGCCCCCCTTCACATAAATAGAACTTAAATTCCCTTTCTTGATGTGGTAATGTCTCGTGGCGATTTAGTTATGATGGTTGCTTGCAGAGTCTAGGTTGATTCTGTAACCGGGTTTGAACTTTATGACCGTCTGAGATCATCATTCCCTACACTGATGAGAGCGAAAGTTTGATACGCTGGCGTATGTAGGTAAAAATAATTTAATATTATTTACTTAAAATTAATATAGTGTGTATATATATATATGGCACAATCACGTTGACACACCGGTTCCCGTTAGATCACCGAAGTTAAGCGGCGTCGAGCCTGGCCAGTACTAAATGGGTGATCATTTGGGAATACCAGGTGCTGTATGTGCTCTCTGCTTATCTCGGCATTGTTTCCAGTCGTCTTGTATTGCTACTTGCCATTGGAATCAAGCAATGCCGACTCAGGAGAGCGGTTGTTGGAGATTGCGCAACCCTTGCAATTACAAATTCACGCGCGGGCAGCCCCTGGTGGGGCACTCATACGTCGAAATCGACGGGAGAGTCCATCATATATATATATATATATATATATATATATATATATATATATATATATATGTATGTGTGTAAGAGTTTTGGGGTAGGATGAATTTGAAGGGGCCATTCTCTAAAGATTTCAGGAAAATACAGGAAAGGACTTCGCTGAGAGGAGAACTCATGGGTAAACCAAATTCCTGGAATTTTTAGAGAACGATCCTTTCAAATCGATCCTACCTCAAAACTCTCACTACTTCAGAAATATCGATAATAAACTCCTCATCTTCCCACATCATATATATATATATATATATATATATATATATATATATATATATATAATTAATGACAATATATGTATTAGCATACACTATCAGTGCCCTTTTACTTTGCAGTCTCCTTAAAAGATTCAACTCGATGATTGTCAATTAGTAACAACAGAGCAAATATAAGTCAGTTCATATTATATTCCAATAACCATCGTCATGGATTGCAGTCGACGAATTTGTGACCCTGCCAGCAGAACGATTCTTTCTATAGAGAATACACAAACATTAAGTTTTATATATATAGATAATTTATCATGAACATTTTCTTTTTCTTTTTGAAAAACGAACTGAAATGGCACACACACACAAAAATGAATAGAAATGGCACACTCACAAAGAAAACGAACTGAAATGGCACACACACACATACACCCACACACCCACACCCACACACACACACACACACACACACACACACACACACAAATGAACTGAAATGGCACACACACAAAAACGAACTGAAATGGCACACCCACACACACAAACGAACTGAAATGGCACATACACACACACAAAAAAAACGAACTGTAATAAATTGCCTTCAGACAATGCACAAGGTTCAGAAAAGCTTATGGATTATTTTTAAACCCAATACATATTTTTTATATATTTTATTTAACAAATATATATTATCTTTTTAACAACAAGAATAGCAACACAATAAAATGAACAAAAGAAAACTTCTCCTTAGCACATTAAAATTTGAAAATGGTAGATTTTTATCAACTTTAGAATGTTGAACTCGGTGGGTTTGGCAGTTTCAATGAGATATTTCTGATAAGCTAGCTGAAAACAAACAATTATCACAAGGAACTTTGCTTTAGGAATATCACGAGCATTAACCACTTTAATGGCATGTAAATTAAATGAATAAATATGAGGAATTTAGTATTTGGATTATTTGGACTACTATTCTCATCTTGGTTGTTATATTCACAATGTTTTAGTCGATATACAGAATTTTCGGTGCTTTTGTATTACAGGGCCGAAAGAAATTTTTTTATCTTTAATTTTGAAGAGTCAAATGACAGGGGGAGATAATTAAAAAAATGACTTACCACCAAATCCCTCCCTCAGAATCCATGATTTATCTAAAAATGTATTTTAATGCTCTGAACTTGCAAGATATTTTATATTTAGCCAGAGATAATGCCAAAATAATAGACTCCTTGCAAGCACACGGATTAATTTCAGGTGTGGAGATTTCATTTATTTCAAAAACTTTATTCCCCATGTTTCATGTATTTTCCCTTTCATTTACATCTTTTTCTATTTTTTACTTTTTGTGATGCTTGATTTATTTCAATAAATCTTTTTAATTTTTATTTGTGCCGAATACCATAAAGCGTTGTGATGGTTTGATTCCTAAATAATCCTTTTACGTATATATATTTATATTTTTTACTTTACTTTAAGTTAGTTAAAATGCATAACGGTAAAATCCCTTTGAAGATAAATCCTGAGGGAACACTTTGAATTATCTCCCCCCCTTGTCGTTTGACTCTTCAAAATTAAAGATAACATTTTTTGCAGCCTTTTATTACAGAAGCACCGAATTTTCTACTCAAAGGATACAACTCAGTGATCTTTTATATTCAAAGTATTCGAAGGTTTGTATTTGTGTCTTGCGCTAACATCACAACCGTCTTGGCCTTCGGGCCTGATTCCGCCTGTCTTAGGGTTTGTCCTGTGCAGTTCTCGGAGGTCCACCCTCCCAGGCTTTGCCTTCTCACCCTTTGAGAAGGAGTTAGTTTATTACTAATCGCCTGAGGTGCCCCTATCGATGGGGCTGCCCAGGCATTTTTTGTAGGCCAGAGTGCTCATCCTCTAGGGTGCTGGCTTTCTAATCCCACTTTTCGTCCTTGTGTCACATCTTATTTCTGTGGGAGGTAGATAACAAAAAAAAAAGAAAAAAAAACATCACAATTTCTCATCAGATCTTGAACAACTTTGCGAAGTGGTTAACATACAACACACTAGTTTGAGTAATCCAACGTGGGTACAGCCAATACAATATCATACAATACAGTAAAATAAAATAGTTGCTTCAGCCAGTATAAGACTTGTTTTCCAGAATTGTGGTTTAGAAAAAGGAACGACATTCATTTCTAATAATTAAAAGAACTTTATTGGCCATCTTTGTTAACATGTAAAGGAAAGGAATTACGAAAGTCTACGAGCAGTTTATCTTCTAGTGAAGATAGCTTGTGCTTGGGAATATAGTTGATGAAAGCAGGAGAGAGGAAGGGGGTTAGTAGCAGAGGATAATATGTTCAAAAGTCTGGACGAGAGAAAAGGTTAGAGAGTCCATGAGTTGAATAAATGTCCCGTTAGTAGAGAAGAGAAAAAATGTTTTTATGATGTAAATGTCTGTGCGTACGTTTCTTGTTTAAAAAGAAGGCAGAATTCATGTGTTTTTGTAAGTATGCGTGTGTTTCGACACTGAAGTCGGTGACTCAGAGAGTTTGGTTTGCGTCTCAAGAGAGAAGTTTAGGGGTTGAACAGAGCGCCGGGGAAGAGTGAGATAGCTGTGCCATCTCGTGGCTGAAAAAGAGGAAGAAAGTAGTGGGCTCTCTTTTTTATCAACTCCAGGACCAGTCTCTGCTGGCATGAGAGATTGTTTCTGATTGATCAAAACAAGTAACTGTTTGCGCCAATCAGAGCCCAGCTAAGAAGTAAAATATTGTTAATGGCGGTTTATTGTAGCTACTGGTGCCGTTGCCATTTGTAGTAATGCTGTTACAGTCGTTCCTCTGATAAATATTGTTTATCATTGGTTCAGAAGAATCACAAATGAACCATAAATCTCCACTTTGGTCTATAACCGTTAATTTTAACTAGAAATCATTTTGGAATAGACATTCTAAATGCTGTAAAATCACATTCAAATTTCTCATCGCCACAGTAAAAATTAAGTTGGACATGTTTGTCTTCATTATCATATATAACAAAAATGACAGTGCTACTGATTTTTTTGTGCTTGGAGGAAATTTGAATTTCATTTTGAAAAAAAATTGTTTTTTGTTTATTATCTATGTACGTATACATTTCGTCCTTTTAAATCGGGACTCATCAGCATAGAGATATAACTATTCACTACTGGTCACGTGATTTTACAACTCAAATCCCAACATCTGGAACCATATGGTCACTGCTGGATAGCTAAATAAACAGTGATAATTTTAACACTTATTTCGATGGCTTGATGTCATAAGAGCGTTCAACTTAATGAAAGGAACTATGCATTTATAGCTAGCGACGTCATTCATATATATATATATATATATATATATATATATATATATATATATAATATTTATTAATAAATATTAAATTATTAATACCTACAGACGCTAGCGTTTCAAGCTTATTGCTCTCATCAGTGCAGGAAAGTAACAATTTCAGACGTCCGGGAGGCGCGAACTCGATTCACAGAGTCAGCCTAGAATCTGCAAGCAGTCGCCATATCCAACGGAAACTGTCACGTAATTAAGGGAAATTAAGATCTATATGTACCTAGAAGCGGGCACAGATAGAAGACTATATATATATATATATAATGCCTGAAGATTCCCCCCGGGGATGAAACGCGGGAGCCTCTGTGTAGCTTAATTGTCATAAATATATTTTCATAGTTTACTACCTAGCTCTACCTACGTATCGAGCACTGTTGAAGTAAATACTGAAAATTGATACATCAAAAATTATATCTCCTTATAAAATTTTATGTATATATATATATATATATATATACAGGGTGGGCCAAAATAAGGGTCCTATCTTTAAATTTGAATAACTTGAATTTGAATAACTTCCACAAAATAAAAGTTAAACTCACCAAACTTTATGTGTGTGTAGACTGACCCTTCCGAGATTTTTTGAAATAAACAAAACAAATTTTAGCCGAAAAACACTTCTTAAAACTTACAAAAACTAAAGTATTGTTTTTTACACTGTTTTGAGTTTTTTAAGCAAAAATAATGTTTTCTAAATGAAGGTACGTTCCTTAGGGCTAATACGGCTCATGCTTGCTTCGGAAGGGGTCCTTTACTTATTCTAAAAAAAAAAAAAAAAAAATCAATAAATAAAAAAGTTATGAATTTTTAAAAATAGGACCCTTATTTTTGCCCACCCTATATATATATATATATATATATATATATATATATATATATATATATATATGTGTGATTTTATGAAGGCTTACCAAAGCATTCCTTTCAGGACACCAATGATCACCATTAAAGATATTTTTTTTTACAAATATTATTTATTGAATAAATAATATTTGTAAGAAAAAATATCTTTAATGGTGATCATTGGTGTCCTGAAAGGAATGCTTTGGTAAGCCTTTATAAAATCACATATAAATGCTCTGTACTCTGTAATCGAGTATCATCGAGCTTGTTTTTATTGGAACAACCCCGGTCTTCACTGAATGATCTATTTTATAAGTGAAATCTCTCTCTCTCTCTCTCTCTCTCTCTCTCTCTCTCTCTCTGTCTCTCTCTCTCTCTCTCTCTCTCTCTATATATATATATATATATATATATATATAATTAACTTGTTACAAATATCCAGGGGGTATGAATCCGAAGGAAGTTGAAACCGGGTTTATGAGAGTGCTCAATGAAAATTCAGAGCAAAATATATATTTTTTGATTTTATTCCATTAATTGCGACAAAACAGGTTTTGTTTCATTGGTGCGAGTAGCTACCAACTCATCGGGCGAAAGGAATTCAAATGGCATAAAATTTTAAGTTCACTCTAACGGGAGATTGAAAATTGAAAATACATTGGAGGGGGAGGGGGATAGAGTTGGGGCTTTGTCTATAACGGCGACATGGGACATGAGAGGGGGGGGGGGGGACTCCAACAAGTCGTGTTTCAAATTATTACGTGGGAGGTTTTGCACGTGTCAGTGCTGTGTCAATCTCAATCTCGGCCGGGGTGGGAGGAGGGGGATGGGGCGACGGCCGGAGTGAGTTAAATTTAAAATGAGAATTATGGTTACAACCGTCATTCTCATTTTATTTTAATTCTAATAAGTAATTATCATGTGGATAAAAATGTTTGATAATTTTAATTTAGGGTATTAATTGCTACTTTTGCATTTTATTTATTTTATTTTAATGTTTTGTTTACTATTTGTAGTGAATTTTGTTGTGATTATATTTTTTTATTTATTCCCTCTACTTTTTTTATATATTTTTTTATTTTTTATTTTTTTAAATTGTGATTATATTATACCGAGATCAATACTAGTGGAATCATTTTATAAGAGAGGTTTTCTGGTGTTACCAGTCTTATCAATAACAAAACCGATTATGCCAATGGTAACGCCTGCCAATCATGCCTACGGTAGTCGCAGTGATAACCGCCTTATGTAAAAGCCTTAATAAAAATGAAATAAAAAATAAATAAAGATAAATATAAATAAAATTAGAATAAAAATAGAAATAGAAATAACAAGTTTGTAAGAATATTAATGATAATAACAATAATAATAATAATAATAATAATAATAATAATAATAATAATAATAAAAATAGTAATAATAATAATAGTTGAAAAACTGGAAATTATCCGCTTTAAGGACAAAAACAAACTCTTAAATAGAAAACAAGAGACATCTATCAACTGTAAACATAGTAGACTCTACCTCCTTAGCAACCCACATACCCCACCTTAACTCCACACCAACCCTACTTAACTTCAACATAAAATTAACAGTTTTTGTTTTTGTTTTTCACAAAAATGAATGATAACATTAAACCCCCACTATACACTACCCCAAAACACACTATAACCCCCTACTCACCCACCCAAATTTACAACCCAATCCCACCCCAACAAGTCATGATTAATCTATAAATATATAACCACCCCTCCGAACTACCAATAATATCAAATCTCTACCTATAATGCACAGCCTCAATAACCTCTCAGCCATACTACCAATTCTAACATAAACCCATAACTAGGACAGCTATCAACACTGATATCACTTAGGCTAATCTCAATTACTTAACCCCTCGATCACTACCTTGAACACTTAATTATTAACTGGTACTTAGTCCTTGTCATTGGTAGTGGAATTAAAAAAGCCTACCATCACTTGTCGACTTATTTCGCCCAATGACTTCACAAGTAGCAAGATGGTAATTGATGGCGGTATTTATCAGTATTACTATTATTATTATTATTATTATTATTATTATTATTATTATTATTATTATTATTATTATTATTACTATTTTTATTATTATTATTATTATTATTATTATTATTATTATTATTATTATTATTATTGTTATTATCATTAATATTCTTACAAACTTGTTATTTCTATTTCTATTTTTATTCTAATTTTATTTATATTTATCTTTATTTATTTTTTATTTCATTTTTATTAAGGCTTTTACATAAGGCGGTTATCACTGCGACTACCGTAGGCATGATTGGCAGGCGTTACCATTGGCATAATCGGTTTTGTTATTGATAAGACTGGTAACACCAGAAAACCTCTCTTATAAAATGATTCCACTAGTATTGATCTCGGTATAATATAATCACAATTTAAAAAAATAAAAAATAAAAAAATATATAAAAAAAGTAGAGGGAATAAATAAAAAAATATAATCACAACAAAATTCACTACAAATAGTAAACAAAACATTAAAATAAAATAAATAAAATGCAAAAGTAGCAATTAATACCCTAAATTAAAATTATCAAACATTTTTATCCACATGATAATTACTTATTAGAATTAAAATAAAATGAGAATGACGGTTGTAACCATAATTCTCATTTTAAATTTAACTCACTCCGGCCGTCGCCCCATCCCCCTCCTCCCACCCCGGCCGAGATTGAGATTGACACAGCACTGACACGTGCAAAACCTCCCACGTAATAATTTGAAACACGACTTGTTGGAGTCCCCCCCCCCTCTCATGTCCCATGTCGCCGTTATAGACAAAGCCCCAACTCTATCCCCCTCCCCCTCCAATGTATTTTCAATTTTCAATCTCCCGTTAGAGTGAACTTAAAATTTTATGCCATTTGAATTCCTTTCGCCCGATGAGTTGGTAGCTACTCGCACCAATGAAACAAAACCTGTTTTGTCGCAATTAATGGAATAAAATCAAAAAATATATATATATATATATATATATATGTGTGTGTGTGTGTTTTATTCATATTTAGAATTTTTTTAATATATATTCAAATATAAGTTTTATAACATAAAGTAATTATAATAGCTCAATAGTGTAAAGCCATAGCTATGCTATATTCAATATTTTTTATGTAATTTTACACCATTTCAATGTTATAAAGGACAGATTCACATTATTTCATAAAACTTATTCTTTATTCAGCATACAATTGTTTCGGCTAACACCAAGATATTTGTAAAATGCTCCTGTACATTTATTTCTTGGTATGACATATCTAGTGCTAATTGTACAAAACAAAACAAAAAAGCAAAAAACAAACATGAAAAACTAGGCGAGCAAAGCCTAAATTACAATCAGTACTCATTATCAACATTATATATATATATATTAATTTTTTTTTCACATGGAACTATGGTCTCGTTATATATTCACGTGCTAACATATATGTATCCTATCCTTTTATCTATTTGTATTTTTAATTATTCATCATCAG
>OY744523.1:132192187-132229687 GCA_963556195.1 Sepiola atlantica
AATTCGACAGACATGGTAGCAAACTGCATAAGTTCAATGAAGATTTCCTCAGAGATGGTGCGACCAACTGATAAACCACGATATAGTACATCGGCACAAATATTGATGGTTTCTCGCAAGAGAACGCATGTAAACAGACTGCCGATGTGAAAAGGGACAGTTACGTATATAGCCAGCAAAAGTAAATGAATCTTTAATACAGTTGGCTGAATATACTTCAAGAACAAGTTGAAGCAATTCTGCAAACCATTTAGCCAAATTATACTGAACCGAACCTATCATCGAGAGAATAGGTCGTACGGATATATTGTTCTTATGTGTTTTTGGTAACCCATAAAGACGTGTTCATATAGACCCTATTAGTCATATACGATCATATATGTCACCAGGAAGAGCACCTTTCTTAACCAGTTTTAGTAATCTTCTTTGAAAATTACTTTGAATAGAAAGCGTCTTATCATGCGTACTCACAGGTCTAAGTTTTTTTAATTTATCAACGTCATCCAAGATCACCATCATTTTTGCCACATAATCGGCATAATCTAGAATCACTACTCCCGAACCCTTATCTGGTTTGGTTTGGTTGTTTGGTTTGGTTGTTTTATGGCATATCAACCCTTTTCAGGTTATTTAATACCAAAATGACACAATACTGGTCAACTGTGATGATGGAATATTATTCCGAAATTAATAAAGTAAAAAAATTTAATTAATATTGCATTGATAAAGGCTTCTATTTTAAATTTTAATAATACTGACGCACCAATGCTTTGAAATGAACGACCCACGACCCATCTTCTTAATAACAAAGAACTTTCCTTTCTCTCTCTCTCTCTCTCTCTCTCTCTCTCTCTCTCTCTCTCTCTCTCTCTCTGTGTACCAAAAAACAAATAGAACTTCCATGAACAAAGTTTCTTTCCTAGAAGATCCTATATGTGAAACAAGATACAACGAGTGTGCTTCTCAACCGGTCGTCTTCAAGATTTATGTAAACAAATACTGTTGAGTCTTAGATAATCAATTTCTCTTAAGTAATCTTCTCCCATTCCGTCCATTGTTTCCAATCCTCTCGTGTCGGCGACCATTGTACAACTAACAATCTATTTAACCCTTATCCTCGAGTGTCCTCCTGGTCTTGATAAGCGGTGATCCATTAGTAAAACAAATACACACTGAATTATTAGTTATGTTTTTTTTTTTAATAAATAAAGTATAAAATAATATACAAAAATGGGGACGAATAATAGTTGAAAGTAAACAGACTCCCGGGCAACGTCGAATAGATACAGCTAGTAATAAAATAAACCAGAAAAACAAATCGCCCAGTATTTCTCGTTTACGGATTTATTTATGGATTTACACCGGCACAAATTCTCGCTTTTCTCTGCCAAAAGAGAAAAAGATCGATATTCCATCGATATTTCATTGTCAAAAATAAATCGAAGTTGGCCAATTAGTCACGTGGTCTCGAATTTTGTTTCTATAAAAGCAAATCTACTATTGACTGACTCAGACAGTTACGATCTAAAATAGACACTTCGGTCGGCTGAGGAAGCTTACAATAAAGAGAGAGAAGAAGAAAAATAATAATAACAATAATAATAATAATAATAAGAAGAAGAAGAAGAAGAAGAAGAAGAAGAAGAAGAAGGATAATAAGAAAAAGGTGAAGAAGAAGAAGAAGGATAATAAGAAAAAGGTGAAGAAGAAGAAGAAGAAGAAGAAGGATAATAAGAAAAAGGTGAAGAAAAAGAAGAAGAAGAAGAAGAAGGATGCTAATAAGAAGGATAATAAGGTGTAGAAGAAGAAGAAGAAGAAGAAGAAGAAATGAGATGAGATGAGAACATTGAAAAGCTACTCTTATACATCTTCCCTATAGAGAAAGTAAGTATCCTGCGACGTGGGTTCGTCTAATCATTCGTGATTGGAAATCTCATAGTATACATGGTGTAACGCTAACAAATATTTTATATTCCAGCTTTTACGTTTTTAGCGACCACGTGTTCGGGTGTATCTTTCCTGAAAACGAGACCGCCATTTTGTGTGTTGTCTTATCGTGGGTAGCACACACGAAGGTCAGAAAAAAGATGAAAGGACAACAGTGAAGAAACAGTTGGATTTACGTGTAAACACATTTGTTCTCACATAAACAGTTTATCGAAAACAAACGGAAAATGGGGATACGGAACATGTAAGGTAGTACTTGATATCATATACAAAGGGATAAAATTTCAGACATAATTGCTGAAAAAAGAATATATCAATGCCCCAATACCATAAGAAAATCATGTGTTTCCAAGGGCGTTTATAGAGAATATGCATGAACAAAATATAAGTAAATAAGACTACATATAAGGTGTTCTGGTTTTTGAGCCAATTATTCCATTTCGCCTGATAATTACACTTTTGACTATTGGCTAGCAACGTTTTCGCTCTCACTGTCTTTCAGCATGTATGCCTGCTTCTAACTGCAATCGTCTTGCCTTTCACTGTTATTGTACTCTGCCGTTTAAGCAAGTTGGTGCCCTCGCATGCAAATTATGAATAAACATATAATCCCGACCTCGGTAATGCATCTTACAGATCTTGAAAATGTCCGCCAGACACTGCATGCGCTTTGAACTGGGTAAGTGCCAGCATTTATCATTACAGGTGTTCTGGGAGTCTAAGCGACTGTTATCAGAAAGATGGTCTATGCGACTGTTACCAGAGTTTATGAAGGCCACGTCAAGATAGCTAGCCGGTCGGACTACGTCCGATAACTTTCTCGGCCTTTTGGCCAAGATCAAAGTGTAGTATCTGTTCCGATGGATACTACACCCTATAGACCGGTGTTGTCTTGGCCTTCGGGTCCTGATTCCGCCGGTTTGTAGGTTTGTCCTGTGCCGTTCTAGGAGGTCAACCCTCCCAGGCTTTGCCTCTCCTCTTTGGGGAGGAGTAAGTGTATTGCTTACTGCCTGGGGCGCCCCTACGGGGGAATGCCGACGGGGCTTCCCAGGCATTTTTTGTAGGCCAGAGTGCTCATCTTCTCGGGCGCTGGCTTTTCAAATCCCACTTTCCGACCTTGTGTCACATCTTACCGCTGTGGGAGGTAGATAAATAACACGTCCGATGGCTTTTAATGCCTAACCAGAAAGGGGGTGATATCTTGTTCTCACTTTAGCACATGCGTAGAACGAATTTTCTCAACTTCCGGACAGCAGAGCGCATTCCTCTAACGTTGGCCAGAATAATTGAAACAAGATAACTCGAATATCAGTCCAAGGAAGATCACTCATATAATTATGAATCAACAGTGGTACCGGAACCGACACAATGTACCTCCGACGAAGCCCAGTAAAGGTAACTCCAAACGGTTGACCCCGGAAGTGATTATTTCAGCAGTGTTCGTGGGTCTTTAATTTAATTTTTTTTTACATTTTACTTGTTGTCGAAACAAACTATATAGAGTTGTTTTCAATTAAAACAAATCAGCAAAATGATTTTTTAAAAAGAAAAAGGAAAGATCACGTGCGCGTTAATCTAAGTCAAACTTAAATTTCGTTAAACTTCCAATCTTTTGAAAATTGCTATGATGCTAAATTTGCAAACTTCTTATTTTTTACTATTGGGTCAATATTTATCACAGCCAAGAGCCACTAGAATATAAAGGTTAATAAAATGGAATGATTGTCAGCTGAAAGGTGAAGAACACTATGGGAGTACTAATGGTGATTAATGCAATGAACTAAATTTGATTACTTATGTGAGGGTTTATGACAAGTATTTGTTGACATTGGATTTGAAGACGACTATGTTATAATCTGCAGGGAAGCAGTCCCGCAGTAATGTCTTCCAAGCACGGGAAGCCTTTGCAAAGAATCTCTGTCCATGAAAATTTTGCCTGACACTAGGCAAATGGAAGAAGAAGGGAAAGTCTTTTTCCGTTATGGTAGAAAATGAGTTCTTGCTGTGAATGTCTTACGAGGAAGAACTAGAGATTAGAGCTTGCACCTTCCATGAAAATAACAATAGTGGAGATAGATTAGCAACGTATCTTCTGCGAGGAAGAGGTTGTAAGAAAGAGATCACCGTCCACTAGATTTCTAAGTCGATTCTGTGCTCTGTCAAGCCAGGAAATGTTATTTATATAATACAGGACCGGTGGGACAGTTATAAAAGTGGGGGGGGGGGGCTCTCCTAAAAAGTGGGGGGCCCGGTTAAACACATGCATATATAACTTCATTATTGATGACCGTAAAGTGGGGGGGGGCAAGTCAAAAAGTGGGGGGGGGGCTATAGCCCCCCACCTGCCCCCCCCCCGGTGCCGCCGTTCATGTAATATATAATTTAATAGCTGTATATACTCGACGTTGCACGGGAATGTTTTTATTGTTCTTTTTGTTTCGCATATTTCTTTTAGCAACTTCACCGAAGATACCGTAATGTTTTAATCTGAATCTGTAGCAGTTTCCTACAAGCCACCATATTGTTTAAATATCAATAACTTCTTAGTTGCCTGCTGATTGGTTCAGGCAAATTATTACCTCCTTGGTTTGACCAATGAGTGGCCTTCTTTTAGGCTGTTATGATCGAGGGTCATGTTCCCGGGCTATAAACGTGCAAAGTTGAATCAAGCAATGTTGCATGCAAAAGACAGAGTAATAATTAACAAACAAAATGAAGTAGTTCAAATAACGTTTATTGAACGTGTGTGTACGTGGAATGATGAAGTGTGTGATGTATGCATGTGCGTCGATGGAAAAACAGTTCTTGAAAAGGTATAAGAAGAAATGAATCCGGCGTGAGGAAAGTCTTTGAAAGCCGTATACAAAGAAAATGAGTTGAGAACTCTTACCGTTTTTTGACCACGTGTCGACGGAAGAAACGTGTGTTGGTAGTTGTTTTGCCGAGACCAGTTGAAGAGAAAAGTGTGAGACGAAGCGCTAGTGTATTAGCGTCGTTCTGTCGACCAGAGAAGAGAGAGAGAGAGAGAGAGAAAGAGAGAGAGAGAGAGACGGAGCGCTGGTGCACGCGTTGTTCTGCCGAGGCTGGTCGGTGAAAAGAGATGGATTTTCCGTTTGCAACGGTTTTTATAGTCAGAAGGGCAGATAACTCTGGTGTCGCTTTACAGTGCCACCTGTCGGTGAAAAAGCGACACCTACCGGCAAACCGGTGTAGTTATGTTTTGAAAGGAGGAGGTAACTGCTACAAGGACCCCCCCCCAGATTGAAAAATATTGAAAATATTATTCAATATGTACAGTTGTAGATGAGAAGCATTCTTTGTGGGTATGTCTGTTTTGCTGTTGAAGATTAGAAAAAGTAGTGTGCACGCAATTTATTTCTGTATCTGTATTGAATGATTGATCGCAAGTGCGTCTGCGGAATTGAGTGTTTGTAACGCGTGTGGATCTGTGTGTTGTTTGCATGCAATTGGGTCTGCATCAAGTTTGAGCGCAAGTGAGTCTGCGGTCGAAAAATGCTGAGTGCAAGCGAATTTGCACTTGTTGGTGGCGTTGTTCATATTGATTAGTCTGCGTGATGCAGAGCTGATGAACAAACGTTGAATTGTCAGTGTTGTCCGGGAATGTTTGGTGCTTGGGTCTGCGCGGTTGTTGATGAGTGAGCACAAGTGAATCTGTGCGGTATTGATGAGTGAGCACAAGTGAGTCTGTGCAGTTGTTGATGAATGAGCACAAGTGAGTCTGTGCAGTTGCTGATGAATGAGCACAAGTGAGTCTGTGCAATTGTTGATGAATGAGCACAAGTGAGTCTGTGCAATTGTTGATGAATGAGCACAAGTGAGTCTGTGCAGTTGTTGATGAATGAGCACAAGTGAGTCTGTGCAGTTGTTGATGAATGAGCACAAGTGAGTCTGTGCAGTTGTTGATGAATGAGCACAAGTGAGTCTGTGCAGTTGTTGATGAATGAGCACAAGTTAGTATGTGCAGTTGTTGAGTTTGTTCATGTTAATTAGTCCGTGTTGTGGAACTGATGAACAAACATCTAGTTGTTGAGATCGGTGGTACACTATGGTCAAAATCAGATGCACAAATGTCTGCAAGTGAGTTAGCAGGTCCAGGTACAAGTGGGTCTGTACTGGTGTTGGTGCGCGTCGTTCGAGTTGATGTGTCCTCCAGTTGATCAACGAACGTCCAGTTGTTGAGTATTTAGTCGTGCTTGTGCAGTTGTACTCATTTTAAACTGGTGTGATTTCTTCCATAGTGTTGTCAGTGAGGTCCGGAAATGTTTGGTGCTTGATGAATGTCCGGGAAGATGTGGTTGTTCAAGTTGATGTGTCCTCCTGTAGATCATCGAACGTCCAGTTGTTGAAGAGGGTTGGTAGGCCTTGAAGGGTGATGTTGGTGCTTGCTGAGCCTGACTTTTTACAACCAGTATTAAGTCATGGGGCTTGGTGATGTTCGAGTTTGGCATCGTGTGTTGTCTGTTTTGTAGCAGTTTTGTTTTCTATATATTTTCCAACAACGTGGGTAGAAGGGAAAAAGAAGAAAAAATGGAGTCGTAATTTGTTTCACACGAGGAATGACGTTTTTTGTTTTCGTTTTAGTTTGTTTGAATGTTCGTTTCCACGTAGAGAAAGAATGGCGGCTTCTCTTTCCTTTGTTGTTGAAAAGAAAGAAAAAAAAATTCGTATTTTCTTTTATTGTTTGTTTAATTTTCATTTCCACGTGGTTAGAGAAAAAGATGGCGGCTTCCTTCTTCCTCCTTTTTTGTTGTTGAAACAGAGAAAATAAGTTCGTATTTTCTTTTTTTGTTGTTTGAATTTTCATTTCCACGTGGTTAGAGAAAAAGATGGCGGCTTCCTTTTTTTTGCTTGTTGTTGAAACAGAAAATAAATTCGTATTTTCTTTTTTTGTTTGAATTTTCATTTCCACGTGGTCAGAGAAAAAGATGGCGGCATTATTTTGAATTTTTTTATCAACATGTGGTCACGAAAAAGATGGGCAGCGTGAGCGTTTGTCTCTTTTGTTTTCTTTTTATCTCCACGTGTTCAAAACAAAGGAAGTGGCGTCTTGTAAGGTCCTTTTGTTCGTCAAAAAAGAAAAAAAAAAGGATTGGCAAAAGTTTGTCTTTTTCTTTGTATATAATTTTCCGACACGTGGGTAGAGAAAGAGAAGAAGAAAAAATGAAATTGTAATTTGTTTTATATTCGGAGAGAGCCGAGAAATGTTTTTGTTTTTCTTTGTTTGGGTATTTCCGCGTGGCCAGGAAAAAATAATGGCGGCTTCTTTTCTTTTGTTTGTTTGTATATTTCTACCACGTGGGTAGAAAAAAAAAAGGAAAAAGATGGGTGCGTAATTCGTTTCACCACGAAAGAAAAAACGAGAAATGATATATATTTTTTTTGTTCTAGTACGAAATTAGTTACTCCGTCCAATACAACAAAGCTTGCACGTCGGGTCACCAATTGTTATGATCGAGGGTCGTGTTCCCGGGCTATAAACGTGCAAAGTTGAATCAAGCAATGTTGCATGCAAAAGACAGAGTAATAATTAACAAACAAAATGAAGTAGTTCAAATAACGTTTATTGAACGTGTGTGTACATGGAATGATGAAGTGTGTGATGTATGCATGTGTGTCGATGGAAAAACAGTTCTCGAAAAGGTATAAGAAGAAATGAATCCGGCGTGAGGAAAGTCTTTGAAAGCCGTATACAAAGAAAATGAGTTGAGAACTCTTACCGTTGTTTGACCACGTGTCGACGGAAGAAACGTGTGTTGGTAGTTGTTTTGCCGAGACCAGTTGAAGAGAAAAGCGTGAGACGAAGCGCTAGTGTATTAGCGTCGTTCAGTCGACCAGAGAAGAGAGAGAGAGAGAGAGAGAGAGAGAGAGAGAGAGAGAGAGAGAGAGAGAGACGGAGCGCTGGTGCCAGCGTTGTTCTGCCGAGGCTGGTCGGTGAAAAGAGATGGATTTTCCGTTTGCAACGGTTTTTATAGTCAGAAGGGCAGATAACTCTGGTGTCGCTTTACAGTGCCACCTGTCGGTGAAAAAGCGACACCTACCGGCAAACCGGTGTAGTTATGTTTTGAAAGGAGGAGGTAACTGCTACAAGGCGAATCTCGCAAGGCAAGCATAATTATATAAACATTCGACCGCCATCCGCCCTGTCTCTTTTTCTTCTGTGGCACGAGACGATACTTCGCTCTATTTCCTTCTTTGGCAGTGCCATGGGTTCGACTTCGACGAGACGCCAAAATGGCTACTGCCTCAATACGTGGACTTGCTATAACACACACACACATAATTGCTTACATGTGAACTGACTTTCTTACCGGTGTACAGACACATATACTTGCATACACATATGGACGCGTCCTGACACCATAGCCGGTGTACAAACATACAATATCATGAACAATTCTCTTTTCCCCACTGGGGAAAAATAATAACTATGGCCTCCTATATTTTGTCTTCGCCAGTATCTCATTTACACACTAACATTTCCTCTTCGTCACCCCTTTTATTCTATCTTACATTTTGGTGGCCCCTAGAGCACACAGCCTTCTGACAACTTTGTGGGTTTCGTCTTCGAACTTTTCTGCCACAGCCCCCAGGACCTTTAAAAGTCAATTTCGCCTCCATTTATTTTTACAAAAAAAAAAATTCTGTTCAACCAACTCAACGGACAGCATAAAAAACTTCTCATCGGAAAACTAAAAAATCTCCACATGGACATTTTTTACCGAAAAGATACACATTTTCACAAAAAACTACTTTTCATAGAAAAGATAAACATTTTTTCATTTCCTCTTCGCCACCTCATTTATTCTAAAAATTCCCGAGTCATTTGGTAAACATGTTGTTGCGGGACCGACCGACCTGGTGGTGGTGGTGGTGGGGTGATCGGCCTCACAACTAAGAAAGTAGACACAGGCAAGTTACGGCAATGACAAAGTAGAGAGAACAAACACTGGTGATCAGTTCCAAAAAAGGTATGTTTATTTACCAGGTGGTGGTAATAATAATGAGTGATGGGATTTGTGATGACGTCACTGGAAATTGGAGAGACTGGAAAGACGGGAGTGGCGTCTCTGGTGACAGCAAACTGGAACGACAGGTATGGTGTCGTTGGAGCGAAACCAGCTGGAAAGATGAATGACGTCACTGGAACAGGAGAGACTGGAAAGACGGGAGTAGCGTCTCGACTGGCAGCAAAACTGGAACGATAGGAGTTGTGTCGCTGGAGACAAAAGGCTGGGTAGCTGTTGACGGATGTCGACAAGGTACCCTTGCTGTCTGGCTGGCCAAAAATATATTGCAGTAGTTTGAGTCAGTAGTAGCCCTGATAAGGGCTGTTGGAAAAAAAATATTGCAGTAGTTTAAGTAGTAGCCCTGATAAGGGCTGTTGAAAAAAAAGGGGGAGAAGTTGGAGCCGCTAGTGCAGGCGTCAGAGCTGCAAGATGCTGATGCAGGAGAGTGCTGGTGCAGGAGCTCAGGACTGCAGGATGCAAGAGCTCAAGATTGCTGATGCAGGAGTTCGGACTGCAGGGTGCAGGAACTCAGGACTGCTGATGCAGGAGTTCGGACTGCAGGGTGCTGGTGCAGGAGAGGAGCAGGAACTGGAGATGCAGGCTGAGGTGAGGCAAGTGTTTACTTCAGATTGCATTAAGTAGCCCTGAGAAGGGCTGTTTGTATCTGCTTTGTATGGCTCGACGACTGGTCCATCCAGTCGGACGTGGGGGCCTCCTGACCCCACGGCTGAGTTGGATTTTTGAGTGAAAAGCTAGAGATTTCATGAAATTCGTGCCGAAGTAACTTCGCTGGTCCTGTGAGAAGGGTTAATTTTCGAAAAATAAATTCCGAAGAGATCTCTCACCGTACAACATGGTTGACAGGTGCCTTAGATGTATTAGTGAGGTTATCGGCATAGTCAGCGAAACGCATTTGTATTCCTTACAGGAAATATACGGAAGATATTCGCTGGCCGATTTTTTGCTGAGTCATTGTAAACAAAATGGCGATTAAAGCTGCTGCTTATTTTTCGCTGGCCGGTTTTTTTGCTGAGTCATTGTAAACAACCCCGCCTAATAAACCGGTATCGTCCGGGCCTTTGGGTCTGGATTTATACCGGTCTATTGGGGGTTGTCGGTCCTGTGCAGTTCTAGGAGGTGCACTCTCCCAGGCTTTGCTTCCCCTCTTTGTAAGTTTATTGCTTACTGTCTGAGGCGACGGGGCTGTCCAGGCAATCTTTAAACAGCCAGAGTGCTCAAATTCTCGAGCGCTGGTTCTTTCCTACTTTTCCGACCTTGTGTCATATCTTACCTTGTGGGAGGAAGATAAATAGAACAATGGCGATTAAAGCTGCTGTTAGTTTTCTCAAAAGTCATGGCGAAAGGAATAGCGGCTCCTGCTGCTGCTGTTACTGAAGATGGCGTCTTTTTCAAAAGTAAACACACCACGTCGCGATGTGTCGGACCCCGACAATGTCAATTTTTGAAAGAATGTGAGTCTGCTGCTGATGGTTCGTTTTTGGGGTCACCCTCACACATATATCCACGTACTCAAAAGTAACTAAAGAAAAAGATTGTTCATTAATAAACTAAACCGAAACCTATTTAACTCTAAGTAATTTTGGTGACTAAAATATAAATTAACCTGTAATGTTTTAGTGTTTAAAATAAACATGGAAAGTCCTCATATATAAAAACATGGAATCTTTTGAAAGCTATTTATATAGAGATTAAAACAGAACCGGCGGCACAGTTATAAAAGTGGGGGGGGGGGGCTCTCCTAAAAAGTGGGGGGGGGGGGGGGGTTAAACACATGCACATATAACTTCATTATTGATGACCGTAAAGTGGGGGGGCCAAGTCAAAAAGTGGGGGGGGGCTTGCCCCCCCCCCCCCGGTGCCACCGTCCATGTAAAAGAATATTACGCTAACGTTATCTGTTTATTACAATATGGTTAAATGTAAGTCAACAAAATGATACCGTAGTATTAAAATGTAACTCTGAAAATCCTATTTCTTAAAAAAAGAATTCAATGTGTATTTATCAAAATTACGCTTAAAATTGTAAGCAAACTAAAATGTTTTTACACTTTAATTTCACCATACGCGACTTATTTGGTAAACATGTAAGTTTAAATAAGCCTCTGACGATGGTGTATTTTGAGATGGTGTTCACTCTATAAAAATCTGTTTAAACCATGTATTCTTTGTATAGTACGGAACATGTAAAACGTATTTTCGAGCTGAACTTTTACGCCTATAAATTATCTGTTGCAATCAGTTTCGATAAAGAAGGTTCGAAGTTTATTTTTATTTTGTCGATGAAAACTGTTTGTGTTTGTTTGTTTCACTCAGCAATGTATTATTTTCCAAATTAAATACATGACAGTTTTTCGGTTTTTTATTAAATTATTAAATAAGTATTCGTCTATGGTAGTGATACGACGATTGCAATATTTTTCCCGATCTCGATACAATTTCCGATTCCGTTCTAAATTCCCGATTCAGATACAATTACCAATTCTGATTCTGATTCTTCTTAAATTTCTAAATATCTAATTATAGAGGTGTTGTTTTTATAATTTTCGGATTACCGTAAAGGCTTTATGCCCGGGGTGGAAGTTGTTAGTTATGGCGGGAGATTCGAAAGAAAACAAAGGATTAACCACAGTGGCTAAGGATTGCCGGACAAGTGGTTATGCATGAATTAATCCCCCGACTATAGGTTGTGAGATAGATGCCTTTGTAACGACATGTCATCCCCACTGCTTTAAACTCCACCGGACCACGTGTAGATTAAACAAAGAGGTTTAGACAAACAAAGAAAGAAAAAAGAAAACATTTTTACTTAAACTTATATTAAAAAGAAAGCGAAGGAATGAGAAAGCTAAACAACATAAGAATAGACATTTTATAAAGTTAATAAAAAGGAAAACATTTATATTTAACACAAACAATTTATTTAACAAAACATAATTGTAAGCGTAAATATATGTGCGATGCGATGCGTGTTGAATGTCTTTTGTGTGGCAAATTTGTGAATGGTGAATGTGTGAAGGAAAAAGTTCGTTTGGATTTAGAGATATTCTTAAAGAAATGTTCCTTTGAATTAAAGATGCTTGAAGAAAAGGGATTACCTTTTTTTCCTCCCTCCACACTGCTCGTTCGAGCTAGTGTGGAGGGAGGGGGTTGACGAGAGTTCTTTGTGTGCGTTCGTCCCAAGACGCCGAGGGAAAAAGAGAGAGGGGTAAAGGAACGCGTGCCCTTTTAAAGACCTAAAATCACGCGTGGTCGGAATCCTTTGGCGACGTGATTCCGCGTGACTCCGCGAGGTTCTCCACTTCAGAAACGAAGAAGGACTAAACAAAGAAAGAAAGAGGGTACCTAATTGTGGCGTTCGCCACAGCCTGTGTGCATATATTTTCGCAAAAGTAAAAATACACTGAGGTTTGGGGTGCGTACATTACACAAATAGATCTTTATAACTATTTTTCTCGAATGTTTTCCTCGTAATTGATTAAAAAATAGTGATTTTATGAACTCATTGTGAAAATTTCATCTATATTTTTCACGTGTCATTTTTCGTATTTATCCACTCGTGCTTTTACTTGTGCCATTTTTATTTTGTCATTTTTTTCAGTTCTATATTTAGTTGTTTCTATGATCTATAGATTTTAGTTTTACTGGTAGTTTAAAAATAAATAAATATTTATCATTTTATCATTTGGACTAGCAATGGAAAATTAAGTTTTAAACCGAAAAATAAAAAAAATAAAAGAATCGTTTTTGGAATCGGATATTATGTTCACATTTTTTTCTGATTCCGATACCGATTCCGATACCCCAAACACTATTCCGATTCCCAATTCCGATTTCGATTAATCGTCCCAACACTAGTCTATGGTTAATGTGGCGGACATGATGAGCCAGAACCTGGATCGATTGGTGGTAATAGTCTTGACTTACTTCATCGCCGCAATAAAATAACACGTCTTTACCTAACGTGTAGAATCTAGATTTGAGAAAGAATAAGTACATGCTGGGGCGAGAGTATTTATACATATCGACAACGTGTGAACGGCGTGTTTTACCATCCATAAAAGACGGGCTTAATAGAAGTCGCCATAATGCGCTTTAGCACTCGAAGTGCTTAATTTTCGATTCCAAAAACGATTTTTTTATTTTTTGGTTTAAAACTTAATTTTCCATTGCTAGTACTAATGATAAAATGATAAATATTTGTTGTTTTTAAACTACTAGTAAAACTAAAATCTAGAGATAGAGATCAGTATTGAAAACGGTGTTGTTGGAGAAAAGTATGCCCTGTAAAGAAGTTTCAATGGCGAGCACGCTGTTTCCAAGATCAGTAATTGAAAACGGTGTCGTCGGAGAACAATCTACTACGTGATAAAGATCTAGTGGTAAACACGTTGTTGCATTGAATACGGTGCCACCAGAGAAAAGTATACCCCGTAAAGAAGTTCCAATGGCTAGCACGCTGTTTCCAAGATCAGTAATTGAAAACGGTGTCGTCGGAGAACAATCTACTACGTGATAAAGATCTAGTGGTAAACACGTTGTTGCCTTGAATACAATGTTACCAGAGAAAAGTATACGACGTAACAAAGTTCTAGTGGCGAGAACATTATTTCCATCAGCAGAGACTATATTTTCCTCTTTTGTATTTTTTTTTTATTCCTTCAGTAAAAAAGGTATGAGAAAAATAGTAAGATAGTAATCAAACGGACATGTTTGAAAAGGTCAATTTGACCATCCGTGATTCATTCAGTAAGCACGTAAGTATAATGACGCTTCACTGATTATGATTGTTTCTTTTGGGATTACTGAAAATGTACAATATTTTTTATTTTTGTAAATCATGATGATCATGATGATGATGGTTTGTTGTTAGTCATTTCGTATTTATTTTGTTTAGATAAGTAAGGGAAAATGTCTCTACTCTAACAATATTCTTAGCTGGAATAAAAATTTTCAGAAAGAAACTCAAGCGAAATAAATTATAGTCGTGTAAAGAATATGATGCAAGAATAAAAGGGAGAAATAGTTAGGCAGAATAAAATATCGATTGGTCGCATGCATTGTTATTCCGACTGACTTAATTCTATATATTAGATTGAATAAATGCTGAAACTTTCATTAAAATTGAATAATTCTGATTTTTTGGTGATTACAAAAGTAATCTGTTGATTTCTTTATGAACCAGTACCCAATGCATTGTAAGGTCAGTGGGTGTATGATAGGCAACAGTTCAGCGATCTTCTGCACTAGTACCCCATCATCCCTCCCCCTCCCAAATAAAGGAAGATGGGTTTCTTTCTGAGTGATTTTAATCATAAAGCTGTGGTAAACCTGTGATATTTGATTTAGCTTCATCCAGTGTCGTACTTGTTACATGCATAGTTAGATTATGCCCCTTACTAAGCGCTCTTCAGTTAATAGTGTTCGTTTATTACTGTTACATCGTGTTCTGTCTACTTGTATCGAGCCATTGTCCTCCCAACACTCTTGTATGCATCGGAGACCTGAACGACATACCGTCAACATCTTATAGCACTCGAAAAACTACATTAAAGACTTTTACGAAACATTTTAAAAATTAACTGGCAAGATCGTCGAACCAACATCAGTGTCCTGGAGGAGTCTGGTTGCTCTAGTATAGAGGGTTTAATTGTTAAAAATTGTTTGAGATGGGCTGTTCACGTTGTAATAATGAGCGACCAGTCCTATCCTAAGAAAATATTTCATTCCGAACCGAATGTAAGAGCTAGGAGGGTTGAAGGACAGAATAAGCGGTACAAAGATTGTTTGAGGGAGATTATGAAGAGGTGTGGAATTGATCACACAACATGGGATGCAAGTGCACTTGGGAGAGTTGAGTGGGAGAATGGAATAAGGAGTGGGGTAGAAAGATTTGAAAGTGAACGGCGTTGAAGAACTGAAAGCAGCCAGAATAGTGCGCCACGAAAATCAATTGGCAAACGATAATGCATGGCCGATCTGTGATAGGATGTGTGACTCTCGAATCGGATTGGTTTCTAATATAAGAACCCACAAATGAAGCCCTTGGTGACCCGTATACTCGATTCGAGAGTGACGGCCATGATAATGAATTGCTGCGTTCCTGTCATTAATCCAAGTACATCCTTAACGGTTACACAAGAAAACAAATATAAAATGACGTAAGAAGCATAATTGAAGCTGAAGATCCACAAATAAGAAACGAGATCACATAGCCACAAGATCAAAGTGTAGTATCTGTTCTGATACTACACTTTATCTTTTTTGTCTCCAAGCAGTGAAAGAGAAATCCTTCCAGACTGAGGCAATTTAAATTTTTTTTCACATCCAGAGTGACTCTTTTTTGAGGAGTTGAATTTTTCCCATGTTAAAAGCCAACCTTGTGTTTAACTCTGCTCTCGTTAGGGGGGGGGGGGTAAATAGGAACATAGTCACCAACGTAAAAAACGTAGAAAGACGAATTTACAGTTTACCTCCAAGCAACAAAACCGGATGAACACCATGTAATGTAACCATGGCTATATATATTTTTAACGTGCCCTGGACGGAAAGGACGTGATTTATATTTGACATTTAAATTTAACAACGATCGTGAAAAAAAAACAGATTTGAAAATATGCGAACCGTGACGTTAGTCAGACACAAACCTTTTACGTTCAAACAGACAAAAGGACAGAAATTTAAGGACTTTGTTGCGCATTAAAAAAAGAAAAGAAAGGCGGTACAGTCTGATTTCGGAGAAATTACAGATCTAATGAAAGACATAATTATTTGTGGAATAACAGGTAAGAACTTATGCGAAAACTTAACAAGACAACCAGTTTTGCCATTGGAAAAAACCACATATGCAGGACAAACAGCAGAAGTCAACATTACAATCGAAAATATTAGGCTCAAAGGAACTATAAGGCATGGGCACAGCATCCATAAATAAATAATATATAAATATAAATAGAAGAAGCCCTACTGAAAAAAAGGCTCAGTATAAACAACAAAAACTACCTAAGTAACTGCAGTTTAGTTTAGTTGTTTTGTTTTATGGCGTACCAAACCTTTCGGGTTATTTAATGCGGAATCAGGTCAACAAAATTGATTAATTCAATTATATTAGTCGAGAAACCAAATAGAAAAATTCAAGTTATGTCCATATCCAAGAGATTTAAACAAAGCCATTTAAGAGAACATTATAAGCTCTCAACTGCAGAAGAAATCGTCGCAGAGTTGAGAATAAATGAACAACCAGATTTAAAATGGGGTCCCTTGCAGCGGATGAGTGCCGGGTTTACTCTTTGACAGTTAGATAAAAATTGAAAAACTCTAAGTGTCAATTCTATTTAGAGAAAAGCAATTGGCTTCCACGATGAATCTGCTATCGGCGGACGTAGTTAGGACGTCGGTCACATGACCATCAACATTCAAAATTTCATCTTTTCTATTTCTTTGGCAAAAGTGATAGGATGATTTTCACTTTGGCGTAAGATTCTCGAGATGAAACCCGCAACGTTTCTTTACTGTCTTGGGCATTGTGCCGCTGCCACTTGAGGCGGTTTTAGTATCGAAGGTCTAATTTTTTCAGGAAGAAGTGAAAAAGGTTTTGGATTTCGAAAAATGAAACACGCGAGGTTTGGAAGAAGGCCTTGCAACATCTTTCACTCAGCTAAATTAAGATCGACGATGAGAAGAAAGAAATGAAGGTTTTCAGAGAAACAAGAAAAGATTTTATGCTTTAAAAAATAAAAGGGGATGGGACGAACGGTTAATTTAAAATTGATAAAAATATCTTATATTTTAAGGCTGACACACGTGACAAGTAATGCTAAAAGATGATGTTGTTCTCCTTTGACTTCTGTATGTGATTATATTATATGGAGGCGCTGATGAAAAGACTTGGAATCATCTAAAATATAATACAAAATCAAATTCGCCAAATTGTTTTAGAAACGATCGTACGCCAAATATTCGTTGTGTTTGAATTCTTGGAACTGATATAAATAATGTTCTAATTTTATTTATCTCAACCTATCTCATATATACTCCTGATCAAGTGTAAAATGCCTCATTTTATAAAAATGTAAATTTCTGAATAAAATGTTTGGAATGTAGTTTTTTGTTTCCATAACCTTTTAGATTGTAGTATTGGTAACCTTAAGTGGGAGGAGTTAAAATCTATCCTTTAAAAAAAGTTTCTTTTAAAAGATTTTCAAGTGGTCTTAAATTTTTGATCAGGAGTGTGTATATATATATATATATATATATATATATATATATATATATATATATATATATATATATATATATATATATGGGAAAATTAAAAAGGAAAACCAAAAAATGGATGTTTTTTATGTGTACATCAACGTTTCGTCTTTATTTATAAGACTTCATACGGATGATAATATAGAAAAAAATGTCATGCAAGTACAAATACATGTAGGGTTGACATATTGGGAGGAAAAAAATAAAATAATGGCCACTACTGGGTGGACGTCCGTACTTGGTGAAGAATAAAAATGAATGTTGAAGAAAATGAGTGGGGAAGAAGAGGAAAGATGGAGGTGAGCAAGGACTACTGTGGCTGGTTGTAAGAGAAAAGAGGTGGGGGGATGAGCAGGGATAAAGTGGATGGCAGAGAGGGAGTGGAGGAGAGGGAGGAAGGAGGTGTTTGACCAGATGGCTGCGGTCAAGACTGAAGGGGAAAAAGTAAGTTGGAATGTTTGTTTCAGTCTTGACCGCAGCCATCTGGTCAAACACCTCCTTCCTCCCTCTCCTCCACTCCCTCTCTACCATCCACTTTATCCCTGCTCATCCCCCCACCTCTTTTCTTTTACTACCAGCCACAGTAGTCCTTGCTCACCTCCATCTTTCCTCTTCTTCCCCACTCATTTTCTTCAACATTCATTTTCTCGTTTTGTTATTTGTTATATCAGCGAGCGAGTTTTATGATTTCATGTGTTAGTTTAAACATTATGGCTCCGACTTTTGTTTCGTCGACCATCCCTTGGGCGCTTTCGGTCTTGCAATCGTCATCAGGAAATTTGTCTTATTTTCATCTTTGTGCTGTTAGCCTTTTTATAGCTTTTTAAAAAAGTTTTGATTATATTTTAACAACATTAATAAAATATCATTTAATACTGGCACTAACGCCCTATCCGTATTCCATAATTAAAATAAAATTAAAAACAAAAACAAATATAAAACGGCTAACAGCTCAAAGCCGAAAAAATAAGACACAACTCCTGATGACGATCGCGATATCAAAAGCGCGCGAGAGATGACAGACGAAAAAAAACACTGGAAGCCATAACAAACACCTGAAATCAGAAAACTTGCTCGCCGCGTCGAGAAGCTTACAAGAAAAATAACAAAAAGAGAAAATTCAGTCGTCTTAAATGGGGCCTGCATAAATAACGATTTGCTGCCTATATATATATATATATATATATATATATATATATATATATATATATATATATATATATATATTAGCTGTATTTTCCTGGCAGGAACATATATTTAAATAGGAATTTTAAAAAATTCGTTTTAGGTTTCCCTTATTTTATTTTTAATGACAATAAATATTCCAGTAATAATAAATAAAAGTAAAGTAAAATTGTCGGCCATAGTCGAAGGCGACCTGAAGACACCTGTAGCAGTTACCTCCTCCTTTCAAAACATAACTACACCGGTTTGCCGGTAGGTGTCGCTTTTTCACCGACAGGTGGCACTGTAAAGCGACACCAGAGTTATCTGCCCTTCGGACTATAAAACTCGGTGCAAAACGGAAATTCCGTCTCTTCTTACCCAGCCTCGACAGACGTATGCTGGCACCTGCGCCCCGTCTTTCACTCTTCTCTGGTCGACAGGACGACGCTGACACTAGCGTTCCGTTTCACTCTTCTCTGGTCGACAGAACGACGCTAATACACTAGCGTTTCGTCTCACGCTTTTCTCTTCAACTAGTCTCGGCAAAACAACAACCAACACACTTTTCTTCCGTCAACATGTGGTCAAACAACGGTAAGAGTTCTCAACTCGTTTTCTTTGTGTTACGGCTTTCAAAGACTTTTCCTACGCCGGATTCATTTCTTCTTATACCTTTTCAAGAACTGTTTTTCCATCGACACACATGCATACATCACACACTTCACCATTCCACGTACACACACGTTCAATAAACGTTATTTGAACTACTTCATTTTTGTTTATTAATTATTGCTCCGTCTTTGCATGCAACATTGCTTGATTTACTGAACACGTCTATAATCGGGGGAACACGACCCTCGATCATAACAATTGGTGACCCGACGTGCAAGCTTTGTTGTATCTGACGGAGTAATTAATTTCGTACTATTACAAAAAGAAAATATATATATATATATATATATATATATATATATCATTTCTCGTTTTTTCTTTCGTGGTGAAACGAATTACGCATCCATCTTTTTCCTTTTTTTTTCTACCCACGTGGTAGAAATATACAAACAAACAAAAAAAAAGAAGCCACCGTCTCCATTTTTCCTGGCCACGCGGAAATACCCAAACAAAGAAAGACAAACATTTCTCGGCTCTTCCCGAGTATAAAACAAATTACAATTTCATTTTTTTTTCTTCTTCTCTTTCTCCACCCCCCAAAAAATATATACAAAGAAAAAGACAAACTTTTGCCAATCCTTTTTTTTTCTTTTTCGACGAACAAAAGGACCTTACAAGACGCCACTTCCTTTGTTTTGAACACGTGGAGATAAAAAGAAAACAAACGTTCACGCTGCCCATCTTTTTCGTGACCACATGTTGACAAAAAAACAAACAAAAAAAAAAAATTCAAAAAAATGCCGCCACTCTTTGCCATGACCACGTGTTGATAAAAAAATTTTTTTAAAAAAACGCCATTTTTATCTCTCGGACCACGCGGAAATGAAAATTAAAAAAAAAAAAAAAAAAAAATACGAATTGTTTTTTTCTTTCTTTTCAACAACAAAGGAAAGAGAAGCCGCCATTCTTTTTCTACGTGGAAACTAACATTCAAACAAACTAAAACGAAAACAAAACGTCATTCCTCGTGTGAAACAAAGTACGACTCCATTTTTTTTTCTTTCTTTTTCCTTTCTACCCACGTGTTGGAAATATATACATAAAAGAAAAGAAAACTACAAAACAAACACACGATGTCGAACATCACCAAGCCTCAAGACTTAATACTGGTTGTAAAAAGTCAGGCTCAGCAAGCACCAACATCACCCTTCAAGGGCTACCAACCCTCTTCAACAACTGGACGTTCATTGATAAACAGGAGGACACATCAACTTGAACAACCAACTCTTCCCGGACATTCATCAAACATTTCCGGACATCACTGACGACACTATGGAAGAAATCACACCAGTTCAAAATGAGTACAACTGCACAAGCACGACTAAATACTCAACAACTGGACGTTCGTTGATCAACTGGGGACACATCAACTCGAACGACGCGCACCAACACCAGTACAGACCCACTTGTACCTGGACCTGCTAACTCACTTGCAGACATTTGTGCATCTGATTTTGACCATAGTGTACCACCAATCTCAACAACTAGATGTTTGTTCATCAGCTCCACAACACGGACTAATTAACATGAACAACATCAACACCTGCACAGACTCACTTGTGCTCATTCATCAACACCGCACAGACTCACTTGTGCTCATTCATCAACACCTGCACAGACTCACTTGTGCTCATTCATCAACACCGCACAGACTCACTTGTGCTCACTCATCAACACTGCACAGACTCACTTGTGCTCGCTCATCAACACTGCACAGATTCACTTGTGCTCACTCATCAACAACTGCACAGACTCACTTGTGCTCACTCATCAACAACTGCACAGATTCACTTGTGCTCACTCATCAACACTGCACAGACTCACTTGTGCTCGCTCATCAACACCGCACAGACCCACTTGTGCTCGCTCATCAACACCGCACAGACCCACTTGTGCTCACTCATCAACAACCGCGCAGACCCAAGCACCAAACATTCCCGGACAACACTGACAATTCAACGTTCGTTCATCAGCTCCGCATCACGCAGACTAATCAACATGAACAACGCCACCAACAAGTGCAAATTCACTTGCGCTCAAACTTGATGCAGACCCAATTGCATGCAAACAACACGCAGATCCACATGCGTTACAAACACTCAATTCCGCAGATGCACTTGCGATCAATCATTCAATACAGATGCAGAAACAGAAATAAGTAGCGTGCACACTACTTTTTTCTAATCTTCAACGGCAAAACAAACATACCCACAAAGAATGCTTCTCATCTACTACTGTACATATTGAATAATATCTTCAATATTTTTCAATCTGGGGGGGAGTCCTTGTAGCAGTTACCTCCTCCTTTCAAAACATAACTACACCGGTTTGCCGGTAGGTGTCGCTTTTTCACCGACAGGTGGCACTGTAAAGCGACACCAGAGTTATCTGCCCTTCGGACTATAAAACTCGGTGCAAAACGGAAATTCCGTCTCTTCTTACCCAGCCTCGACAGACGTATGCTGGCACCTGCGCCCCGTCTTTCACTCTTCTCTGGTCGACAGGACGACGCTGACACTAGCGTTCCGTTTCACTCTTCTCTGGTCGACAGAACGACGCTAATACACTAGCGTTTCGTCTCACGCTTTTCTCTTCAACTAGTCTCGGCAAAACAACAACCAACACACTTTTCTTCCGTCAACATGTGGTCAAACAACGGTAAGAGTTCTCAACTCGTTTTCTTTGTGTTACGGCTTTCAAAGACTTTTCCTACGCCGGATTCATTTCTTCTTATACCTTTTCAAGAACTGTTTTTCCATCGACACACATGCATACATCACACACTTCACCATTCCACGTACACACACGTTCAATAAACGTTATTTGAACTACTTCATTTTTGTTTATTAATTATTGCTCCGTCTTTGCATGCAACATTGCTTGATTTACTGAACACGTCTATAATCGGGGGAACACGACCCTCGATCATAACACACCCTTTCCATTAGTTACTACCCCGAGATGTAGGGGAAGACGCCACTCATTTATCAGAATTACTCCACTTACCCTTGATCATCATCTTATAATGCTGAGTTGTTCGCAAAGGGCATAAAGTACGATTGTTTTTAGTCTTTGGTATGACTTGACCGAGAGTTGGACCACGGTCTCCAAGCGCATTAGCGAACACTTTAACCAGTATGCCAAATTTAGTAACTAAGGGATAAATAATAATTCAATGTGTATTCATCAAAGTTATGCATAGGCGAGAAACACACACACACACACACACACACACACGAGATCTTGTCTGATAGTTTTATTAATATAGAGATCGAGAAAAAATAAAAATGAATAATAAAAAATAAAGCTTAAATATTTATTGGCGAATGGATTACGGTAACCTACACAGTTCCGTTGGTTAGAAACTGTATTTGTTTACGTATAAGATAAGATTAAAAACTACGTTTCTGTTATAAAAAAAAATGGCAGTATCTTCAAAGAACGTAACACTTGTTTTATCTTGATCATTGAACCCTGATAACAATACTAACGTGTCAGCACTTACGAAGATCAAAAGCCACTTGAAGATAAGGGTTAATGAGATTGTCAGTTGGATGGTGAACAATACAATCAAAAGATGGAAATCGATAGAGAGAAAGGGACAAATTTGATAACTTAAGAGCACTGCTCGCGACAAGTATTAGTTTACATTTGACTTGAAGGCGACTATGTTGTAGTCTGCAGAGAAGCAGTTCCGCAGCACTGTGTTCCACAGATGGGAAGTTCTTGGAACTGTTCATGGAAACTCTATTCGGGTTTAGGTACACAGAGGAAGCAGCGAGTCGAGTTCTTGCTGTGAATATTTTACAGGGGGGGCAGAGATGGGAGCTCAGTTGAGCATTTACCATGGAAATAGCGATAGAGTAGAGAAAGACTAGCAACGTCTCTTCTGTGAGAAATTCGATATAGTGAAGCGAATAAATCATCTCCACTAGATTGCGAAAAGATGATCCTCTACTACATGGACGGCGGCACCGGGGGGGGGGCAGGGGGGGGGGGCTACAGCCCCCCTCACTTTTTAACTTGGCCCCCCCACTTTACGGTCATCAATAATGAAGTTATATATGCATGTGTTTAACCGCCCCCCCCCACTTTTTAGGAGAGCCCCCCCACACACACACACACTTTTATAACTGTGTCGCTGGTCCTGTACTAGATTGCAAAGTATACTCTGTCAAGGAAAGAAAGTGTGCTTTGAGCAGCACTCCTCAGATGTGGTAAATATACTCAATCTTAATACCTATCCAGGAATCCGGTACTTTCTGGGACGATAGAATGATCTCATGGTTCAATGCATTTTAATTCATTTTTACCACATATTAAAATAAACACATTTTTGGACAATGAGTCTCCACAACCAACCCAGAAAACAATGCTAAAATCTCATTTGTTTTACATGTGTTTTTTTTATATCAGAAAAGGATCCTCCGGTCAATTTTATCCATTTTTATGTCAGTGCGCACTTTTTAGAAGATTCTATTTGATTCGTTGGTTAAACATTTAATGCAGATACTTTCTTTGCCAGCTGATCCACGATTTAATTACAAAGTAAATATTTATTAATTAAAAATACATTTAAAAAATGGCAGTAAATAAAAACAAAAATATAAGAGCAAAAATAAATATTTTTAATGAACAGTAAAATACAAAAAGGTTTTAGCTGCCAAATTGGATACCTCAAGTGATCCACAGCAATTCTGTGCGGAACGGTTATGTAGACCTGGAAGTAAACGGAGCACGATGCCGTAAAACATGTTAGAGTCATCTGATGAATTGTTTACAGAGTCAGGACTGATAAAAAAAACACGTACTTTATTCAAGTTATATATATATATATATATATATATATATATATATATATATATATATATATATATATATATATATATATATATATATATATATATATATACATAGCCGTTAAGGAATTATACTTTTAAATCTTGTATGCGCTTAGAACGTAATCAAATTCAAAGTTATTAAGCAATCAAACTCGCTCGCATGTAATATATCAATATTATAGACGCTCTTTTTAAAGTTGTAAATTACTAGCCGTTATATATATTAAAAAAATCGACAGTAAAGAAATATTTGTAAAGACACCAATACTAACGAATCAAATCGAAAGAACTCTCGAAAAAGGAAAGAAAAATGGAACAAGAACCCCACGGAACTTACATACACTAATTTGACCGAAATACTAAATGGACTATTAGGAAAATTGAAAAAATTAATAAAAAGTCTTATCAAGCAAAAACACTCCGTGTTCTAAGATCTTTTGTAATGTGGTTGGTACAAATATTTGTTCTGACCAGTATTTCGATGGGTGGTTTTCTGTTTTGCACAGTGCTAGGTCGAACTATAATCTCAATATTATTGAGGCGTTAGTTATTAACAATTCTCGACCTAGCCTGTGTAGACAAAAGATTTTGAAACATCAGTTGGAGATCTTCCATGATTCAAATCCCTCATCAGGTTGAGAGATTTAGCCTTTTTTCTCTCTCAATTGATTACCCAATGTTCTTAGTTTTTAATTTATCATTCTGATGATTCCTCTGAGAAAGTGTAGTATCTGTTCCGATGGATACTGCACCCCATAGACTGGTATTGTCTTGGCCTTCGGGGCTTGATTTACGCCTGTCTATGGGTCTGTACTGTGCAGTTCTAGGAGGTACACCCTACCAGGCTTCGCCCCCCCCTCTTTGAGGAGGAGTAAGTTTATTGCTTACTGCCTGAGGCGCTCCTACCGGGGAATGCCGACGGGGCTGCCCAGGCAATTTTTAATGGCCATAGTGCTCACTTTCTCGGGCGCTGGCTTTTCAAACCCCACTTTCCCGACCCGACCTTGGGTCACATCTTACTTGTGGGAGTAAGATAAAACTGGCCTTGTGCCTAACTCCTGGAGAGGAGTAAATCAATACTCTGATCGAGTTTCGGCTTCAGACAGTAGACAGACAGATACATAAACTCCATTATTAATAGATATATTTTATACTTTACATTTCTGTTTTAATCTTAAAGATTTTACATTTATCTAAATAAATAAATGCGAAAGTTTTTTCAATCTATCCCAATTATGTTAACATCAGCACCCGTTAGACTTACTTAATTCTAATGATGTGAGAGTATATTGAAATACTGTATATATAGACATCTCCAGCTCACTCAAACAAATATCGATATTGCTTATTTGCATATTTATTTATTTTTAAGTTTCTAATAAATTAATATTCTGTACCTTTCTATTTGTATTGTCGAATTCTGCATACGCAATCGTTTCATCGATAGTGCTATTATTATAATTATAAATTAAATAAAGAGATTAAATGATAGCGTTTTAAAAACTTTTTAGAATTTGATTTTCAAGGGAAATAATTTACTTCCGGCTTTAGTAAAGCGTCAAATATCGCCGAGATGTCGAAAACAGATACTACACTTTGATCTTCGCCAAAAGGCCAAGGAACAATAAAAATATTTTTTTGTGTGACACGGCATTTTTAAATAAAACAAATTGATGTAATTGGAATCTTTTTTAATGGGCGGTGTTGTGTAGTATCGGTTCTGTTGTCATAAGACTGTCTAGTATTTTATAATATCCGATATATATATATATATATATATATATATATATATATATATATATATATATATATATATATATATATATATATTTACGCCGGTCTATGGGATTGTCCTGTGCAGTTCTAGGAGGTCCACCCTCCCAGGCTTTGCCTCCCCTCTTTGGGGAGGAGTAAGTTAATTGCTTACTGCTTGAGGCGCCCCTACCGGGGAATGCCGACGGGGCTTCCCAGGCAATTTTTGATGGTCAGAGTGCTCACCTCTCGGGCGCTGGCTTTTCAACCCCCACTTTCCGACCCGACCTTGGGTCACATCTTACTTGTGGGAGTAGGATAAAACTGGCCTTGTGCCTAACTCCTGGAGAGGAATAAATAATATATATATATATATATATATATATATATATATATATATATATATATATATTATAATATCCGATATATATATACTAGTTGTATTTGCTCGGGTGGGGACATATTGATGGGTGTTTATATTTTTTGGTAAACAGAATATTTCAAAATTCATTTTAGTCTTTCCTTAATTTATTTTTATTTCAATAAATATTCCATTAATAGCTAATAATGACAATAAAAAATAGTTAAATGTGTATTTATCTAAGTTATGTATAGGGGGAAAGACACACGCACTCTCGAACTTGTCTGATAGTTTTATTAACGCAGAGATATAGAAAATTAAAAATGAATAATAGAAGTTTGAATATCAATTGTCAAATTAATTACGGTAACTTGCACGGTTCGATTAGTTAACAACTGTATCTGTTTACGTACAAGATTCGAGCTGATTAAGATGAATATATTTTTGTTATCAAAAAAGGCAATAGACCTTGACACTTGGCACGAGTTTTATCTTGATCATTGAACCTTGATAACATTTTTTTTATACGAATGAGTCACCACTTACTAAGGCCAGAAGCCATTCGAAGATATGGGTTAATGAGATTGTCAATTGGATGCTGAACTATAATATGTGTGGGTTGAAAACGATGGACGGATAAAAAAACATTTGATTAACTAAAAGGACGGATCGACAAGTATTTGTTTATATTTGACTTGAAGGTGACCATGTTGTAGTCTGTAGAGAAGCAGTTCCGCGATAATGTTTGCCACATTTGAGAGGTTCTTAGAAATAAATTCTGTTCGTGGAACCTTGAAAAGGCTAAGCTGTTTTATCACTGGACATAAAAACTTACTGACCAAGGGTCTCGCATCTGGAGCGGACATTAATTTTTCTAGGACTTCAAGTGGTTTTATTTCTCAGCATGAATCCCCGTTAAAAGATGCAATAATTTTTTCAAGTGGAGGAATCAAATTTTGGGTGGTTAAATCCCTGGCCAGAATTTTTTTCTCATCACAGGCCGGTGAAATTTGAAATCTTGTATTCTCAATAAAATATATAAAATGCTTCTATTTATCTTCCTCCCACAAGGTAAGATGTGACACAAGGTCGGGAAAGTGGGGGAAAAAAAAACAGCGTTCGAGAATTTGAGCACTCTGGCCATTTAAAAATTGCCTGGTCAGCCCCGTCGGCATTCCCCGGTAGAGGCGCCTCAGGCGATTAGCAATAAACTAACCCCTTCTCAAAGGGTGAGAGGGCAAAGCCTGGGAGGGTGCGCCTCCTAGAACTGCACAGGACGGACAACCAATAGACTGGCGTAAATCCAGATCCGAATGCCCGGACAATACCGGTCTATAAGGCGGAGTAAAATGCTGAAAATATAAAAATTGGATAATTGTCTCATTTTTTTAGTATTAAAAAATGAACAACTTAGTACTCTTCGATTGGGTGCCTCATATTATAGATTCTGGAGAGGGGGCACGAGCTCTTAGCGTCGGCACTGCAATCTCTACAAAACTATCTGATCAGATACTGCGCATATATATATATATATATATATATATATATATATATATATATATATATATATATATATATATATATATATACGAATAAGCGTGATTTGTAAAATTTTAAAAATGATAAAATCGCTTAAATAATTAATAATCAATTTATTTATTGAAAATATTAAATTAAAAAGAAAACTATAATAAATAAATGTAATTTTCAAAATCCTATTAAAAAATAATAATGAAAAAGTAATCGACCAGCGCGCATTTGCATTTCAGTTCGTATGTTTTTATTTTATAACATATACAGTTGGATTTTCTAAAGTCAGACCCAAATAGCAATATATTCGACATACCGGTATTGGATTATGATTAGCAAATTGATCTTCGTCTTTATTTTACCACATTCTTTGCAAGAAAATAATGTATTTCGCTTAGGTTTCTTTTAAAAAAATAACTATTCCGGCTAGGACGATTGTTACAATGGAGACAAATTTAAATAATGACCTAAAAAGCTACGTCATTATCCCCCCCCCCCCTAAGAATAACCTAAATAATTTAAAGGACATAACTCCTAATTTTTCACTCGGATGTTAAAAATGGAGTTAACTCCCTGACAGGATAACCGTTACTCATCACTATATTAGTACAATTATGTGACCACTTTGCGTGTTTCTGTGTATGTGTGTGTTTCTCGCCCGTATGTATCTTACACATTATTACTTTTAAAAATTAGTATTATTAATCTAATAATTATTTAAATAAAAAACAAAAACAAAAACAAAAACTAAAAACTAAAAACTAAAATTTTAATTCTTTTTGTGTATAAAAATGTACAAACAAGCAAAAATTAAATATCACATTACTGAATCCTAGGAGACGCCAGGAAGGTACAGGTAGTTATTTATACATTTAATAAACTTAACAAATTCGAAAGTATTCATTAAAATTTCTCGATTGGATGAAATCTCCAATCAGCAGTTTCTTTCAGCCAATCAGCGAATTCTAACCTATTATAGTATAGGCTAGAATTCGCTGATTGCCTGAAAGAAACTGCTGATTGGAGATTCCATCCAATCGAGAAATTCTAGCCTATTATAGTATAGGCTAGACTTCTAGCCTATTATAGTATAGACTAGAATTCTAGCCTATTATAGTATAGGTTAGAATTCGCTGATTGGCTGAAAGAAACTGCTGATTGGAGATTTCATCCAATCGAGAAATTCTACCTTTAATAGTATAGGCTAGAATTCTAGCCTATTATATTATAGGCTAGAATTCGCTGATTGGCTGAAAGAAACTGCTGATTGGAGATTTCATCCAATCGAGAAATTTTAATGAATACTTTCGAATTTGTTGTTTATCAAATTTATAAATAACTACCTGTACTTTCCCGGCGTCTTCTGAGATTCAGTAATGTAATATTTAACACACAGCTTTCTTTCTCTTTTTTTACTGTTATCGTGTGTACGTCACAATCCTACCTTTGGGCGGCGAAGAGTGCGTCGGCAAGTAGACCACACATAACGAGAGACTTTCACGAACACCTAAACACAGCCCCCCCCCCCGGTGAAACACACACACATACACCACTCAACGAACGCACATGTACACAAGTTCATAAACGCACACATACCCCCCCTCTCACTAACAAAACAGAGGCACGTTATTTACACACATGTAAAAACACATGGCGCCAGCTGAAATGAACACACATACATTTTCTGACTAACAAAACAAGCACGCTAGTATACGCACAAACATCTTCATGTCTATCTCACGTACACACACGTAAACACACACGGTGCCAGTCGAAACAAACAGGTCTGCTCAATTTCTTTCTTACCGCACAAGGCGACAGCCGGAACAAACACATGTGCTCCATTTCTCCTTACACTAAAAACAACTCTTTCTTTCAGGAACGTTACTTGAACACTTTGAACTCGCAATCTTTACCAACTCTTTATTTTCAATTGTCTTAACAAAGTTGTTAATAAAAATGTATTGTTTGGTATGCATAGGCACTGTAATTCTTTTCTTGTACACCACACCTTCATTGAATTATCTGTCCAATTATTAATTTTAAAACATGTCCCCCCACTAAAATTAAGGTAAATACATTTCACATTCAATATCAAATTCCTGGAGACGGGGTGCATTATGGATAGGATTATTGTCAAATAAATGTTTGCTTGATTTAGGAGCACAAAGTGACCATATATTTAATTTTTGCCTTTAAACATTAATTCAAACCATAAATAACTCACTTCCCGTTTGTTTAGAGGCTTCAAACGTGTTAGCGAATTTCGAAGTTTTAGTCATTTTAATCATTTGTTTATAATTGTAGAAAAAGAATGAATTACTTCGTGATTTTTCGAAATTTAAAAGGAATTTGGAAGCATTTAAACTGTCGAATAGAAAGTCATTTGAACTAGCTACAAAATTATTAGCAAATCTTCATGTATTACTCTATTTCTCATTCGACGTTCTTTCTGCAAACTCACTCCTGAAATATTTCTACCACTTCATGTCTCTCTCGTCAGACCACTGTTAGAGTATTGTGTCCAGGTCTGTCCATATGTAATACGTGATATTCAGCATCTGGAAAGAGTTCAAAGACTGGCTACTCGAATAGTGCAGGATTTCTCTTGGCCTTTTGGCTAAGATCAAAGTGTAGTATCTGTTCCGATTGATACTGCACCCCATAGACTGGTATTGTCTTGGCCTTCGAGGCTTGATTTACGCCGGTCTATGGGTCTGTCCTGTGCAGTTTTAGGAGGTCCACCCTCCCAGGCTTCGCCTCCCCTCTTTGGTGAGGAGTAAGTTTATTGCTTACTGCCTGAGGCGTCCTACCGGGGAATGCCGACGGGGCTGCCCAGGCAATTTTTAAACCCCACTTTCCCGACCCGACCTTGGGTCACATCTTACTTGTGGGAGTAAGATAAAAACTGGCCTTGTGCCTAACTCCTGGAGAGGAGTAAATCAATACTCGAATAGTGCAGGATTTATGGGATCTGCCCTATGAAACCTGACTCAATATCCCCTTTCTCCCTTGAGCGCCGACGATTACGCGGTTATCTCATTTTGGCCTATAATCTCCTCAATAGTCATTACGATATACCTAAGGACCTATTCTTCACTCATGCACCAGAAAGAGGTCTACGCAGACATCAGAAGAAACTTTTTTTTTTACCGCCGATCTCGATTGAACCGGAGGAGAGCCGCCTTCTCAATCAGGATCCATGGACATTGGAATAGTCTGCCAAGAGAGGTAATAAATGCGCACACAACGCATCAATTCAAGGTGAATTTGGACATGTGCTGGGCTACTGTATCCTCTTCTGTGTAAATTTCTACCACATTTGCCATACACGGCAACTGAAACAGGCTTGTTTTATTTTTTGTTAAATTAATTGAATTCAATTGAATTAATTAGTTTTTAAAACTATTTACATCCTAAAATTTTATAAATATTAACATAACATTAACTTTACAAAATTAGTTATAGTTTTATAAGAATTTGGTTCGATTAATAATTGAATGATCAAGGGAAAACGTAATAATTAAATTCAACATTCAAAATCCTATTTAAAATAATAATAATTTGGTTAAAAACAGCATAATTTAAAAAAAGACGAAACAAAAATGTAAGTAAAAAAAAATCCCGGGCAATGGCGGTGGCCACAGCTACACATTTTAAAAGTCATGCATAGAAAAAATTAAAATGTCAGTTTTTTTTTGTTTTTTTTTCGAAATAAATATAAAAAATTGCATTAATAATACTAATTTAAAAAAATAATAATGTCATGTATAGGCGAGAAACACACACACACAAAGAAAACACAGACACTCGCGAAGTGGCCACATTAATAATGACACGAATAGTATTATATTGGAAGTTATTGAATAGATTGAAGGCAAGAAAGATTAATATATTTTACAGTCCTTGAAACGTTGTAATTTGTGTGTGTAGTCGATTCAGCCATTGTTATGGCTCCCACTCACGTGACTCTTCTTAATTTTAAGCAAATCATTTCATCAATCATTTTCTCAATTTCCTGCCAGACATTATAAGGACCGTTAAAGTCTCTCTCTCTCTCTCTCTCTCTCTCTCTCTCTCTCTCGCTCTCTCTCTCTCTCTCTCTCTCTCTCTCTGTAAAGTCTATCCCGCTCTCACTCTCGCTCCACCCCTCTCTCTCTTTTATGTTTTCCCCTATTTATCAGTCTGTCTGTCTTTCTCTTGCCCTTGTCCCGATCAAGTTTTCTTAGTATCCTTTACCTAAAATGTATTTCTCTCACCCCTTCGTTCTTTTTTATCTGTCATCCAAGTCTCCGCTTCTCTCAAAAACTATTTATTCTTTCGTTCAAACTTTTCTAAATATCTCTTGCTCAAAGTTTATTACTCTCTCTCCCCTCCCCCTCTATCTTTCTCTCTCACTTTCTAGTTCTCTCTCTTTCTCTCTCTCTCTCTCTCTCTCTCTCTCTCTCTCTCTCTCTCTCTCTAGCGCGATCTGTTTCTTTTTCAATCCTCCAATTCAATCTTTTCTAAGTTTCCCCATTTCTCTTTCTTTTGTTCGTTCTTTCTTTATATGAAATTTGAAACATTTCCCTCTCTCAGGTGTAATCTTTCTCATCTCCCTCTCCCAATCGTGCCAACCATTTTTTTCAGGAATTTACCTTTTTTTCTAAGCACTATTCTCCTCCTTCTCCTTCTCCTCCTTCTCCTCCTCCTCCTCCTCCTCCTCCTCCTCCTCCTCCTCCTCCTCCTCTATCTCTTTTTCTCTCTCTACGGAAGCACTTTCTTAACGATTTTTCTCTAATTCTTTTAAATATTTTGCCCCTCTATCTGCCAATCTTTTCAAGTCTCTCATAATCAGTTCAACTACTTTCCTTTCCCTTTTCCAAGTATATATATATATATATATATATATATATATATATATATATATATATATATATATATATATATACAAAGTGAGCTGAGATCAACAAAATTAGAACATGATCTATATTAGGTCCAAGAATTCAAACACAACGATTATTTGGCATACGATCGTTTCCAAGACAATTTGGAACTTTATGTGATTCCAACCCGTCTCTTCATTAGTGCCATTTACAACATCACATACAGAAGTCATTTCAGAAAAAAAAACATCAGATTTCAGTATTATTTAAAAAGAAACATATATTCATACAATATTGGAGACATAACCTCCCATTATGCAACCAGTATTACTCCATCAGTAAGTTCAAAATGGCAATAGCAATGAAAATACATTAGAAACAGCAAATCAAATATTTAAAATATTTTAAATATAGAATAAACCAATAATAATAAAATAATAATAATAATAATAATAATAATAATAATAATAATATTAAAAAATATATAAACATATATATAAAAATAAATATATATATATAAATGTATATAAATATGTATAAAAATAAAATTATAAAAAAGGAGAGAAAAAAGAAAAATAATAAAATTAAATAAAATTAAAATTAAGATTAATAAATAAATAAAATAAAAGGATAAAAAGATTATTTCTAATAATTATAGAGAATAAAATATAATAAATATAATAAAATATAGTAAAATATCATATAGTATAATAAAACATAATAGGAATGAATTCATGAGAATAAATCTATGATGAAGTTTCTAAAATCAACTTAAACCAATACTTTAAAAAAAAAATGCTCAATACTAGGTAGAACTTTATGAATATTTATTATGTAAACATTTGCGTGGCTTACACATCTGCAACCGTATTTCGGTAAGATCGCATCACCAGAGCCAAAATAATCATGAATAAATTCAGACAATAAGCAGAAAAGAAAACGAACAAAAAAGAAACAACAACAACAACAACAACAACAACAACAACAACAACAGCAACAGCAACAGCAACAACAGCAACAGCAACAGCAACAGCAACAGCAACAGCAACAGCAACAGCAACAGCAACAGCAACAGCAGCAGCAGGTTATAAGCTACACCTCAAAACTTCAACTAAACAAGAGCATTTAACCCGTTGTCGTCAAACACAATTTGAAAATTCACTATCGGTGCAGATGTTATTAGAAAAAAAAAATGGGAGTGGGTTAACAAATATCACGCGTGTCATAATTGCAAGCTTTCAGTTCGGTAAGTCAGTTGACATCTTCTGAGAAAGTTAGCCTTTCTTTTTCCTTTCTTCCCCAATTTTTTTTAAATTTCCATTATTTAATATCTTAATGGAAGTCAAAATTAAGAATAAAGTTAATTTTTATTGTTACCTTGTGCAGAATTCATTTAATAAATGATTATCTAATGTTATTAATTCTTATTAGTGTAAATTGTAAATATTAAAAACATATTTTATTATAATTCCTTTTCATGTCAGCATCTTGACATTCTTAAATTCGTTTTATTCGCCAAAACTTGATCTATTTCAAACCAGAACTTTATCCCCGCCCCTTCCCCCACCAATATTCCGTTTATTCTACCATGTGCTTGTCGTGCTTGTGTTTTAATATCCCTGACAATAAATGAACAATTTTAAACAATCTTCTGTGGCATTGTTATTAGTTCTATGTGTTTATTGATATTTTCTCTGGGACGTAAAACAGAGTTCGGGATCGGATTACCACTATTTTTTTTTTATTATTTCCATTTGAATCTAGAAAAATCATTTGTTCGCCCATCGTGTTTACGCATCTCCTTGTGTGACACGTCACGACTGTTCGTAACAATATATATATATATACATATATATATATAATGAAGAAGAATGGAAAGGAATTAGAGAAGCAAAAGTCAAATCATAATTCAATTCAATTGCTCAGAGCAAGGTATATTCCGCATATATATATATATATATATATATATATATATATATATATATATATATATATATATATATATATATATATATATATATATATACACTTTTGTTTGTGAGACAAAAAATTACAGATATTCGGCAATATATGAAAATAAAGAAAGTGAAAGAACAGATAAAAGTTATGATTATGGTTGTTCAACGATATATGAAAATAAAGAAGTTGAGGGGGCAGGTGAAAGTTATGGTTATGAATTGATTGTTCCTATGGTCATTGGAATACATTTAATATATATAATATATATATGAGGGAGATATATATATTGCCATAAGGAGAATGCTTTATGAACCACGTAGACATTTAAAATAATAATTTTACAATATTGTCGTTATTAAAAATAAGAACAAATAGAAAAGAACAAAAAAAAAAGATTTTTTGGGTTTGGAGAAGAATATAATTTTTTTTAACGTTAATTGTTTGTTTTCTGTTTTCTTTTCAATAATATTTTTCAATAACGCTTACTTTATTTAATTTACTATGTATATGTGTCGTTAGTTTGAGTTTCTTATTTTATGTTGCTGTTGTTGTTTGTTTGTTTGTTTGTTAGGTGAGTCGGGATCGTGCATAGAACTTACGAAGATCGTGCCTCAGGAGTGTCTGGTTTGCATGACGTCTTCCTCGTTGATCGCAGCTATTCGTTAACCTGTACGATTTCAAGTGTTTACCCCTGACACCGAGAACATTAAGGCTAAATTGTTGCATACGATGTCGGGGAAGGTTTAACCAAAAACGCACAAATAAATGGCACAAAGGAATGCCACTTTTACTCAATTGATTTGCCGGTCCGTGTCTGACACGTCTTTGCTTGTTACATGCAGGGACAGAGACGACCAGAGGATGACGAATTCTGATGCCGTCTCCTGAATTTTAGCCAGAGCCCTGTTAGCCGGGTAGGACTGACACTACCATATTCCCACCGCACCTACCACGGTGAAAAATGGTTTGACTTTATGGAATGTTGTTGTCTGTTCACTATCACTTCTCTCTCTTTCTCTTTCTCTTTCTTTCTCTCTCTCTCTCTTTCTCTCTCTCTCTATCATATCTCTCTATTTATATAAAGTTAGACATGTGTATATGTTTATAAATTTGTATTGAAATGATTCACTTCTAAACTAATTAATCGATCATTATGCATTTTGGAAGACAGCTGCTAGGCGTAATGTCGGCTATATTTAGTTTAATTTAGTTTAATGCAAAATGGTCAAAAAGGGAGTAGAAGCACTTCGTGAACATTCAGATATCTCAGATTTTTGTGAAATTTTAACAATAGGTATCCGACATCAATTAATAAATATTTGCTAAATTTCAGTTTCTTTTTAAGCATTTTCAAGAGTTTTAGGAGTTAATATGAGCACAGCCTTCCATTTGAAATTTAAAATATTTCAGATTTGCATTAAAGTTGATCAATAGTCATTAGACATCTATTAAAGAAGATTCCATGAATTTCAGTTTCTTAGAATCAAAATCATGTAATAGATTTTGATCAAAATTAGCATAAGTATTCTAGACGTAAGGTTTAGTAGCATTATATGTTGATTTTTATCTTCGTACGAGGGCATAAAATTGGTGCAAAACTGTTCTGTTCGAGGGATTCATTTTACCCGTCATGGGACAGGTATTCTTCTAGGATATACGTAAAATAAAAACAGTCGGATTCTCAAAGTTAGACCGCTGTAGCAATGTATCTGAAAAATCGATATTTGATTTTGATTAGCGATTTCCTCCCTTTTATACTTGAAGCATGTTCTTTACGTAAAAATCATGTATTTTGCCTCTGATTTTTTCTGAGAATATTTATTTCGGCTAGGAATACTGTTAAAGTGAGCGACATTTTCCATACTACCCTTAACAGAAGTGTGAGAAGAAAAGTAAAATTTCTAAATAAAAAAATAATAAAATAAAATAAAATAAAATAAAATAATAATAATAATAATAATAATAATAATAATAATAATAATAATCATAATAAATAAAATTTCGACATTTTGCATTCTATTTCGGCTATCAGCTAACCAGTTACATATATTTTCAATAAACATTATACTATTTATTTCGTAAAATGAATTGCATACAATAATACCAGGTAAAATAGTTTTCCTTCTAACTCCAACTTACACAGTGGTTTCTATTAGATGCTATAAAGGGTATTATTTTGACTGCTGTATTGTTAAGGATACAGGGGGCCTTTCATTATTCATGAAAAACGGATCACAAACGCCATCTTGAAATCTTACTTAAGAAGGCTTGTAAGTACAGGGCTATTCAGTGCATTGCTTTCAAATATAAAACGATTTCTTTACTAATTATACAACATTTTTTTCAAATTTACGAACTTTTATCATTGTGCAGTTTTATATTTTTACACTGTTTCCAATATTTGACGAAAAGATAGACGGGTAGATATTTAAAAAAATACTATTCATAAAATACAATATTCAATTATTTTTCTTACTTCTCCTCGGATATTTCATACGTATTGGCGTTTGATTGCGCTAAGCGTGGAAGTTTGCAGTACAATTTTACCAATACAAGTTCAGCTCCCATTTCTTAAAAAAAATTTCAGTGATAATAATAGTTTTCCTTCTAACTTCACTTACACGGCTATTTCTATTAAATGCTACAAGGGGCAGATTATTCATCTTGACTGCTGTATTTTTAAGGATACAAAGGACCTTTCATTATTCCGTGTTGCCATCTTACTTAAAAAAAAACTTGTAAGTACAGAAATATTCATTGGATTGTTCTCATAGAACCAGTATAAAACGATTTTCTTTTACTAATTACAAAACGAAGCGGGAATATTTAAAATATTAAAAATAATAATATTCATAAGCACAGTCTACAATATTTGTTAGTTGATTTCCTTCTCTTCGGGTAATTTTTTGCGAGTAGAGAGAGATAATAGTTACGCTCCCATTTTTTTATTATTTTTCTAGTGTCTTATTTTTTTAATTTATTCGTTGGGGTTTTACAATAATATCATGCGGTTTGCATAAAATGGAAGTATAAATACTACTTCGCTAGATCTGACCAGCTAGTATATATATATATATATATATATATATATATATATATATATA
>OY744523.1:132234687-132294687 GCA_963556195.1 Sepiola atlantica
AGGAGTTTGTGGTGTAAACTAAGACTAGACGGACGTTTAACAAGATGAGGCCCAATATATGTCTGTGCATCCATCTGTCTATCTGACTAGTTAGCTATCAAGTAATTAAGAATAATCGCGGAGTATTGTTTATCTGTCAACGTGAATATTTCTCTCCAGAATAAAACTTAAAAACTCTCAGATCTGCCGTTTTTGGTTTCCTTTCTGCACGAGATGAAATTTTCTATTTGCACAGGAATTCCTAGCCACACTGGTCACGATCATCGGCTATAAAAGGGAAGAAGTCAATGAAAAAACACAGCGACAAGAAGAAAAGCGACGACGAGAAACAAGGGAATCGCGCGGCGCAATAGACAATCGACAATGTAAGCGCACACCCGACAGTGATAAAAAAAAGAAGAAAAGCTAACGAAGAAAAGGGCATTTAATGTACACATAATTACGAGGGGCATTTCGACGCTTGTGGTTCACAATAAAAAAGGACTAAAGGAATTAAGTGAGCACGCAAATAGCTCACGTATCGAACTTTTTAGTAACGTAAAACGTTACATAATCACATTACAATGTAGCCTCTCTTTCGCTCTCTATCTCTCTTCGTCTTTCATTTATAATTTCATTAATCCAGATATATCTCTTTCTTCTCTAATTTTATCGATCTCACTCTTAAGCAGATAATACAGACCTAAACTGATCAATAAATACAACGATCGATCTATTCAATATTAAGTATTTATCTGTTTATTACCTTCTTTTAACACAACGCTCAGATATTGGACAACGTCCAAAGAAAGGAAAAAATGCCCGAATTATTTTAGTCCCATTGAATGACCGAGAACTGAATATGGACTAAAACGTCATTGATAATAATAATAATAATAATAATAATAATAATAATAATAATAATAATAATAATGATGATGATGATGATGATGGGACTGTAAATAGAAGCAAAACTTCACCAAAAGAATGGAGCAACAAATCCCGAATCGGAAACCCGATTGGAAACCGAAATTAACAAACTACAAAATGAAGCTACAGCGGTAAATAAGGCCAACGAGAACAGAACACGATGGGAGATGGCTAACAAAGAAGAAAGACTAAACAAGAAACATGAAGAACTAAAACAAAAGAGTGAAGGCTGAGACGCTACAGATACAAATCTGAACACTACAAATAAAATAAGACCGTTGGAAACAATGAAAGTCAGTTTTAACAAAACGTAAATGGAGAAAAAACAAAACCTGAACAACCGGACCAAATAGAAACAAAACACTTCCGAGGCAACATATCGGAAAAATGGTAAGTCCACAACAGAAATATCGGATGGTTAAAAAGCATGAAAAAAGACCTTCAGCAAATTGAAGAAGGAACAGAAACCGAAATTAATGAAGAAACATTGAAGGCGACCCTAAGAAAAATGTCAAACTGAAAAGCGCCAGGCCACTACGGAGAAAAATTCACAACCTTGCATGAAAGACTAATGCAAAATCTGAGAAGATGCATATACAAAACAGACATACCGAAGTTGATGACCGAAGGAAAATGTACATTAATACAAAAAGACAATGAGAAGGGAAAGACTTGTAGAAACTACAACCAATAACCTGCCTACTCACTATGTGAAAAAAATTCACGACACAATTGAGAAAACAGATCTACCACTCCCTTAATAACCGTGGATTTCCCCCGAAGAATGGAAAGAATGCCAGAAAATAACAAGAGGGACACATGGCCAGCTATACATATATAAAAAGATCCCGCCAAAGGTAAAAACAGAAAAAAGAACATAGCTATAGGGATGGATCGATTACAAGAAAGTCTACGACAGAATCCCCCAAGAATGGTTAATTAAATGCTTATGGATGTAGAAAATATACCCCAAATTATCAATTTTATAAAAAATAAAATATAAACATTGAGACTGGAATTGGAAGCTGGAGGACAACACCTGACAAAGATAAGAATATAGAGAGGCATTTTCGAGGGAGACACACTATCGCCACTACTTTTTTTTATCATATCCATGATGCCACTCAATAACATACTCAGACAAAATTCATTGACACAAAAGACAAAATAAACCACCTCATGTATATGGACGACCTGAAACTATTAAAAAAACATAATTGTCTTAATGAATAAGTCATGAACCGATTTTTGTAAATAAGTAGAGCTTATTCGATGACTAAAATCATTTTAACCAGCTTTGTTTCGAGGATTGTACACAATTTCAAAGAATATTCACTGCTTTGCATTAAACGACACTTGCTCACCGACATCACTCTAAATTCATCTTCCATAAGTATTCCTTCACCTTTCGCCAATACCGTCACTTTCAACTAACTTCACCGTCTCTTCTGAAGCCGACAATATACACTGTATTGTATCTGTTTCAGCACTAGATCACCGAAGTTAAACGACGTTGAGCCGAGTCAGTACTAAATGGGTGCCCATTTGGGAATTCCAGGTGCTTTATGTGTTCTCCGCGTATCTCAGCATTGTTTCCAGTCGTCCTGGACTAAAATCAAGCAGTGCCGACTCAGAGGAGGTATGGTTAGAGATTGCGCAACCCTTGCTACACAATTACACGCACAGTCACCCTTACAAGAGGTATCCATTGTCCCTGAAGACTGAACGGAGGTCATGTTTCAGTGTAATTTTATTTATTTTAAAAACTAACTCTTGTTTCTTTTCCTTTGCCTCATCATTTGTCATTGTTCACATTTTCGCAACCATACGTAATATATAACAGGCACATTAAGAAGATACGTCAAACGAAGAAAGTTACAGAGAGAGATGGGAGAGAGTTACCTACGTTCTGGAGCAGTGTTTCTCAACCTTTTTACTTTTGTGTAACCCTTACATGTTTCAAAGGACCACTGTGCAAAAACAAAATTATATACCATATCTTTTTATTTTCATTGTAGTTCGCGTGGTAAATATTATATCATAGATTTTGTAAAAACCGGTTCATGGAAAACGTAATACTTCTTTATCAATTTTTTTGGTAATGCTAAAAAAATTCATGATGTTTAATGTTAATACTTCATCAGGGAATTTTCATTCAGGCACAAAATTCTAAACTCAAACGTAAAAAATAAACATAAGTAACCAATACCATACGCTTTTAATAAAAGTGTAAACATAACGAAACATGATTTCTGCATGAGTTTATTATTTATTTATCGTTAACTGGCAACGTTGAAAAGACATAAATTAAATCAAGGCAACATTAGCTTATCCCACTTGTTTTGCGGAACCTTTATAGATCTTATGCAGAACTTTAGAATTCTGAGGAACCTCGGTTGCGAAATGCTGTTTTAGAGAGAAGAGGAGTAATGCTGGAGACTTTGAGAGAGAGAGAGAGAGAGATAGATAGAGAGAGAGATAGATAGATAGATAGAGAGAGAGAGAGAGAGAGAGAGAGAGAGAGAGATTACATAACGTAAGCCGTTGTTTGAATGAACAAGTTTGAGTGACACCTAAGGTCAGAGTCAACCCATGAACGGAAGTCGACGAAAGCACGTGGCTTCCTGACGGAGATCTTCTACCTCTTATTTCTGGCGACACTTAAAGCAGAGAAGACGTTTCCAGGACACAAGGTATCTAGGTGTAGCGAGATGAGCTATCTGTCTATCAATACGTCTGTCTTTCTCTCTCACATGCGCACGCAAGTAACTCGCCCCTCTTGTTTTTTTTTGTGACTGTTCTTCCTGTTTTAATAAACCTTGTTATAAATCAACATCGGCGTCCGAGTGGTTTTGTCAACAGACGATCTAGAACCTGGGTTCCCCACGGATGTATAATGGTTTATACACGTATCGATAAATGAAAACGTAACAGAGAGAGAGAGAGAGAGAGAGAGAGAGAGAGAGAGAGAGAGAAAGAGAGAAAGAGAGAGAGAGAGAGGAGTGGCAACCCCTCCAAATACACATACCATATAACACTTTATGTTTTTTCCTATTATTGTGAAGATTTTTAACTTTTGTTTTTACTTTGTCTTTTTTTATCATTTTATTTTTTTATCTAAGCGAATCTTCCTATCTTAACAAAAGATCACAGATCAAACCATTTGCGATTTAAAACCACTTACAAATCAAAACAATTCAAGGTTATATCCTTATTCTCCTCAAATCAGAACGAACTTTCACGTATATTTACTATTCAAATATATTTAAAACATTAAAATGATGTCATTAGACTCGGTTAACGACAAATAATCTCGTTCAAGTGTAGAATAGGGGCAGTTAGAATATCACGTATTCTGCTTGGTTTTCGTCATAACATTGTTTTGCTCTTCAAATGTATTTTTGTCCTGAAATAAAATTTTACGTGTTTTTTTAGTATATACATCGTACTTTTATTCAAACTTATTTTTCTTACTGACGGACATTTTTTCATTTACGCTCTTGATATGATTGAATTATGTATTTATTATTACTAGTAATGTTTATACTAATAAAAGATTTTAAAGAGCAGTTTCACAGCCAACGAACATATGCACGTTGTAGAGTGACCCCTGAGTCAAAGAAATGGAAACACTTGACAAAGGAGTATATCCCCGAAATATCGTGAAATTCTAGCGTCACATAAGAATCTATGTTAGAAATCTATGCAGGAGTTTAGACACAAGGTTGAAGAGCCAACGCACTAGGTGAAGTGTACTCTAGCTTACAAAAAAATGCTCAAACAGTTCTGTCGGCATTCTCTGGTAGGGGCGCCTCATGCGATTAGCAATAAACTAACCCACTTCTCAAAGAGAGAGAGAGAGAGTAGAGTCTGAGAGGGTGGACCTCCCAGGACTGAACAAAACTATACACCAGTCCGACAGAAGCAAGGCCACTGTTGGACTGATTGTCAAGCATGTATCTTTGACTAGTATCGAGGAGGAAAGCTAAAAGCAAGTAAGATTTAATCTAATAAATCCCCTTATGATTAAGTTTTCTTTCTTACCCCTTCCCCTTGGTATATTCCCTTCTAATAAACTATCTATATCTTTTTTTATCTTTATTTTAAAATTTGTTACTTTCCGTAATTTGTGTAAATGAATGTTAAAGATTTATTATCTACCAAAATGTTTGTATTTTGTGTGTTTAGTGTATAATAACAAATTAAAGTAAAAGTATTTTCATGTAAGAAAAAATAGCTTGAAAAGCAACACATGTCCGTCGGCGATTTTTTTCCATTTATTTATTTTTTTAATGGAAATCGCTCCAGACAAGGCATGAAGCCACTTGATGTAAGGAGCTAAAAAAATACTACTTCAAGATCAAAAACTAGCCAACGATACGTGTTATGGATAAATTCTGACCCAGAAAGACCAGCAATTAATTTTATCCAAAATGTGAGCGAAAATATATTAAAATTAGTTGAGATCTTTTTAAAAAATTCCTATTCTGCAATTGTACCAAGAATCTATATCTTAAAATCTCGGTAAACAAAATGGCGTCAAATGGTATAAAATTATTTTCGTTCTTTTTATTATTCCAGTAACGAACAACCAAGAGGCTCACCAAGAAGAAAGTTCAAGAAACAATGAAACTTCCGGAGCTAATGTTGGTTCTGGGGAATTCAGCTGTATGCAACACTGACTTTAAATATAACATAATTTAAAGAAAAAAATGTTTTGTGAAGTTCTTGTTGATTACAGCTGAATTCACTAGAACCAACACACACTTTCAAAAATAGCCTGATTCAAGGTTTCTTCAAAAATTTATAAAATACTATGCAACGATAGAGATTCACACTTACTGGATCCAAAGTGCCCGTGATGTCTTGCTTATCGAGTAGCCATTTGCAAGACGTCAAACGCGCATGTCATGCTCAGTGTTTCCGGCTTTTGTAGGTGTCAGTAATTCACATGCGTGAACACCGACCTGTTTTAAAAAATGAGATACAATGATCGCGAGGGAAAAGAAACACTAAGGTTGGCGCGTGACAGACAAGAAAGATATTCGTGTAGTTTAATGAACATTTTGTTTGTTTTGTTCCGGTGTTTTTTGAACAAGAGCTTTCCACGACTTTTAGAGCGTCGTCGACACATTACTGTGCCACAAAAGTGTTGTGGCCTTGCAGGCCGATAATAATGAAGACAGACACAGTGGTATAATTAACAAAGGTGTATTAACAGAAGTATGTTATAGGAGTACGCGTCATGCGATGGGGTCATAACTGACAGAATTCGCTGATATTTACTTCCTCCCCACCGCAGGAAGATGTGGCATAAGGTCGGAATGTGAGGGGAAAGTCAAGCCAGCGCTCATAAAGAAGGAGCACTCTGGCCTATTAAAAATTGCTTGGACAGCCCCGTTGGCATTCCCCGGTCGGGGCGCCCGAGACAGTAAACAATAAACGTACCCAACCCCAAAGAGGGGAGACAAGGCCTTGACTATCCAGGACAAATACCTCAACCCGACAGATAAAAAGCCACCGAAGTGTCTCAGTTTCTGTCGGACTAATTGTCAAGATCGGAACCTCGACTGGTATGCGACCAGCAAACGGGACCTGACACCAAATGAATGGAACGATTGGCTGCTCTTGACGCTTAAATGTTGCTGTAGTTATTGTGTCTGGGTAAGTCCATTTATTCTTGAAATAGGTAGATCAGCTTACCGCATAACAAAAAGACATTTCTGTTTGATACATACTAAATAAATTCTGTGGATGTGTATGTTTGTAAGCAGCAGCAGCAGTAGGGGGTCTCTTCATTACTAGCTGTTATCGTAAGGGAATTGCCATTACTCTGACCAACATGTTTCAACAGAAAGGCGGACAGCAGAAAATATATTGATAAGAATATAGTATAGTGTTTGCCAAATTAGCGTGTCTACGAAGAGAGTATATAAGGTCTGGAGTAAGCAACAAGAGGCCTTGTAGCAATTTTATGTAAGCAATTGTTCATTTGAAATGTTCAAGCAGTAGCAGCAGTTACCACTGGTGGCTGATTTAGGGGAAAGATCTCGACCTGTTTACTTAACCAAAAGAAAAACTCTATGCGCATCAAGCTTTCAATTCGCGACATTGTATATTTTACTAGAAGTAATTAGATAGCTTTCAGTAAAGTTGAGTATTATATAGATTGTGTCAAGACCGAAGGTACAAACCTCTAATGTTTTTGCTGATAATGGGAAACGTCTAAAATTTCTAAATAAGAATGTTTCTGTAAAGAGTTATACGATTTTATTTTTAAAATTTAATGCATCTTCTATAAACTATCACTTAAATAAGATACTTGTAAATATCTATTTTCTACTATTTATCTACCTCCCACAAGGTAAAATGTGACACTAGGTCGGGAAAGTGGGATTAGGTAAGCCAGTGCTCGAGAGGTGAGCCATCTGACCATTTAAAAATTGCCTGGGCAGCCCCGTCGGCATTCCCCGGTAGGGGCGCCTCAGACAGTAAGCATTAAACTTACTCCTCCCCAAAGAGGGGAGGCAAAGCCTGGGAGGGTGCACCTCCTAGAACTGCACAGGACCAGACAACACCCAATAGATCGGCGTAAATCCAGACCCAAAGGCCAGGACAATACCAGCTTATTAGGTGGGTTAAAAACCCTGGGTTTACTGTTACTTCCACAGTCGATACAGGACACTAAGTATATATATACTAATGCACAATGTACCAATGTTGACCCAACAGGTCACGGGTAGTCTCGTAAATATTTACTTTAAATTTTGGATTGTTGTATTAAATCTACCGAAGAAAATGTTTGTGTCAATATTCATTGCTATTTAGTACTTTTATATAGGATACATTTTTCAAAATGTTTAATAACAGTTTTATATTCGTGTATTTATTTTATAACAATATCTAGGATCACATTTAACATAGAATAAAACTGTAATGTTGTCGCCCTGAATAGCCATATCAGATGTGCCCCTATTTACTCCTTATTTTGTTTTAAATATGAAAGTATGTAATGTTCTACAAATAATTATGCATGATGTTGCTTCTCATGGTTATATGTGTTGAGTGAATTCGTTTGTAACTCGTTAAGATTCCACGTTGCATAAAACTGAAAATCGGCATTTACTTGGTTCCTTCGACAGTTGTAACAGTTGATCGTCTCGTTATTTCAAGCAGCATTTTTCTCCAGAGGGTTAGGGTTAGAGTTAGAGTTAGGGTTAGAGTTAGGGTTAAAGAAAAATGAAAACTCGAACAAAAAGGATTTTATTTTACTTACTTTTATTGATGTCTTTTACATGCATTTCTTATGTACAGTGGGTTCCTTTCGACTGAGAGGGCAAATTGCCGGACGTCTTCGCTAGTCAGTATCAATGTTTTCTCTCCGTGTTTTCCGATCGACTCATCGTATTTGTAAAAAAACTGTTTTGTTTTTAGACATTTTTTTCTAAACAACAAATTCAAATGTTTTCATAAGTCCCAAACTGCCAAAGCAATATCAATCTTGAATTCTAAATGCGACCCAAATCTGCATTCCACTCTCTTACCTATATTTGCATATTTTCGTAACAAAGGCACCTATCGTCGTAATTGCCATATCTACTACTACTACTACTACTACTACTACTACTACTACTACTACTATAGACATAGTAATAATAAGAGTAGTAATAATAATAGTATTAGTAATAATAGTAATAGTAGTAATAATTTATTACTATTACTCTTACTATTATTATTATTACTATTACTATGACTATTATTATCATTATTATTATTGTATTACTGTGATTATTATTATTTTTATTCCTATTGTTATTATTATTATTATTATTATTATTATTATTATTATTATTATTATTATTATTATTATTATTATTATTATTATTACTACTACTACTACTACTTTCTCTACCTAGTCATATGTAATCCCGTTACATAACCTATTTTACATAAAATATTACGTTTTTCTCTATGTTACAGAGTAAACAATAAAACAAAGAAATGGACAAATTGGGGAAGAACGTATTTTTTGTTAATTAACAAAGAAACTTAGAAGAACAGGTTCAATAAAACACACTGTACGCTATAGTGGAAAGTTAATATTCTCATCAGAAAAGTGTGTCATAAAACAATTGGGATACTCCTGTCATTTTCGATCTGGCAACCCTGCATTATACACCGCTTTTATCCATTAGACCATAAGAACAATCACTTAATTGAACCCTTATAGATTTATTGATTCTGCGGGAGAAATGTTTAACTAAAAGACCAAAACACATTCTACAAATTCAACAAATTGTATTATTTGTTTATTTTCTTTAGTTGTGAGAGTAAAATACAGTTTATGAAGTTGTTTCTTTTTATACAAGTTAACAATAAGTAAAGTTGTGGAAGAGAAGCGAGATCGATCGTGCCTTTTGGGTGTTTAGGGAACAGACGCCAATTTCTAGACTTCAACTACCATATGGGGTTAGAAAAGGAAGATGCAGTTTATCTAGATTAACTTGCTATAAAATGGCTGTAAAATGTAAACCAAGTTAATAATGGTGTGATATTGTTGCTGTCTTTTAATTGCTTCTATTATTCAAACCAAAATAAGGTAAAAAAAGAAAAGAACAACATCCCTACGACTGTCACCGCTGCTGAGAGACATCACTATCCTATAAGCCAACTACTTACGTGTAAACGAAAGAGACGAACAGCAGCGAATTTAAGATGTGTGTTCACAAATAATCAAATAAAATAGAAATAGAAATAAGATAAAAATAAAAATAAATTAAATATGATAAAATTAAATAAATAATTAACTAAAACCTTAATAAATTGAAATTTTATATATTTCAAATTAAAATTAAATTTAATGAGTATTATTTAGATAGACATACTATCTAAAACAGTATATTTTTAACAATAATTATTTCTTAAAAATAGGTATTTATAAACTCTATAAATTTACATAATTTATCAACTGTTTACATGTATGTGAAATGCCTACTTCTACAATTATATCCACATATCCACATATGCTAATACACACACACCTACACGAATATATATGTATATAGATATAGAGAGAAACACACACACTCCCATAAATACGTACATACATATATAAACACACACATATATATATATATATATATATATATATATATATAGTAGGTTATGAAAATATATTTATGGCAACTAAGCTACACAGAGGCTTCCGCGTTTCATCCCTGTAGGGAATCGTCAGGCTAAGATGCCTCTACGGAAGTCTTTGCGTAGCTTAATTGCCATAAATATATTTTCATAACTTACTACCTAGCTCTACCCACGTATTGAGCACTGTTGAAATAAATACTGAAAATTGATACATAAAAAATTATATCTCCTTATAACATTTTATGTGGATACATGAAATAATAATATCATATATATATATATACATATATATATATATATATATATATATATATATATATATATATATATATATATATATATATATATATATATATATATAATTAATACACTTATAAACCCAACTTCGAAACAACAATTAACAAAGAACTCCCCATGCAATGTTACAATATTTTGTATGTGTGTAAAAATGACGGCAACGTGGTAGACAGTATTGAGTGCACGTCGGTGTGCATAACGAACTAATTGTCAATATATAGTAGCAATGAAAATTAGCTTTCAAGAGCGAGAAAAGGGTTATTTTCCAGAACACAAAAGGAATTATAACAGAAAGGCTAAAATAAATCAAAAAGTTATACGCAAAGTGAGAATCAAATTATTGTTCGTTAAGGCATGAAACATAAATGACTAAACCCCAGCGGAGATCAGTTGTCTGATTTATAAGTGTTAGAAAGGCTGGAAAGAGAATGTCTAAAAATATTAAATTAAATATTATCATTAGTTAAAAAAATACATATTCTTTTTACTCAAGTAATTTGGGGCAAGAAAGAATTATTGTAAACATGCATTGTTTAGTGGGTTGCATGTCTAGTGGGTTGCATGTTTAGCGTGTTGCATGTTTAGTGAGTTGCATGTCTAGTGGGTTGCATGTTTAGCATGTTGCATGTTTAGCGTGTTGTATGTTTTGTGGGTTGCATGTCTAGTGGGTGGCATGTTGCATGTTTTGCATGTTTAGTGGGTTGCATGTTTAGCATGTTGCATGTTTAGCATGTTGCATTTTTAGTGGGTTGCATGTTTAGCATGTTGCATGTTTAGCATGTTGCATGTCTGGTAGGTTGCATGTTTAGCATGTTGCATGTTTAGTGGGTTGCATGTTTAGTGGGTTGCATGTTTAGCATGTTGCATGTTTAGTGGGTTGAATGTTTAGCATGTTGCATGTTTAGCATGTTGCATGTTTAGTAGGTTGCATGTTTAGCATGTTGCATGTTTAGCATGTTGCATATTTAGCGTGTTGCATGTTTAGTATGTTGCATGTTTAGCATGTTGCATGTTTAGTGGGTTGCATGTTTAGCATGTTGCATGTTTAGCGTGTTGCATGTTTAGTGGGTTGCTGTTTAGCATGTTGCATGTTTAAGGTGTTGCATGTTTAGTCGGTTGCATGTTTAGCGTGTTGCATGTTTAGTGGGTTGCATGTTTAGCATGTTGCATGTTTAGCGTGTTGCATGTTTAGTGGGTTGCATGTTTAGCGTGTTGCATGTTTAGTGGGTTGCATGTTTAGCATGTTGCATGTTTAGCATGTTGCATGTTTAGCATGTTGCATGTTTAGCGTGTTGCATGTTTAGTGGGTTGCATGTTTAGCGTGTTGCATGTTTAGTGGGTTGCATGTTTAGCATGTTGCATGTTTAGCGTGTTGCATGTTTAGCATGTTGCATATTTAGCGTGTTGCATGTTTAGTGGGTTGCATGTTTAGCATGTTGCATGTTTAGTTGGTTGCATGTTTAGCATGTTGAATGTTTAGCATGTTGCATGTTTAGTGGGTTGCATGTTTTGCCTGTTTAGCATGTTGCATGTTTAGCATGTTGAATGTTTAGCGTGTTGCATGTTTAGTGGGTTGCATGTTTAGCGTGTTGCATGTTTAGCGTATTGCATGGTTAGTGGGTTGCATGTTAAGCATGTAGCATGTTTAGCGTGTTGCATGTTTAGCATGTTGCATATTTTGCGTGTTGCATGTTTAGTGGGTTGCATGTTTAGCATGTTGCATGTTTAGCATGTTGCATGTTTAGTGGGTTGCATGTTTAGCATGTTGCATGTTTAGTGGGTTGCATGTTTAGCATGCTGCATGTTTAGCGTGTTGCATGTTTAGTGGGGTGCATGTTTAGCACGTTGCATGTCTAGTGGGTTGCATGTTTAGCGTGTTGCATGTTTAGCATGTTGCATGTTTAGCGTGTTGCATGTTTAGTGGGTTGCATGTTTAGCGTGTTGCATGTTTAGTGGGTTGCATGTTTAGTGGGTTTCCTGTTTAGCATGTTGCATGTTTAAGGTGTTGCATATTTAGCGTGTTGCATGTTTAGTGGGTTGCATGTTTAGCATGTTACATGTTTAGCGTGTTGCATGTTTAGTGGGTTGCATGTTTAGCATGTTGCATGTTTAGCGTGTTGCATGTTTAGTGGGTTGCATGTTTAGCATGTTGCATGTTTAGCGTGTTGCATGTTTAGTGGGGTGCATGTTTAGTGGGTTGCATGTTTAGCGTGTTGCATGTTTAGTGGGTTGCGTGTTTAGCATGTTGCCTGTCTAGTGGGTTGCATGTTTTACGTGTTGCATGTTTAGTGGGTTGCATGTTTAGTGGGTTGCATGTTTAGCGTGTTGCATGTTTAGTGGGTTGCATGTTTAGCATGTTGCATTTTTAGCGTGTTGCATGTTTAGTGGGTTGCATGTTTACATGTTGCATGTCTAGTTGGTTGCATGTTTAGCGTGTTGCATGTTTAGTGGGTTGCATGTTTAGCATGTTGCGTGTTTAGCATGTTGCATGTTTAGTGGTTTGCATGTTTAGCGTGTTGCCTGTTTAGCGTGTTGCATGTTTGCCAGGCATGCGAATAACAGGCTTGTTGTAGGGGAGATATTTAACCAAGGGAAGAGAAACCACTCAAGAAATTGGAAATATGTCTATTGTGGAGTTTTGACACCCCCATAATTTGATTTCTCCACTTGAGGAAAAAGTAATGGTTTTGCAGGTACAAGGTTTCCTGCTGTAGTTATGGCCCACTCAGAGTCTTCCAAATTTAATTGCCGCCCAGATACGGAACCCCTAGGCAGTATTTGTTTATGTTCATAGATAGATCGAATGAGACCACACAATCGAGACTGCAACTGGTGTAGAAATCAAGCAACGAGCTTGGACCAGCACAATGAGTGGACGATCACAACATGTGCAGTGAACGCACACAGATGCATGTTCTTATTTATTTGAGTTTCGGTTGTGGCGATAAAACTAATATCGAAGTAAATCAGCTTTTCTAAAAGAGAATAAATCTGATGCATTGTAAAATACAAACAGATGAATTCAAATATTCTCGGCTGCTTGAAGCTTGTGTTAGAGAACGCACTCTCGACGAGAGTTTTAAATCTCATTCTGCTTATGCGTGGAAAATTCAGAATGAGACTCTTTCTCTTTCTGGTGCGTCTTTCAAATCCGTCGGACGTGTCTGGTCAGATGTCCATCTGAGCATTACTTTTAAGGAAGGCACCTAAGAAGCAAAACAACTTTACCGTCATCTTTTTCCTAGCAGGAAACATACAATGTAAGTAACATCTAATATATTCAATGGATTCGCACATCTCTATCTATATCCTGGCAATCTGTGTGCCTATTTGATGTATTGGAAACTTAATGTGTTCTTTGTTTAGTATTCGTATCTGAAGTTCTTTCTTTTGTGTATTACAAGGGGTTTGAGACAAATTTTATACTTTTTCGAAAGAGAAGAAAAACGACCGATAATTGATGCATTCTTATTCAAAATGCATCTTTTGCCGAATACAATTCACTCAAAGAATCTGCCCTGAGCCTTCACCACAACCTCCAGGCGGGACCTGAACCTGGAGCACATGGCTGTCACAGTATCTTTTGAAAGACGCCTGAACACCAATTTGATCCTGGCGTTCAGCTGGTTCTTGATTTTGCAGGCCGTGCGGTTGGTGTCTTTCTCAACTGCATCCCACATATAATAATCCATGGAGTTGTAATCAGGCGAGCTGGAGGCAGATGTTTGAACTGGTGAAGTCGTGCAAGTTTTCAGACAGACACTTTTGGGTTTTCCCGGAGGTGTGATACGCAGCTGAGTTATGTTGTCACACGTATGGCCTTCCCGCAACAACCCTATCCATCCAATGCTTGACAAGAGTTGATAGCAACTCAGTATAGCCATCCTAATTGAGTATGAGTCCATTTTCGAAGATGTGTGGCGGCATGACGTACTCTTCGCTGGAAACACACCAAACACACTTACAGTTTGAAGGGGATCTTGATCTTAATAACGTGCAGAACTTCGTACGGATCGCTATTCGTTGTTCTGCGTAGTGTGCAACTTGTCATGAGAAGAACCAGCTTTACTGATTGTTTGACTTTGTTGAGGAGTTTCTTGGCTTTCGTAGAGTGCTTCTCCTCTGCATTGGCAGTGAGTAGTTGGCCCTTATTACTCTTGTATGAAGATTAGCGAAGATCCTCGTCCATAGTTGCCACTCCAATTCCCATCTCTCTCGCCAAGGTTCTCATTACCTTACTGTGATCTTATCCCACTTTTGTGGCAGCTTCTCAAAAGAATTGTTTAGTGGTCGCTGTCAAAATTCCTGCTATGATCCTTCTTTCTAGCCACTTCTTCCACACCCCATTGCAATTCTCCAGCTCATATCTCACAACTTCAAGCTATTCAATGGAACACTGAACTGCATCTAAGATTTTCGAATTTTTTGATCCGGCATGGATCATCATAATGCAGGCCACCTTCTTCCAGTCATCCATGGTATCGAGCACTCGAATCCATTAATAATACACAGAAACAGCTCTCTGTTGCATTTTACCGCTATTAAATACTTCAAAATGTTCTGAAATGAAAGAATATCAAAATATTATCTCGAATATCCTGTGTATATAAAAGTCAATCAAATTTTCAAAGTTAGACCCAAATAACAATCCGTCTGATATATCGATATTTAATTGGGACAAGCCTTTATTTCCTATTTATTCTTCCACTATGTCATTAGCGTGAATAAAATTTGGTTCACTACAGTTTCTTTCTGATAATGATTTGTCCAGCTAGGAAGTTTGTCAGATTGGGCTCATTTCCCGTTCATGATCTAAAACAGTACCAGCTCCTTGTGATATTGATAAAATTAATTTTTACGATTTATCTACGCGTGTTCGACTTTGCGTGACTGCGTGATAGATATAATTTAGTAAAGGATTGGTGACTTGATGAGTTAATTGTAAATTACAGTTAATTAAAACTATTAAAATGGAAGTTTTTTTCGAACATAACAACATTAAAAAAAATATATATTTAGCATATATTTGTTCGATTTAAATATAGAGAAAAAAAACCCTCAGAGAAACAAACGTTGATTAAGTCAGCTTTATATTATTTCGATCATTTGAACTACTTATGTCGAACTCGAAAATCTGTACTTCTACCCGAGCAAGCTACCCCCGTGGATTAAAGAAAGGTTCCGTTCGAAATTCCGTACAGATTCCAGAATTTGACATAAAGATTCCAGAGCCCGACGAGACGCACATGAAGAAGGTCGGAGAGTACATCGGCCGAAATTTTGTGCGAATAACATCTAAGATTAGAACAATAGTCTAAATAATACAAATTATTAATCTTCATCTAAAAAATTTCGAAACAATTCAGCTTTCGTATTATAATAGGCGCTATTAGTGACTGGGCTAATATTAAGGAGAGAAAGAGAAAAACTATGGATTATTTAGTCCATCCATAACTGAAGCCTGACTTTCATAAATAAATGCTTGCATGGTACCGATACGGGAAACTGATTAATTTCACAGATGAATGGTTCAATCGATCTGCTTGTATTCAAAGAATTTCAGGGTAATGAGTAGGGAAGGTTTAGTTATTAACGGTGATGACGAACCAACTGGGTGTTTATATATATATATATATATATATATATATATATATATATATATATATATACTAGCAAAAATATGCTCCCTCCGATCGCATCTTTTTGCTAGACTGTTAGGATGATAGCATGATAAACGAACTACACTGACCCTCATAAACTAGGTAATAACTGAGAGTATGACATGATGAAGAATGAACACTACCCCCTCCCCCCAAAAACGTTAATGCCTCGGAGGATTATATCATGACAACAGAATAGATAGTACATTATCCCTCCTCCCCCTAAAAAAGAGAAGGTATTTCTGTGATTATGGTATCGTGAGGAACAGACATATACTATACTGCTCCCCAAAAAGGAGATAATCTTAGAGAGAACCCCCCCCCCCAATAAAAAGAGGTAATGCCTAGTCAGATGGTATCATGATAACAGAACATATACTACAGTACCTCCTCCAAAATAGAGGAAGTAATATCTGCGAGGATCCCCTCATAAAAGGAGAAGGTAATGTGTGCGAGTATGGTATCATGGTAACATAAAAGATACTACACTACCCCTTTCTTCCCCCGAAACAGAAGGTAGTCCCTAGGAAGATGGTCTCATGACAACAGAACAGATACTACATTACCCCTCAAAGGAGGATGTAATACTTGGGAGCATTATCCCCCCTTAAAAAAGGAGGAGTTAATTCCTGGGAGGGCGATCTTATGATAACGAAATCGATACTACACTAACCACTCCTATTAAAACATAATACAATAATAGATTAAATCATTTTATTTCATTCATTTAAAATGCCTAGTCATAAAAACATTATTTATTATAGTTCATTGGCCTTTTATTTAAGATCAAAGTGTAATCTCTGTTCTCAGTAACCCAGCGACATCAGCCGTTTTACTAGCGACGTTATATTAGAAACGTAATTTATGGCAAGTTTCATTACCACGAGTGTGGTGTCATCAGCAAATATGCTTATCTCTGACATAATTTCATCAGGGAGGTAGTTTATGAAAATCAGGAACAATAAAGGTCCAAGGATCGACCCCTGGGGTACACCCGCATTAGTGTTATGTTGTATGGATGTATGTTGTTTGGATGGAGGGATCTAATTATATTAAATATTCGTCCAGTAATACCATACGAATTAATTTTCATAAGAAGACCTTCATGCCAGACCTTGTCAAAAGCTTTAGGTTAATGAAGTACTACCGCCCTAGCTTCGCCTGCCTTTTCCAGTGTATGGCATATGCGTTCAGAGATGACCGTTAGGTTAGGACAGGGGCCAGCTCCGCAGAGCATTTCTTTATTACTATAACAGGGATAAGATCAGGTCCACATGCTTTGGAGGTATCAAGGTTTTTATGATATCCCGAACATGGGAAGAGGTGATGATAAGGTCATCAAGTGTGGCTTCAGTTCACATTGGGAAATTTGGAATGATGCTATAAATTTCTGTTTATTCGTAGTTGACTTATAACGGATGAATTGGCGGAATGCTTGCTGCTTCAATGCCTATTGTGACCCATTCAGTTACCTAATTTGTACACTTATCAGTAGGGAGAGAAAAAGTTTAACTCCAAGGGGCGTCTGATGTGATCTCTGATGGATTCCCAACTCGTTCATTTAAAGTATCTCGTTATTTTAAGTAACGGCTGTTCGGCTTGGAGTCGAGACGTTAGGATGATATTAATCATTATCACAAGGTTATAGGCGTCCCTGAATTGGCTATGAGCATCCGTCACACGAGCCTCGGACAGTGTGGTCAAGAATAGGTCGATAAGTGAGGCTTGCTTATCCTCACGATCTAGGAGGCGGGTCGAGAAAGTGAAAGGGGGTGTGCAATGGAGAAACTATGCGTGCTGCTACTAGCTGCATCTGTATAGCTCAAGAATCCAAGCCAATCACGGTGTTGGACATTAAAATCCCCAAATACATGTATCTGGGCGCTCGGATCTAATGAGAGTGCTGCATCTACGCTATCAGAGATGAAGTCGAGCGGAGTACAGTCCTGGATCGAAGGAGAACGGTAGATAAAATATAAGTAACTAACGCTGTGTTGTAAAGTTAATCTAAAATACACAGAGGAAAAATAACACAATAAAATTACAAATTAATAACAGCAAACATTAATTTATTATAGATTGTTTGACAAGAAGTTATAGAAATTAAACAGATATTTAAATGTTTGTAGGGCTTTCGTCAGTACTATATATAGCGTATTTCAAAATAGTATGTTGTATTATTCATTTAAATAATAGTAAGCCGTTTTGATAGTAATATAGGAGTGATAAATGAAAAGAAAACTTTCGCATTTATCCATTTAGATATATATTTACAAAAGTTTTGTTCTTGTTTCTTTTCTATACATATTAATTATATGACAGTTCTTGTAATTAACACCAGTATTCGTTCCTATGAATATATGTTCGAAATTTAAAAAAAATCATTGAAATAAATAAATACATAAAAATGACGAAAGACTTTACAAAAACCTTGCTTTCATTTTTCTTTTTATTGAAAAAGAAAAGAGTCTGGTATTACGGCCGCCATTTTGGTTTTTCCCCCACATCGTTTGTATTATGTAAGGTCGACACCAATGAGAAGCCATTTTGTTTCGACCGAATAAATGAAACGGAAAAGGAAGTGAAAAATTAACATTTCAGATTCATAAGTCTTTCACAGACAATAATGTTTTGCGTGATCTGAAATGCCGATGAATAAATGGGTTGCCTGTTACTGTAAAAAACTGACCAGGCGGGATATCAGTACTGGTTTAATTCAGATCTATGATCTTTGTATAACTTAAGTCTACTGTATTGTTGTAATATTTGGGATGGTGAATCTCTTTCCCATTTAAGGGTTCTTGATAAGGTTCAAAAACGTATCTGTAATTTGATTGGCCCCACCGTTTCTTCTTCTTTGCACCCTCTCTCTCACAGACATGATGTTGCTAGTGTCAGTCTTTTCTATAAATACTGTTATGACATGTTCTTCAGAATTGTCTGATATATTCCCCTCTTCCGTTGTTCCAGCCGGTTTGACTCGTTGGTCGAGTGATCTTCACCAATTCGCTGTTTTGATATCTCATTGTAATACAGCTTTCTATTCTAGTAGCTTCTTTCCAAGAACTGAATGCTTGTGGAACTCTCTTCCTGCTGACTGTTTCCCTCTTACCTATAGCCTTGGTCTTTTCAAGACTAAGGTCAATAGGAATCTCCTGTCTTTGCGATAATCATCTTTCGTTCTTGTTAGCTCCTTACATCAAGTGGCTTCATGCCTTGTCTGGAGCGATTTCCATAAAAAGTCGAAATACTGGTAAATACTCCTATAATAATCTACAACAAAAAAATCGTCAAAGAAAGGAAAACAGGGCTCTTCTATACACAACAAATGATATGTTTATATATATGACTTACACCGTTGGGTGTGGGTTACCAAAAGTTAAGACATTGAAGAAATGGAATTAAATAGCAATAATAAATGTCGACTGCCGATAGTCTTTTCTTGGAGCAATATATCTTCAAGTGATAATAGCCTTGCTCGGTGTCTAATCGACAGGAACAAGAGAGAGGGTCAATGTCTTTTTTCGTGGCAGTCTGGAAGCTCCCTGACTGCCCTGCAAATCCCTAAAAGACCTCCGATGTAGTCCTTCAATGGTCCGATCGAAATTAATACACCCAGGAGTCTGATTGGTCCTCGTTTGACCAAATCACATCACAGGGGCTGCTCTCCGTAATAAGAAAGAAATGTCAATGTTTATGACTGCTACAGGCTTTTGATATTTACTGGAAGTTTGATAAATATTAAAATAGTAGAACCGTACAAGACGTTGTATGGCATTTTCTAGTACGACTATAATTGGTATAAAAGTTTTGGTCCTATTGAACATTCTTGACTGGGCCAATCTCGTTTTGTTTATTCTCCATTTTGTATTGTTTCTTCTTACCGATGTTAAGTCAATTTTGAACCCGATAATTAACTCCTTCAAAAAACCTATTTGTACCAGATATTTTAAATTCTTTCATGGCCGATAGTATATTTTATTCCGATGTATTTGTTTATTTTAATCATGTTCGCATTGAATGATTTTGTGAGAGACAAAGCAGAAACTATTAAATTAAATTCTCGTAATAAAGTGAGCTTTTTCACAAATTTTGTGATGTTGGACATCCCATGGTCCTAAAATTGTCGGGCAAGGGGGATATATGGAGATGTCAACGTGAAAAATAACATTTTTTCTTCAAAATAAATAATTTTTAAAACACTCCAACAAATTATTTTTCGTCAATAAATCATTTTTCTTTTGAAAAATGATTTATTGACGAAAAATAATTTAATTTACATAATTTAAATAAATTATTTTTATAAAAAATTCCAATAAATTATTTTTCAAAATATTCGTTACGGTCTTCTAGCTTTACCCTAAGTGGCGACCACTCGGACTTATTGGTAAAATGTTGCTAACTATCCTAAAACACTAGAATGGCCCGGGAATGGGAGAAGGGATCATTTTATGTTTAATTTCTAAGCAAAACTGATCCCTTACTCTAAATTCTAATACGTTTTTTTTTCTTCTTCTTTCAGGATCTTCACATTCATGTAATCGCCTGAAAAAGTAGAATCTTATTTTTAGGGAGGTCAGTGAAGGGTGTTAATCTACAAATGAAAGAAAAAATAACATCTTTCGCGTTACGGTCTTCTTTTTTAGGTAAACAAAATAACGTAACACCGTAGTTGTAGACAATACAAAAAAGCAAATTAACCGAAACGTAATTGCTTCAGTCAAGAAAGTTCAAAAGTATCAAAGTTTTTTAGCAGGACTAGTTGAAATTTTCTCTTGCCTTCGTATCGGAGGTAAGTATATAATATACCGATATCGAAACGATATATGGAATATACAAACCATTTAAAACATTGCAGGATTTTCTAATCATCTTTATACTAAAGTTAACCCTCTGTCAAATATGAGGAAAAAAGTATTATGCCTCTCGAGTGTTCGCACTAGTATTCATATAAAATCCAAGATTACGCCAGTAATTAAATTTTTGATACATAAATTATGAATATGATTTCTGATGACCTAAAGAATAAAAACACCTTTCCGAATTTATTTCAGACACCTCGACAACTATTTCGTGACGGGATAGAACTACATATATTTCTCATATGTAAATATACAAATAAATACACATTGGCAATTCCCTAATAACGATGAAACATATATGTATGTAGATAATTAGTAAAACTATTTATTATAATATATATATATATGTGTGGGTGTGTGTGTGTGTGTGTGTGTGGACCTATGCTTCGACATAGAAAAATATATACGCATGATAAAACTTAAGTAGCACTTCAAACATAACACCCGTGAACCATTCGACACAACCGAGATCCCCCAGACGATCCCACAGGGAGACGCTATACACTCCACGCAATGGACCCTATCACACGGACGTAACACCCACATAGACGTATATACTAAAAACGCTAGGCAACACTTAGACAATTTTCTCGAAAACAACCTACATCACTACAAGGTAGATAACTTCACAAAGGCCGAACGATCGGCCATGCAAACACTCAAAAACAACCCCAACATCACCATCAAACTCGCAGACAAAGAGGGTGCCATTATCATCATAAACACGGTGGATTACACATCTTAAGTGGAATCACAACTGAACAATATCAATTTCTACAAGGAACTCCCCGATGACCCCACCACACTATATCAGTCGGAACTCGGGGTACTCACCAACCTACTTAGTCACAATAACAACATCCGCATTAAAGCTCTCATTCCCCCGAACCCTAAATCCGAACGTTTTATACAATTCTAAACTCCACAAACTCCCTAAATTAATTTCCGACAAACTCACACACAACAAACTTGACAGCACTAGTCTAGCTACTTCCCACAACAACAACTCCCACATATACCAGTTAACACAGTCTTTAGGCATTTTACCTCCGATACACCGATTGTGTTGGGTATAGGCATATATACAGAATACATTTCAGGCCACATAGACAATATTCTCAAACCCTTACTATCCACTACCCCAAGCTACATCAAAGACATCACACACTTTATTAACAACTTACAGTAAATCGAAGAATTACCGGACGACCCACTACTAGTCACTATGGAGTCTCCACACTCTACACCAATATCCCACATGGTGAGGGAGTGCGGGTCTGTGGTGATTTCTTACACCACAGGGATTTTCCCAACAAAAGTTGTGCAGGACATCTGCGATATAATCAGATTCATTTTGACGCTTAATAACTTCGAGTTTCAAGGCCGCCACTTCCTACAAGGCCAAGGAACTGCCATGGGCACGAAAATGGCCCCCAGCTACGCAAATATATTTATGTTTACACTCGAAAACAAACTCCTCGGAAACTACCCTTTAAAAACAATACACTATTACAGATACATCGACGATATATTTTTCATATGGACACATGACAAACAAGCTTTTCTCAAATTCAATACTGACATAAACAGCTGCCACGATTCCATAAAACTGAGACTTGAATAATCGAATGCATATATACTCTTCCTCGATGTGCTGGTACAGGTCAACAATGGCCGCATCTCCACATCCCTGTACACCAAACCCACAGATAATATTTGAATTTTAATAGCGACCATCCTAACCAACTCAAGAAAGCAATCGTATACAACTCCTGCTTACGCGTTAAATGTATCTGCTCCAGCACAACAGAATACAACAAAAACATTGGCCCACTCATTTTAAACAGCAAATACCCCCTAACTTATCAAAACAGCAATACATCAGGCAGCTAAACTCAACTGACAAAAACTATTGAGTTACAAGCAAAACAAATCCAATTATAATGCTGAAATGGCTTCGAGAATCTCACAAGCTCTCACAAGTGCTAATTAAAGATTTCCGACATCTCAAAACAGACCAGATCGCCTCCCTGTTTAACGCACCGTCAACCAATGCCAGAAGGCAAACAGCCAATCTATTGACAATCACATCACCCTACACCAAACCATAATCCAACAACTACCAAGAAATTTCCCATGCAATAAACCTCGCTGACAAATCTGCCAACATATAGTGACAGATCCCATCATCACTCAACCCAACTCACATGCCAAACTCGAACTACTAGGTCTAACGTGCTACAGTGAGAACGTAATTTATTACTTGCATTGCACATATTGCAGTGAGGGTAGTTACGTCGGGGAGACTGGCACTCCGTTCCGCTTAAGATTCAATAACTACAAGAAAGCGATCAAGGATAATAATCTCCACTCTCCAGTGTCAAGACATTACAACTCAGCAAACCACAGAATAAACCACATACAGTGTATATTACTACAGACAGGTTTCCATTCCACACAGCACCGCAGAAAAAAACCCGAAATAAAATGAATCCACAAATTAAATACACATACAAAGAGATAAACTTAGATATCGGAATATTAAAGTCCCTACAATTTTTTCACCACACCACGAATAAATATGCCCTTCAAAATACAAACATATACGCACCACATTATCAATTAAATTTAAACACTGCTAATTTAACTTCTCTATCGCGCGCACATACACACTCACATGCATACACATACCTCCTAAGCAAACTAGATATAGACAATTGTGTACCACGCGATTTATTTATAAGTTTGGTATATATTTGTATGTGTATGGATTGGTATATATATATATATATATATATATATATATATATATATATATATATATATATATATATATATATATATGTATGTGTGTGTGTGTGTGTGTGTGTGTGTGTGTGTGTGTGTGTATGTGTGTGTGTATCGTATGCGTGGATGTGTGCGTATATTTATGTTTACAGACACACTTGCTGATCACAGAATTTTAGAATTTTAGAATTTACCTCTAAAACATATTGCCCATCAGACGAACATTAATCGAGCAGATAATTGTATTTATCATGTGAACATTAGTTACTCTCTTCTCTTTTCTTTTCTTTTCATCTATGCTCTGTTTCTTTCTTCTTCCTTCCGGATGTGTGATAGACAGGCAAGCCGTCAGTGTTCAAAGAGAACTCCCACACACACTGTTGAATAGCCCTGTGGGGTCGGACGCATCTTGAAGTGGACGTATGTGTGAGGGATCGTTTAGTTTGGCGTGCGCGATTTAGTGCGGGTGGAACAGTACGGTCGAGTGCAAAATAAACTGGTTCTCACTATCGGAGCTCACAGACGTTGACAGGGTCAGCACGTTGACGAGATCTCAGATCAAGAGTCAAGGTGCACCTGCGCATAAGGTATCTGTGACGTCACGGGCTTTTGTGTGGGAAGCAGAGTTTTGTCCTGGGTTTTGGAAGCGAGCCGAACGGTCGATTTCTCTATGTAGTCTTCAACATGATTAGGGGAATTAAATTCCCTAAGAGAATACAGGCATGTGATTTCTTCTTCCACCCCCCTCGAATGGCTAAGCACTTAATTTAAGAAGGAACTACGATAAAGTAGTAATTTGGTCTCTCCCTCGATGTTGGTAAGGCATCTCCAGCGGCGACGATAATTGACGCCTGAAATAAAAGAATCAAAAGTTTAAAAGATTGTTTGTCTCGTGAAAAGTGGTATGAAGGTTTTTGTTGCAGACACAGCAGACGACATCGAGACACACCCCTCCACACGAGGAAGAAGAAAAGATACGAGAAACTAGACGACATCAAGACGACAGCCCCACGCGACGAGGAAAGAGTGAAGGTACGAGAAATTAAAAGGTATGCAACATATACATTGTTGGTGTTAAAAATGACCAGTTGTTTAAAAGAGAACTGCTACGGCCCATTCCGGGACGGCTATACAACAACACACCGAGCAGACAGTTTTAACTAAATAACTCTCCTCTTTGCTTATTTCCTTTCTTTACTTTCCTTCCCGGTACACGTGTACCGGAAATAAAACAGACAACAAAAACCCCTATATATGACTTTGAGAGGCGACCCTTGGTTGCCAATTTGTGAAACTCGTCATTTTCAAGAACTCTGTTCACACTTCATAGAAGTATTGAAGAAGGGAATTGTTCTCGAAACTTTCCTACAAAAAAAAACAAAACAAAAACTGAAATTGGGATTTACTTTGCTTCTAAAATCGTCTAATAAATTCGGCACGAAATTGTAAGTTGCACGTTTATTTATTTATGTTTTTTTTATTCATTCTCAGTTTTTTTTTATTCATCATTATTATATTTCTTTTCCAGCTTGTGCGCTTATGATTATCTGTTGACCGATTACATTTATATATATATATATATAAATATACATGTCTTTCTCTCTCTCTCCCTCTCTCTCTCTCTCATATATATATATATATATATATATATATATATATATATATATATATATATATATATATATATATATATATATATATATTATGGTACAAAATGTTATCATCGCTATAAAAAGACTGTATTTATTTTTAACAATGATGCATAAAAAATAAAAAAGAATGAAAGGGCTAGCTAACTGGTTTTGAATCTCGCTCAGCAGTTTATTTTTTTCTTCATTCTCAGTTTTTTTTATTCACTATTGTTATATTTCTTTTCCAACTTGTGCGCTTATAATTATCTGTTGACTGATTACACCTATAGACATATAACTATAAATACCTTTCTCTCTCTTCTCCTCTCTCTCTCTCTCTCTCTCTCTCTCTCTCTATATATATATATATATATATATATATATATATATATATATATATATATATATATATATTATGGTACAAAATGTTATTATCGCTATAAAAAGACTGTATTTATTTTTTAAACATGATGCATTAAAAAATAAAAAAGAATGAAAGGGTTAGTTAACCGGTTTTGAATCAAGGTTAAGAGTAAGACAGAAAAAAATTGTAATGCTATGGAGATTAAGTCCAGGAAGATTTTCTCTTTGCTTACAAAGAGAAGGTCGCAAAGACTTAATGTAAATAGTTTCTAGAATCTTGAGATGATAGGGAGAGTGTGACTTGCTTGTAATAGAGAATAAGTTAACGCTAAAATTGGAGACACAGGAACGGTTATTTATAAGATGTTCGGCGATAGATGACCGTTATATATTATTCAGAACATCCGATGGTAAATAATTTTCCTGGCGAATTTTTCTAGGCACGTGTTATTTGACCCTAGATGCCTTAATTTTTGCGACGTCTCCCCAACGTAGTGCAAACTGCAACTACATTTAAATAAATGAACAATAGAATCATCATGATGGGGGGGGGGGCATTTTTGAATCGACGTCAAAATGGGTGTGGTGATAAAAACAATCAGTGTATTCGAGACAAAGTAACATTGTTGTACAGACAAAGAGATTTGTTTGGCGAATCTATCAGTTATATTACCTAGGCGAAGGTAAATGGGTCATCTGTCAACAGAAGCTGTTTTAATTTTATAGAAATTCTAAATTTTGTTTTTGATAGTAGATTCAACAATGTCTAATGGATAGCCATTGTTGCAGAGTTCTTAGTTCTTAATTTAATTTTATCATCCAGCTTGATCCTAGAACAAATAATTAAGGCCCTATGGGTAAAGGTTTTACTCAAATATAACTTTTGTTTTGTGAAACAAAATGAGTCCCAACGAGTATAGAGATCAGTAAAAGTTAGTTTCTGGTATATTGAAGTAAGAAAACCGGGGGAAGCTTTGCAAACAAGAACATCAAGAAATAGAAGTTAAGAATTGGTTTCCTTATCTATAGTAAGGCTAGATCAAGGTTTTTCAAACAGTTTGGGATGAAAAATGTGCTGCAAAATTGAAAGCTGTGCCACTGTCAGATAACACAATTGCGCGAAGAATAAAAGATATGTCAGAAGATATAAAATATCAGTTGATTGACAGAGTAAAAACTGGCTTTCTTGCATTACAATTTGAAAGATATTACTAGTGGATCTCAAACTTATGGTGTATGTACGATATTGTTGGGAAAATGAAATGCTTGAAGATTTTTTATTTTGCCATCCTATGCCCACTAGAACAACTGCTGAGGAAGTTTTTAAAGTATTTGACTCTTTTCTTCATCAATTAGGCTTGTTATGGAGCCAGTGTATTGGCATATATACAGATGGAGCGGCTTCAATGACAAGTATTTACTCAGGTGTTGTGGGGAATGTTAAGTAAGTAGCACCTAATATTACTGCGACACATTGTATGATTCATGGAGAGGCCCTGGTTTCTAAAAAAATGATGCTTCTTTGTCCGAAGTCTTGTAATCTTGTATTAAAGTGGTGAACTTCATTAAAACCAGACCACTGTATAGTCATTTGTTTGCAATACTATGTGGTGAGATGGGGGTTGAACATTCAAGTCTGTTCTTTTATACAGAGGTAAGATGGCTATCACGAGGTAAAATAATTCAGTTTTTATTTGTATTTCGAGAAGAGCTGTCGATGTTTCTGTGTGATTATAATGCTGAAATGGCTTCGATAATTGCCGATAAAATTTGGCTTTGCAAAGTTGCTTATCTGGCAGATATATTCAATAAACTTAATGAACTGAATTTATCTCTACAAGGAAGGAATTCAAATATTTTATTTAGTCATGACAAAATTAAAGCCTTTAACAAAAAATTAAACATATGGACTACAAAAGTTAGTAAGAAAAATTTAGATATGTTCGCTACACTGGACGAATATCTTAGCAATAATGGTTCAGTTAATGTTGATTTGATAATTGTAGATGTTAAAAGACATTTAATATCACTTGCTGAAAATTTTGACAAATATCTCTCGAAATATGTTCCTGATAATATTGCAAATTTTGACTGGATCAGAAATCCGTTTGATGTTGCTATAATTATAGATAATAGCATGGTCACGGGAAAAGAACTGGAAGAACTAGCCGAAATTTCAAGCGACAGAACTTTAAACACTAGTTTTATGCAGCAACAACTTTCGAAATTCTCGCTAACTGTAGCCTTCGAATATCCATTGTTATCTCGAAAAGCAGTTAAGATTTTGTTGCCGTTTGCAACAACATATTTATGCGAAGCTGGATTTTCGGCACTAACCAATTTGAAAACCAAATACAGATCCAGACTTGCTCCAGAAAATGACTTACGTGTATGTTTATCAGCAATATTTTCAAGAATTGACAATTTGTGCAAAGCCAAGCAAGCACATCCTTCTCACTAAGTGTGTATTTAAAAAATCCTGTGTGTGTAGTTGACAATAAAACTATTTGTAAAATACTATTACTGTTTTCATTTATACGAAAAATTAATTTTTTAATAAAAAAAATTAATTTTGTTACATTTTGCATCAACATACAGCATTAATTTATTTCATTTGAACATTTACGTCTGAAGTAAGCTTAAAACCAGTTTTTTGCGTTAATGCAAAATTATGTTATTTTTAGTAAAAATTTATGTATAAATTTCATAAACGTTTATAAGGGAGTCCCAAGGGTAAAACCTGAAATATAAAGGGGTCCGCAAGTTAAAAAGTTTGAAAACCCCTGGGCTAGATGAATACTTTTGAGGGGCGTAAAAAGCGTCCGCTTCCGTCTTATCGTTGAACAAACAAAAAGTATCGTCAGTATAATGAAAGTAAACGTCTTTTCTTTTAAAACCAGATAACAGATCTTCTTCATGAAAACCTACAAAGATGTTGGCCAATGCTGACCCCAAAAGAGAACCCATAGAGATCCTATCATCCGGGTCAAACAACACGTGCCCACAAAAATTCACCAGGCAAATTATTTACCATCAGATGTTCTGAATAATACATACGTGTTAACCATCGTTGAACGTCTTATAAGTAACCGTTCCTGTGCCTCCAATTTAAGTGTTGACGTATTCATTGTATACGGTGAAAAGTCAAATCATGTCGCCTCATCTGAAATTACTATGCGCTTTTATCAATGGATTTTAAATAAAACAGAAAACAATTAAATTTACTTAAAATAACTTGGTTTATTTGGTTTATGTCAGGCGCATCTCTATCCATGAACTGATTCAATGTTTTTCTAAATTTCCTCTTTGTTGTGGGGCATGCTGAGGAATGGAATATTATATTCATAAAAGAAAAACATAGAATTAAATATTTACATAACAATAATTAGTATTATATGCATAGATTCGACCTCCGGTCCTAGACATATATATATATATATATATATATATATATATATATATATATATATATATATATATATATATATATATATATATATGAAATTAAAAATGGAAAAGCGGAAGACCTTTTCGCTCAACGTTTCGCCCAAATTTCACGTGGGCTTTGTCAAGAGCGGACGAAGAATACAAAAATGACAAAAGACTTCTTCGCTCTTGACAAAGCCCACGTGAAATTTGGGCGAAACGTTGAGCGAAAAGGTCTTCCGCTTTTCCATTTTTAATTTCATACCGTCGGATTATTTTTATCCTTTCATATACTCATATATATATATATATATAAATTCTTTGTAGAATGGTAGGAAAAATCCCAGCAGAGTGCTCGATTAATTAAGAATCAAAGTTAAAAATTAAGAGCATAATATTTATTTATTCTGGTACAGAAAAATTAGTACAACATTCGTACCGTCGGTTTCAAGCACGGAAGGTCTTACCCATCCGGCTCTCTTCAGCTTCTGTTGTCATCTGTTTTGGAAATGTGAGGTCACATGACACTCTTGTTGGGACGCGTTATTTGCTCAGTGTGTTGTGTGTGTTTGTTTAAATTTGAATTTAGTGTCATAAGACCGTTGAGATTTAAAACACGGGAGAAGAAGAAGAATTCGAGATTAAAGGGAATAAAAAGGGGAATAAAAAAGGGGGGTAAAAAATAAAAAAATATATATATGAAAAAAATATATATATATATATATAAATAAATATAAAAAAACATATATATATATAAAAACATTTTAATACTAAGAATAAAGGAATAAAAAAAGAAGAAAAGAGAAAAAGAGTATAAAAAGGTATAAAAAGAAGAAAAAAAAGAAAAAAAAGAAGAAAAAAAAGAAGAAAAAAAAGAAGAAAAAAAAAAAAAAGAAGAAAAAAAAAAAGAAAAAAAAGAAGAAAAAAAAGAAGAAAAAAAAGAAGAAAAAAAAAAAAAAAAAAAAAAGAAAAAAAGGGGGGGGGTTAAAAAATATATATATATATAGAGAATAAAATGTAGAGAATAAAAAAGAGCGAGAGAGAAAGAAAGAATAAAAATAGAAAGAATAAAAATAAAATATATAAATAAAAATAATAATAATAAAAAAATAATAAAATTAAAAATTAAAAATTAAAAATTAAAAATTAAAAATTAAAAACAAAAATAATAAAAATAAAGAAAGGGTTTCTCTGAAATTCCCGTGAGCCAAATTATGAATTTGTATCATTAGCCGTTATATTTTTGAAGGTATGCGTTCTAAAAACCGTTGGTGTGTAAGAATCTTTTCTCCAGATTGGAGAGATTTTTAATGAAGAAATTCGGATCTAAGGGAGGTAACTAAGATGGAAATATGAAATATTTGAGTTTGTTAAAATGGGTTTGTATATTAATCTGGTGGTTGATAAAAGATAAAAAATAAAAAATTAAATGTTTTTGCATTTTGGTGAAAGTCGAAGTTATTGCTCTTGGAATTTATGTGGATATAGTTTGTTTAAATGGATTTGTAGAGTAATCTAGTGATTGATGATTAATTAAATTAAATATTTTTGTATTTTTTGTGAAGGTCGGAGTTTTTGCTCTTGAAGTTTAAGTGGATATAGGTTGATGAGGTGTTTGTTCGTTTTTATTGTGTTTATATTAGTAGAGGGGGGGGGTAGTTAGACATTATGTGAATCGGTCAGACCAGTTTATAAGCAATGCTTGCCTCTTGTGTACACATCCCTTGAATATTTCATCGCGGACATTTAAACAGGCTGTATTCGGATCGATGATGGCTTTTGAAATGTGGTATTTTTCAGCGTCACATAGAGGACATCTGTTTATGGCTGGAGAGAAGGATGGTTTTCTCTCAATTATTTTCCATTTGATGGTGAAGGGTGTGTTTTCTTCTTTAAGCTGCCATATTCGGGTCGCGAGTGCCGTATTAGCCTTGTTTTTGTATCTGAAGGAGTTTCTGTGTGCATATAGCCTTTGTTTGAAATTTCCCTTCGTCATCCCAATATATTTTTCTGCATTACTGGTATTCTGGTCTGTGACGGTTGCTTCATAAATGATTGAATTGATTTTGCAATTTCCCTCCAGGGGGCAGTTGTTTTTGTCTTGGCATGAGCAGCCTGCGTTTGTAATTGTTTTGGGTTCTGCAGAGATAATTTTTCTTATTGAAGGGGCAGTGGAATAGCTGATCTTAACAGAATTTCTGTTAAAAAGTTTGTGTAATTCATTTGTGGGTGGGAAGTGTTTGTCGAGCAACTTGAGAAAAAGTTGGCCTACCTTTGTTTTGGTATTGGTCGAATAGGGTGGGGAAAACCAGATCACCGATCTCCTTCTATTGCGGGTCCCCCGTGGTTGGTCTCGGTTGGGGGTGTATGAGATTTCTTCTCTGAACCCGCTGTCGCGGAGCGCTTTGTTGTAATATGGTGCTGCTTGGTTGAAAATTTCGGGACTGGATGAAAGGTTTGAGATTCTTTGGCTAATATTATTGATTAAATTTTTAAAGATGGTGGGGGGGTGGCAGGATCCCTTGTGTATGTATTGGAGTATTTCATTGGGTTTGTGGAAAGGTTTGTGTGTATTGTTTTTAAGGTTCAGTGTGGTATCTAGGAAGTTTACTTGGTCTAAATTTGTTTTAATGGTAATTTTGAAGCCGAGATTATGGAAGGTGTTTGTTAATTCTTTTCTAAATCTATCTAATGTGTTTCCGTTGTGGTTGCGTGACAGACAAAGTCCGTCATCTCTATAGAGACCAAAGAAATGGTCTGGAAATTTATTTTGGAGTGTATTTAATATAAGCAAGCCGACTAAGTCACAGATGTCTGCACTGTCGTAGGCCCCCATTGCAACATCAAATGGGTCCTCTGGGTTTGATTTTTTAACCCAAGCCCTTCCCTCGAAGAAGAGAAGGGTTTGTCTTGCTTGCAGTATTGTGTCTCTTTCTAGTTGACTGATGTTTGTGTGTGAAAGTGCAAATGTTAAGGCCTTATCTAGGGTGTCTTTTGTAATGGATGGGTAGAAGTCTACTATATCTAATTGTGTGAATTTGCATCTGTGTTTATCTTGTATGTTATGGAACCAATTTAGGACTGAGTTAGTATTGCCCCACAGACTTAGGTTTATTTTTTCCTTAATTTTATTAACTATATTTTTAACAATGGATTTGCTTGCTAGTCCTAGTTCGCTTTTAGCTGGGTTGATAAGTCTGCATGAGGGTTTATTTGTGAAGTTTTCTTTGTGGTCTTTTAAAGTAACAAAGGCCTTCCTCTTATCTAAATAATTAATTCTATATTCGACGCCTAGTCTAGTAGCTATTTCAGTAGTATCATTATTAATAGATTTATATGTATCTGCCTTGGCTAATTGATATTTATCGGTAATGGAGCTAATTGTTAGGTCTGTTTTTTCCTTTTTAGTCATTTTATAAATATTTTTAGTTTTGTCGGAGAATACAAGTGCATTATTTGCTCTTTTAAGTTTTTTTATGTCGGCGGTAAGTGTCTTCTGAAATGGATTTTGCTTGTTTGTAAAAACTAGGTTGTGAGTAATGTTGAGTAGGTCTTTTTCGAAATTGTCTAAGGCCTCTACTTTTGGCGGGTATTTACCAGATTTTAAGCCGTAGTAGTTTTTTTCCGTTTGCCTCTGTTCTGTATTCAACACTTTCCACCTCATTCTTCCTATGACGTCCACTATTTTTGTCAGGAGTATCCTGGTATATGTTTGTTTTTTGGGGGTTGGGATATTTTTGGTAGAATATCCGAGAGTGTATAGTTCCATTTCCCAGGGTATAGGTGGTAATCCCTGTTAATTAGTTTTTTCCGTGGTGTTGGTAGTTTTCCCGAGAGTGCTCGACTACAAGGCTAACAGGGTTTAACTGTAATTCCTGGTAGGGGCTGAGTAAATTCTTTGTAGAATGGTAGGAAAAATCCCAGCAGAGTGCTCGATTAATTAAGAATCAAAGTTAAAAATTAAGAGCATAATATTTATTTATTCTGGTACAGAAAAATTAGTACAACATTCGTACCGTCGGTTTCAAGCACAGAAGGTCTTACCCATCCGGCTCTCTTCAGCTTCTGTTGTCATCTGTTTTGGAAATGTGAGGTCACATGACACTCTTGTTGGGACGCGTTATTTGCTCAGTGTGTTGTGTGTGTTTGTTTAAATTTGAATTTAGTGTCATAAGACCGTTGAGATTTAAAACACGGGAGAAGAAAGAGAATTCGAGATTAAAGGGAATAAAAAGGGGAATAAAAAAGGGGGTAAAAAATAAAAAAATATATATATGAAAAAAATATATATATATATATATAAATAAATATAAAAAAACATATATATATATAAAAACATTTTAATACTAAGAATAAAGGAATAAAAAAAGAAGAAAAGAGAAAAAGAGTATAAAAAGGTATAAAAAGAAGAAAAAAAAAAAGAAAAAAGAAAAAAAGGGGGGGGTTAAAAAATATATATATATATAGAGAATAAAATGTAGAGAATAAAAAAGAGCGAGAGAGAAAGAAAGAATAAAAATAGAAAGAATAAAAATAAAATATATAAATAAAAATAATAATAATAAAAAAATAATAAAATTAAAAATTAAAAATTAAAAATTAAAAATTAAAAATTAAAAACAAAAATAATAAAAATAAAGAAAGGGTTTCTCTGAAATTCCCGTGAGCCAAATTATGAATTTGTATCATTAGCCGTTATATTTTTGAAGGTATGCGTTCTAAAAACCGTTGGTGTGTAAGAATCTTTTCTCCAGATTGGAGAGATTTTTAATGAAGAAATTCGGATCTAAGGGAGGTAACTAAGATGGAAATATGAAATATTTGAGTTTGTTAAAATGGGTTTGTATATTAATCTGGTGGTTGATAAAAGATAAAAAATAAAAAATTAAATGTTTTTGCATTTTGGTGAAAGTCGAAGTTATTGCTCTTGGAATTTATGTGGATATAGTTTGTTTAAATGGATTTGTAGAGTAATCTAGTGATTGATGATTAATTAAATTAAATATTTTTGTATTTTTGTGAAGGTCGGAGTTTTTGCTCTTGAAGTTTAAGTGGATATAGGTTGATGAGGTGTTTGTTCGTTTTTATTGTGTTTATATTAGTAGAGGGGGGGGGGTAGTTAGACATTATGTGAATCGGTCAGACCAGTTTATAAGCAATGCTTGCCTCTTGTGTACACATCCCTTGAATATTTCATCGCGGACATTTAAACAGGCTGTATTCGGATCGATGATGGCTTTTGAAATGTGGTATTTTTCAGCGTCACATAGAGGACATCTGTTTATGGCTGGAGAGAAGGATGGTTTTCTCTCAATTATTTTCCATTTGATGGTGAAGGGTGTGTTTTCTTCTTTAAGCTGCCATATTCGGGTCGCGAGTGCCGTATTAGCCTTGTTTTTGTATCTGAAGGAGTTTCTGTGTGCATATAGCCTTTGTTTGAAATTTCCCTTCGTCATCCCAATATATTTTTCTGCATTACTGTAAAGATAAACACAGATGCAAATTCACACAATTAGATATAGTAGACTTCTACCCATCCATTACAAAAGACACCCTAGATAAGGCCTTAACATTTGCACTTTCACACACAAACATCAGTCAACTAGAAAGAGACACAATACTGCAAGCAAGACAAACCCTTCTCTTCTTCGAGGGAAGGGCTTGGGTTAAAAAATCAAACCCAGAGGACCCATTTGATGTTGCAATGGGGGCCTACGACAGTGCAGACATCTGTGACTTAGTCGGCTTGCTTATATTAAATACACTCCAAAATAAATTTCCAGACCATTTCTTTGGTCTCTATAGAGATGACGGACTTTGTCTGTCACGCAACCACAACGGAAACACATTAGATAGATTTAGAAAAGAATTAACAAACACCTTCCATAATCTCGGCTTCAAAATTACCATTAAAACAAATTTAGACCAAGTAAACTTCCTAGATACCACACTGAACCTTAAAAACAATACACACAAACCTTTCCACAAACCCAATGAAACACTCCAATACATACACAAGGGATCCTGCCACCCCCCCACCATCTTTAAAAATTTAATCAATAATATTAGCCAAAGAATCTCAAACCTTTCATCCAGTCCCGAAATTTTCAACCAAGCAGCACCATATTACAACAAAGCGCTCCGCGACAGCGGGTTCAGAGAAGAAATCTCATACACCCCCAACCGAGACCAACCACGGGGGACCCGCAATAGAAGGAGATCGGTGATCTGGTTTTCCCCACCCTATTCGACCAATACCAAAACAAAGGTAGGCCAACTTTTTCTCAAGTTGCTCGACAAACACTTCCCACCCACAAATGAATTACACAAACTTTTTAACAGAAATTCTGTTAAGATCAGCTATTCCACTGCCCCTTCAATAAGAAAAATTATCTCTGCAGAACCCAAAACAATTACAAACGCAGGCTGCTCATGCCAAGACAAAAACAACTGCCCCCTGGAGGGAAATTGCAAAATCAATTCAATCATTTATGAAGCAACCGTCACAGACCAGAATACCAGTAATGCAGAAAAATATATTGGGATGACGAAGGGAAATTTCAAACAAAGGCTATATGCACACAGAAACTCCTTCAGATACAAAAACAAGGCTAATACGGCACTCGCGACCCGAATATGGCAGCTTAAAGAAGAAAACACACCCTTCACCATCAAATAGAAAATAATTGAGAGAAAACCATCCTTCTCTCCAGCCATAAACAGATGTCCTCTATGTGACGCTGAAAAATACCACATTTCAAAAGCCATCATCGATCCGAATACAGCCTGTTTAAATGTCCGCGATGAAATATTCAAGGGATGTGTACACAAGAGGCAAGCATTGCTTATAAACTGGTCTGACCGATTCACATAATGTCTAACTACCCCCCCCCCCTCTACTAATATAAACACAATAAAAACGAACAAACACCTCATCAACCTATATCCACTTAAACTTCAAGAGCAAAAACTCCGACCTTCACAAAAATACAAAAATATTTAATTTAATTAATCATCAATCACTAGATTACTCTACAAATCCATTTAAACAAACTATATCCACATAAATTCCAAGAGCAATAACTTCGACTTTCACCAAAATGCAAAAACATTTAATTTTTTATTTTTTATCTTTTATCAACCACCAGATTAATATACAAACCCATTTTAACAAACTCAAATATTTCATATTTCCATCTTAGTTACCTCCCTTAGATCCGAATTTCTTCATTAAAAATCTCTCCAATCTGGAGAAAAGATTCTTACACACCAACGGTTTTTAGAACGCATACCTTCAAAAATATAACGGCTAATGATACAAATTCATAATTTGGCTCACGGGAATTTCAGAGAAACCCTTTCTTTATTTTTATTATTTTTGTTTTTAATTTTTAATTTTTAATTTTTAATTTTTAATTTTTAATTTTATTATTTTTTTATTATTATTATTTTTATTTATATATTTTATTTTTATTCTTTCTATTTTTATTCTTTCTTTCTCTCTCGCTCTTTTTTATTCTCTACATTTTATTCTCTATATATATATATATTTTTTAACCCCCCCCCCTTTTTTTTTTTTTTTTTTTTTTTTTTTCTTCTTTTTTTTCTTCTTTTTTTTCTTTTTTTTTTTCTTCTTTTTTTTTTTTTTCTTCTTTTTTTTCTTCTTTTTTTTCTTCTTTTTTTTCTTTTTTTTCTTCTTTTTATACCTTTTTATACTCTTTTTCTCTTTTCTTCTTTTTTTATTCCTTTATTCTTAGTATTAAAATGTTTTTATATATATATATGTTTTTTTATATTTATTTATATATATATATATATATTTTTTTCATATATATATTTTTTTATTTTTTACCCCCCTTTTTTATTCCCCTTTTTATTCCCTTTAATCTCGAATTCTTCTTCTTCTCCCGTGTTTTAAATCTCAACGGTCTTATGACACTAAATTCAAATTTAAACAAACACACACAACACACTGAGCAAATAACGCGTCCCAACAAGAGTGTCATGTGACCTCACATTTCCAAAACAGATGACAACAGAAGCTGAAGAGAGCCGGATGGGTAAGACCTTCCGTGCTTGAAACCGACGGTACGAATGTTGTACTAATTTTTCTGTACCAGAATAAATAAATATATATATATATATATATATATATATATATATATATATATATATATATATATAAGTATGTATATAAAAAAATAAAATGAAAAAAAGTTTATATTGTGTTATAACTTTTTATTATTTATTTTTCCATTTATTTATTTTGTGACGTGTAGGAATATAAGTTGTTCTGTAAAGAAAAATAGTTTTTTCTTGTTGATAGTATGGAGAACAAAATTTTCGACTGATCCTTCAGTCTTCATCGGTGTTTGGGGATTGCGTGTGTACGGTGGGAGGTTTTCCCAGGCAATGAGGGGGAAAGAGTAGAAAAATCATAAATTAAATATGTGTATAACTGAGCACACGCACATATGCGTCCACACACACGTAATGGGACGTGTACATGTACATTGATACACACACACACATACACCGACACGTGCCTATGCGCGTAAGCATACATACATATATACATACACCCATTCACAAATACCTTTTTTATTTCTCCTTTTCTTTCTCTCTTACTGCTCGATACACACACACACACACACACACACATACATACATACATACATACATACAAACACACACACACCATGCGATCAATCATACACATCTCTTAGCGTTGTAGTTGACTTAATTGTTTTAAAATTACTACTACTGCGTTCAATTTAACCGTTTAAAGAATAGTTGTTTTTCCCTTTCGTTCTTTCTCTCTTCGTCTGGGCTTGCGTGCCTTTTTTCTTTCTCTCTTCTTTGTCTCTTACTGCTCGATACACACACACACACACACACACACACATACACACACACACTCATACAAACACACACACACTCGTACATGCCTGTGCAGGCCAGCATACACATGTTTTAGCGTTGTAGTCGACTTATTGTTTGAAATTACTGTTACTGCGTTCAATTTAACTGTTAATTGAATTAATTACTCGCTCTTTTCTTTCTTTCTTTCTTCGTATCAGCGGTCATTTATTTTAAAAAATTTAATTCTCTAAAAAAACGTTTATTTAACTTTCTATTTATTAAAATTAGCGTCTAATAATAATAAAAATATGTATATATATATATAAAACAAATATATATGAAAATTCAAATAAATAAATATAATACTAATGAAGATAATAAATTAAATAATCTAAATAATATAATATAAATAATATAAATAAATAAGTCAGTAGATAAATGATCAATATTTAAATATATAAATGAATAAATAAATAAATGACTATAATAAATATTAGATAATAAAACCTACATACATACAACGAAATAAATAGATGTAATAAAAACTGTTAAAAGTTAAGAGTTAAAATCCCACCGTGACACACGCAAGACTTCGCCCGTAGGAAAATGGCATAGGTTAGTTTCCCTGTTTGTGGAAAGTGTATTTGTTGAGTAGTCCCAGGTCCAAATTAAGTCCAGCGTTGTGTGTGTTGAGTTTGAGGATGAGTTTGGTTTCATATTTTCGTCTGTGTTGTTGTGATCTGAATTTGGAGGCTATGAGGATGCATTTCATGTCATCTGTGGAATGGCTTGGTAGATTGAAGTGCTCGGCCACTGGGAATCGTGTGGATTTGTCTCTAATGGTTTGTTTATGATTATTGAAGCGTTTGCGGAACTCCAGGCTTGTTTCCCCGACATAGTTACCTTTCGTGCATCTAGTACAGTATAATAAGTAAACTACGTCGGGGCTGTCGCAGATAAGAGGGGGGGATTAAGTTGGATGTTGGTGCCTGGAGGTGTGAATGTGTGGTTGGTGTTGATGCATTGACATATTTGGCATCTGGGTTTGTTACATGTTTTGTTTCCCTGTGGTGCGGGAATGTTGCGTGTTTTGGTCGATGTCAGCAAAGAGTGTAGGTTTGGAGGCTGTCGTCTGGCGCAGATGGGTGGTTTGTTGTATATAGTGCTGATGTTAGGGTCGTGTTGTAATTGTTTAAATATGTTTTTGAGAGGGTCTTGTAGTTTGTTGGTGTTAGGGTTGAAGTCAAATACCATTGGTATTTGTGAGGATAGAGTTTTGTTTTTGTTGTTTGTTATATATATATATACATCCAATGGATGTTCCTCTGAGACGAGCTTGTTATTTTTTCCGTGAATTTCTGTAAGATGTGATGCTAAAGGCGCTGATGAAGACGCGTTTTGGAGTAGCTTTTTTTGGTTTAAAAAAAAATTAAAGAATGAAATAAAGTATTTCCAGAATGTTCTGGAAACGACCGTACGCCATAATAGACTTGTTGTTCTAATTCACTAAATCTCCTTATTTTTATATATATATATATATATATATGAAAGTTATGGTTATGGATTGATTTTTCGTATGGTCATTGGACTGCAACTATAAAATATATATGCTCTGAAGCTTCATTGAGCTTGCAATTTGGAACATTTTCGAATATTATAAAGAGTATATACTTAAATATATATGTTTTTTAAGAACCCACAACTATATATATATATATATATATATATATATATATATATATATATATAAATATATATATATATATATATATATATATATATATATATATATATATAATTTATGTATATACATGTAATATAGAAATAATTAAAAGACTTAATTGCCATAAATATATTTTCATACTTTATACTATTATATATTAAATAGATTTTAACACCAATACGTACTTAAAGAAAAATAAATTGTTTTTGACTATTAAACGAATTTTCAACGCGATTGATGAAGTTTAACTATTTATTAATTCATTTATTTATTTATTTTTTATTATCGCTTAGGTTTTAATTCATGTTTTTAAACATGACGTAAATCATAAATCTATGACGTCACATCAAAGCTATAATTATTTTGTTTACGGCAATGTTTTAAGACCTATTTATAAGAAGATTTAAATAGCTCAGTTCGTGGAATATCAGGCTGAAGATCTTGTAGCAGTTGCATGAGCGAACTATTTCGTCTCGATATACATTAGCTTTAACTGAGATGGTGATTTGGCTTTGCGCATGCGTAATCATTGACTCATTACTGCGTAGGCGTATGACACGTCAATGTGTAGCGAAATTCATTCGCGTTAACATATTTGGCGCCAAAGACAATATACGACGTCAAGTCAGTTCCAAGTTTTTCTCCATGTCGAGCAAACGTACCTAATCATGTTCTCGACCTGACTCAACCACGAGCAGGCGAGATGCCGAACTCCAGGATATAACAGTATCTAACCGACATGAGCGAGCCCATTGAACCATCTCTCTGTTGTTTCTGTGTCCCCGTGAATAAATATTTACATCTATTTAGTTGTGGAGACTTTATTTATTTCAAGGAAGAATGGTGGCCCTTTTCTTGTGTAACATTTATATTTCAGTCGGATTCGGCCAGACGTACTAACTCTTCCAAGTAAGTTCGTCATTCTGACTTTCTTCCTGATTTAAACCTTCTTATCCCGTATCTTACTAATCTAAATCTGGTAAAATCGTATGGTTTCGGTTTCGATTTCTGGTCATGTCATCCGCTTTATTTGTTGGGAATTTATTATTTAGTATTAATGCATTATTCTCCATTTCTAAAAGAAGTTAAGATATTTCTTTTAAAATTTGTGACAGGCGGACAAACAGACACATACACAAAATTCCCCTTATATCATGAGTGCATGAGTAAATATTTAGAAAAATGTAACCCGTTGGGTCACCTATTGAGCTCAGGTTAAATGATTTGAATCAGGAAATAGACAGTTAAATATAGAAAATGAAAAAACAAACTCCCAAATTAGTCTCTTTTCTGATCTCTATATTTCCCCCTTCTCTCTCCCCCTCTCTCTTCTCTTTTTCTCTCTATATACGGATTAAATAATATCACTGCCAGTATTGATATTTCCTTTTGTTTATAATAAACTATTCCAATCTTTTTATTATGTCCTTTCTTTATTACCTTCGACTGTTAATAAACAAAGAGAGAGGGGGAGAGAGATAAAGAATGATGGAAATGAGAGAAATAGACACCGTACAGAATAAGAGGGGGGATCACACAACATACATTTATAGAAAGTGAAAGTGATAGGTTAAAAGTTAGTAAGTGATGGGTCACTTCATGAGTTATTTGCAAATCACATCTAATTATAACAATAGAAACCTAATGTTTTTCCTATATAGCTCAATCCCAAAACTAACGAATATTTAAACATGTATTATGCGTGATTAAAATATATAAATTCTTGCTTAATGTGGAGTGCCCAGTGTCTTTCGACAATCAGATAGGCATAAAAATGACGTAATTCTCTTCGGCAAGCTCACTACATAGCTACTCCTTGGCACAGTAGAAGAGGTGCTGCTCGGTATGACCATTCTCCCAAAGTTTTGTCTAATTCCGTATTATGGGTCAATAGTAGAAATGACAATGGTCAAATGCTACAACGTTACATGTGGATTCATAAACGAACACTGTTATTAACATTTTTATCTGAAACAGTCGCTGATATACTAACTTAGTTGCAAATAGGCTTAGCGCTGTCTCTTTCTCTCAGTTGTGTACCGCTGCATTAGCATGACTCTACCAAAATGCGCCTGAAGGTCGATAAGTCAGCTATTGATATGCTAATTAGTAATACGATTAAAACTAATTTTATTGTTTATCTGATTGATCCAAAGTGGCCTATATAAGGAACACAATCTAATTAGAGTTTGTTTTTTGCCGGAACATGAGTTATTTCCCACAAAAGAGACAAGACAACTGGTTTTGTTTATTTATCGTTGATTTCTTTAACAAATGAACAAACATATCCCGGGTTAATTCGTGACCTCTTACCTTCCAACCAGTCTACCTGTCTGTCACAATATCTCTTCTCGACTAGTCTGGCTGTCTGTGAGACCCCTTCTCCCTCCGACCCCATAGTCAACCTGTTAAATAAGATTTGTTTACGTTAATTAACGTAAGTTCTGTCGTCTATATTTGTGACCTAATTTCCAACAACAGCTTTTTTTCTACTAAATTTACGGACAAAGAAATGTTTTTGCTTTGCTATTTTTCTCAAATATAATTATTTACCCTCTTTAAAAAATGTTTACCGTAAATTATTTTTATTTTCCAAATACGGCTTCGAACCGATCTAACGTCGTCCGAGATTCTAATTCGTGTCCCATTGCTAATGCTATTACAAATACAGGCGAAGATTCTTTTATTCTAATATATGTTGAGTAACGCATTTCAAGTGTTGAACCTGTAATAACTCATGTTGAGCAAACAGTGGAAAAAGTTGAATACTGTGCAAAAAAAAACAAAAAAAACGGCTCAGGTTTAAAGATAACATAACATATTAAAAATAAATGTATCAGTCAAGGCCTGGAAAATATCCGCCCCGCAAGAAAAAGACGTTGAAATAATTCTTACCAACGGCCAGAAGCCGATTAATCACCTTATAAACAAATTCAGTGTTTGAAAAAGTCAGTCTTGCCTGCGTAAGCACATACAACCAGTTGCTATGGTAACCAATTCTGACCTGTTGAACTTTTACTCACTCGCACAAGCGAGACGGCTAACTGTTAAACAAAGTGAGAGAAACATTTATACTTCAACAATTGCACATACACAATGCAATCTACTTTTAATGAAATAATTCTCTTTCAGGTCCGACCACGACTCATGTTTCCCTTTTCTCTCCAGCATTAAATTTTTTGAGAATTTCAAACTTACTGACATATTGTAAATAAAACTTGTATACAGTTTGTACGGATTTATTTTGTCATTTATTTAGTTACTAGTGGGACCAGTTCACGGTAGTTGCCTGGGAAACTTGAAGACCATAAGAAACTCATGCTACCGCCCCTGAACCCCACATAAGTATTTTACTTGATTTTTTTAATTGGCTCTAAATATTAATTGTAGTGTTCTGTAAGTGTTACATTTATAAGTAATACTGAATATTTAAACGTCGGTATTATTTCAGAATTAAGAGGAATTTTTTTATTAAGGGACGTAAAAGTTATTGTTTCTACATAAACACTTGAAGGAAGATAATATTTGATATGAATAAAAATCAACACATAGTTTTCATTAACACTAACCGCTAGCAATACGAAACACAAACGAAAAGTCGGCACAAGATTATACATGTTCAGGCCAAGTAACTAATGACAAAATGCTAAAAAATATGGAAAATAAATCGTTGAACAAACCATTTTTTTCTGTTATCCAATCAGAGAATATTTCGTTGCAACCTTGCATATATAGAATAAACTACATATGCAGCGTTCCCAGGTACTTAGAATTAGAAATGTCCGCCATTTTGTTTTTCTCTTCAAATCTTAAGATGCTACAGCATTTATCCGTTTCGTTGAATCTTAATGGAAAGTAAGCGATTCTTCTAAGTAGGAAAAGCACGAAACACTTGCATTGACTATCTACTTCTTTTACAGAGGGACAAAGAAAAACGCCAACTCTTCTTCTTTATCGTCGTCTTCGTTTATATAAAAAAAAAACAGAGACAAAAAGGGTGGACAGTGTTGCGTAGGACAAATACGTCATAGCGAAACAACAGGAGGGTTCTTGCAAAGCTAGGACTATTAAATGTCGATCTTTAAATGCTTATGGTAGGTAGAAAGAATGATAGATAGCCAGCCAGACAATAGCAGACGAAAAGATGAATAGGTAGATAGATATGCACTTAGATAGATAGATAGATAGATAGATAGATAGATAGAAAAGAGACATAGGCAGATCGTACCTATGTATTAATGATAAACTAGCGGAACTCGTGTAAATTACACGAAATGATGTTTTCAATACTAATTATCTTGTTCCTAACCTATAAAAGCGTGTTCGTGTCCGTCCGTCCGTCCGTCCGTCCGTCAGACTTTTTTTATCAATTTAATCGATCGACTAATTCCGATTTCGACGACTAAACCTTACTTTGTAAATGCTTTAGATTAAATTAAATTTGGCTTCAATTCATGAGTAGCATACACAGATTCGGAAGGTCGTTGCTTTTGATGTAAGCATCACACACAAAATAACACACACGCTATCGTATTAATATGTGTCTTCCTTTCCTGGTCGTCCCCTCCCTACCCGTCGATGTAGAAAAAAAAACAATTACAAAATTTACAAAACTTCTTTATATACAATATTTCTAGTGAAGGTAATATTTCGACGACTAAACCTTACTTTGTAAATGCTTTAGATTAAATTAAATTTGGCTCCAATTCATGAGTAGCATACAAAGATTCGGAAGGTCGTTGCTTTTGATGTAAGCGTGACACACAAAATAACACACACGCTATCGTATTAATATGTGTCTTCCCGGTCGTCCCCTCCCTACCTACCTCCCCACCTTCGATGTAGAAAAAAAAGATCATTGAGGTTGGTTGGGATCGAACTATAAACCAGTCGGCCCGACCTCAAAATCCTTCGTCGTTAACCGTTGCGCCAAAGGGAAATACTTGAAGCTATTACGAAAATTAGGTTACTTAAATATATTTCCAAATCTAGGTGCGACACGCATGCGTAGATATTTTGATGTAAGCGTGACACACGAACACACACGCTATCGTATTAATATATGATAAATAAATATATACAGAGACAGATAAGAATCGAATATGATAGATAGATAGAGAGATAGATAGATAGATAAATAGATAGATAGATAGATAGATAGATAGATAGATAGATAGATTTTTATCCGCCCTTTTGGATGAAAGTGAAGCCGCATGCGGGATATTTTGAGAACAATCCCGGTTAAGGTAGCCTCTTAAGTTGAATGAGTCCTGTCTCTCCTTTTTATTTTTCCGTAATAAAGATCCTCCAAGATATACACTCCCAACTTTTGTTTTTACCCTTGGCCGTTCCAAATTGCTTTTTCATCTTTAAAAATCACCATCCACTCCCTCATTCCATCCCTGTTACTTTTCTTCACACTTATGTTCCACTTCCACAGAAATCGACCTGCTTGGTTTCTGTTCTAAACAAACAGGAAAATAATGGGCGGTTTTCTTTTAGAAAGGATTGGGAGAGTCTTACTCACCTGCCCCTGATTTTATTTGGTGTCTTCGTTTTTCATTCTTTTGGGTGTGTTTTTATTGTCTCACTCCCCATTTTTCTCAATGAAATCGTAAACATTTTGTAAATAAAATGTACTGTTGGGGATATTTTAAGTAGAATAGCCTATAGAGTAAAAGTGGTATCGTGGTGATTGCTGAAGTGAAAGTGATGGACAAATGGCGAAATAATGAAAGGAACAGTTCTTTTTTGTTTCATTTTACTTCACTCGAAGGTCTTCAGAAATCAAGGGGTCCCTTACTGGGGCTAACACTTGATCTCTATATGAGATACATAGATATTCGAATATTCCATTAAAGTTCTCCTTTACTTGTCAAACATTGAGTTAGTAAAGAAGTTAAGAACATTAGTTTTCCTCTCCTTAATTGACCAGTTAACTATGTTATAGTATATATTGTTTGTGGTATCTTGGTCTTACCGGATTCCAGGACAATAATTCATCTAGTCTGGTGGAGTATCCAACTAAGTGTTGTTGCTTCAGGTAACATCACTAGGAGACGGTGCACTATTTCTTGTATAAGCCAGTGTATAGCCATACCAAAAAGATCTTATATGTGCTGCGAATACTATGTTATTTTGAATATTTGGTCAGGGTTTACTTGTAGAGTGAAGTATCCTCATGTCAGGTTGTCCTGACAAACCCTTGTACAGATTGACCGAAGACACTTGAGGGTGGTATCTAGTACGAATGGGTCAAAATATGTCTAGTTAAGTGCGTGATATATAGATGATGACCAACGACTCCCAACCTTCCCACACGTTTTTCATGGCTTTCTGTCTAATTTTGTAAATTTTGTTTACTTTTTTTGACAAATAAATAATTCAAAGTGTAGTATCTGTTCGATCTCAAGGAACCATCTTCCCAAGCATAACCCCTTCCTTCGGAGTTCCTTGATTCTCTCACGCCATCTCGCTTTATCGCCATCACACCAGGTATATTTCTTCATAGGTGCATTGTGTGTTCTCGGCTAGTTGCTTGACGTACGTTCTGTGTGGTCTACTCACTGAATTACATTCCTGCTTTGGCATTCACGTAAAAACATTGCTGACAATTTAATCTCTTAGTCTTCTAACAGTCACCAGCAGAGCTGGTTCTTCTCAATCTCTCTCCCCCCCCCTCTCTCTCTTCCTTAACAAATGACCCATTTCTTTCTATCTTTCTGTCACTCTTTCATACTCTATTACTGCATGTTGTTTGACTCCCCACTCTTATTCTTTACGTCGTCGTCACCCACTCTCCCCCCCCCCCTCTCTCTCTCTCTCTCTCTCTCTCTGATAAAAGTTGAGATTTGAGGAAGGTGTCTGTAGAGTTTTCTTCTGTGTAGGCTGTTGACCTCAGTATATGTTAAGAGCAGCTCTGAGCATTCTGGTGTATACACTGTCAAGTTCGACTTTCGAATTTCAGCAATTTATTAATAATTTAGTTATTCGGTTTTCGTCTGGCAACAAAATTTAAACTATAGAATTACCTACATTTCCATACGTTCACGCAGTTCTAAAACCAAGCTTTTCTCCTTCCACCACCAACGCCTGGATCCTTGTTTTGCACCAGTCGAAATGAATGACTCTCTCCCTCAGTAAGTTCCTTACTTTAATAAGCTCCTAGGACTGACTTTCACTCTATACCTAAAATGGAAGGCTTACATCCAATCTGTTGCTAGGACCACTGGGAAAATTGTTGCATCATTCTACTGCTCTAGAAACTACCTTACTCTTGATGCAATCCTCTACCTATATAAGAGTCAGATACATCCCAAGATAGGGTACTGCTCCCACATCTGGGGAGGTGCCGCTAAGAGCACTCTCCGTTGCCTTGACAGAATTCAGAATCGACTTCGAAATCTAGTGGAGGATCATGTATTTCGTTCCTTACATAAGAGACGTTGCTAGTCTCTCTCTACTCTATTGTTATTTATATGGAAGGTGCTCGACTGAGCTCAAATCTCCGGTTTCTCCTCCAAAGACATTCACAACAAAAACTCGTCTTACTATGACAACAAAGAAAATATTTCCTTTCTTCCTCGGTGTGCCTAGCGTCAAGCGAAATTTCCGCAAACAGAGCTTCTTCCCGTCCGTGAAACACATTGTCGCGAGACTGTTATCCCGCAGATTGCAATTTGGTCGTCTTTAAAGCCAATGTCAGCAGATTCCTATCTAGAACAGTCTCCATTAATATTCGGACTTGGTTCTAAAAATCATTCCATCATTAATCCATATCCTCCAGTAGCATCTGGCCTTGATACGTGGTGACCACTTTTTTGTATAAAAAAAGGGGGAAAGATATGCATTCACTAGGGAGCGTTTAGATCGGTAGAATCTGGTTTTTCGTGCACACGAGACGGCGCTGAGATCCGGGCTATAAAAGCAATGGGCACAAAAGGGGTTCACTCTCTCTCTCCCTCCCCCCTCTCTCTCTCTCTATCTATCTATATGTATATATATATATTTATATGTCTCTTTCTCTTTCTCTTTCTCTTTCTCTTTCTCTTTCTCTTTCTCTTTCTCTTTCTCTCCCCCCCCCCCCGCCTCGCCCAACAACAACACAGACGCTCTTAGACCACTGCTGGTCACTTGTGCCTTACCAACAACTCAAAAGCCATGGATACAAAAGGTTCTCTCTCTCTTTCTCTCTCTCTCTTTCCCTCTCTCTCTCTCTCTCTCTCTCTCTTTCTCTGCCCAACTTACAACACAGACGCTCTTTGACCATTGCTGGTCGGTCGTGCCTTACCAACCCACGTGCGCGCCCTTTTGGCGCACGCAAAACTTAACACGGTATGTAAACGGGATTTTCCCAACATTTTTTACACACACTTCACAGACGCTCATGCCTCGTGCTCACAAGTTCAACCTGAAGCGAACTCTTCCGAGCTCACACTTGAATAAATGTGATATTTCAATCATATTATCGTTGTCGTGTTTTTCGTTTCAATTCTTGCTTGTGTTATAAGAATATACAGCACGGGTGCTGATGAAGCGTTCAGTCGCAAAATGTAAACGAATAAATTCTTTCGTGGCCTTTGACAGACAGACATTTGACTCCTAAAGAGAGAGAGAGAGAGAGAGAGAGAGAGAGAGAGAGAGAGAGGGAGAGAGAGAGAGATGGAGGGGTATGGAGGGGTACAGAAAGCCTGGTTTATATATTTAATAGTGTCAAATTTCAGTTGGTTACTGCGCCATACTTAAAGTGCGTACGTTCAAACCTCACCCGATGCATGATTATTATTACTCACTCTGAGTTTGCCCTCAAATGAACTAGACATTTCAAATTACAATAATAAGTAGTTTGTTTAGTTTTACTTTCTGTAATCTATTTAATTTACGGAATAAAGGATCCCAGGTGATGCCCGGTAGCCCTGCTAGTATTTAATATAATCAGCAAACTAGAAGTATGTCTATTGACGAAGTTCTAGCAGATTATGACATAATAGTACTGCTTGTAATATGCTACATATGATAACTTGCGCCGACATATTGTTGATTCTTGCGGCACTATATATGTTATTAGTGGAGGCACTCGGTTTTTTCCGGGGGATATTTGGGACAATAGAATATCAGTAAACAACCAACTTTTTAATAAATAATTCATTCGGATGATTCAGTAGTAAAAATCTTACTATTATCACTAACCATGAAAGAAAACCGGAGAAATTATAATTTCGCCCATTTTTATGACACAACGATAGTTTGGTGACACTTTTCACATAGACAACCAATAAAACAGTCGGAATTCCGCTAATTAGCGAATAACTTAACAAAGTCTGTCCCACATCGATGTCGATGGTTAAAAGAGAAACAGTCTACTAGATGACGGCTTCCAGTTTTGAAATCGGAAATTGAAAAGCAGTGTTTATCAGAAAACTGTTATCCATTATATTTTAGGTCGGATGTTTTTTAAGCAATTAATAATTTGTTTTCACCATTTTATTTTAACTATTAAAAATCAAACTGTTTTTTTTTTTAATAATTGGAAATTTTAATTTACTTTTTATTACAAATAATCAAATAAAACTTTTTATTATAATTGGAATGTTTCTTTTAACAAATAATTTTAAAAGAAATAATAATTGGAATGTGTTTTTTTTGTTTGAAAATATTTTTATATAGTTTACTTAGTACTTTTTATAATTGGAATGTTTTATTTTTGCTTGAAAATACTTTTTAAATAGTTTATATATAAAATATTTTAAATATATTATTTTTAGAATAATCTAATAGTTTTTTTTAAATGTAACAAAATTTAAATATATTAAACATCATAGTAATAACGTATCAATACAGAATGTATCCATGTCATGCCAACCATTTTATTGTTTGCATATTTGCATTGGACATTTTCTTATACTTTCTGTATTTGCATTTATCTTATATTATATTTATATCTTTTCAAATTATGATTTTTGGTAATTCCGGTTCTCTTAATGAAACGTGTAAAAAAAACAAAGGTCTAATTATGAAATTAATTCTCAAATTTTCTGCGTGACTGATTCTCACGTGTTCAAACTAGTGAATTTTAAATTTTCGCCAAACTCTAAACGGACGAAAATGATGAGGGGTTGCTTTCTGATAAACACTGGTTGTCAATTTCCGATTTAAAAACCGGAAGACGTCAACAAGTAGACTGTTTCTCTGTTACTGCTGATGTCACAAGGTCACGTAGTAAGCCGCTTAATACATGGAGGGGGTCAGTTGATTTTGACCTGATCCTAACGAGCGTCACAAGCGAAATGGCAATCGACAAAAGTTGGAGGTCATTCACGAAATGTCTAATCTCGGCATGCAAACATGCAAATAATAATAAAATAATGTTATTACTAGTGGAAGAATAAGATTTCTTATGCTGGTCTTAAACAACAAATTCGTTTTAGCGACTATGTGCACGTCGAGACTGATTTTAGTTAAGATTTTCAGTTTCTTATACTCTCTCACTACTTAATAACAGTTTTTTCTTAAATTATAATCAATTAAAAAAACGAACCTGTTAAAACCACACCAAAACATTGTCAACCTGCTGATTCCAAATATGCTGTTAGTTTTACTTAGAAATTGATGATTTACAAACGCTACTTGGACTAACAGTGATACACACACATACATCTTTGCTTTATATATAAACTAGTCTGGCTACACGATGTTACTGGTATATATATATATGAATTTAGGAAAACTCGTCACAGGAAAATTGGTAAACGGAAAATTGGTAAACGGAAAATTGGTAAATGGAAAATTCGTAAACGGAAAATTCGTCACTTTTGGCCAAGTAGGAAAATTCGGCAATTATCGAATAAATATCGATTGAAAATAGATTTTAGAACCGTTTTTACAGGAGATATACTTGTAAATACGAGGCTACCCACCTCCCCAGTGGAGAACATTTTTTCATATTATTTTTTTGGTACTTGTGCAGTTTACGAACCGGGCTATTTTTTAGATAAGATTTTCAAGTTAAATTAAATTTTTACTTCAAAATCACTGTGAGAAAAAGTGGTTAATCCATCGTTTCAAAACTAAAATGGCAGACAATGAATTGGCTGTATTTTTCTGATTTTTTTGTTCCGACCATACAACGATTTATTTGAAAGAAGAATTTCTTTTTTTAAGTATTAAATAAAGTTGTTAGTTAAAACAAGTTTTAGGCAAGATGAAATAAAAACACTGAATTAGTTAGAAAACAAGTTAGCTTTTTTAAATACATGGACATTTTCTAAGAATTTAAAGCCAGTTACTTGATAGTTTATAAATTCCTTTCAAGTTTTGCAAACACACGAAGTAATTGATGTTTTGTCAATTAAAATGGCTGACTTGTTTACGAATAAATCTAAATGAATTATGATGGATTTCATCTCGTAACTTAATTACGAACCAGGCTTGAAATAATAACATTATTTAGACAACGATTTTTTACATGAGGAGAATGGGGGGGGGGGTGCTTTGTTAACTATTCTGTACTTTCACGTAACGATTTAATAAACGGAAGATATCGTAAAAATTGAATTTAACTTGAAAATTTTATGTAAAAAATAACCCGATCCAAACCTTTAATTTCGTAACGTAATTACGAACTGGGTTGAAATAACATTATTTAGAAAGCCATTCTTAACATGGAGTGGGGGGGGGGGTGTTAACTATTCTGTACTTTTACCTAACAATTTAATAAACAAAAGATATCGTAAAAATTTAATTTAACTTTAAAATCTTATCTAAAAAATAGCCCGGTTCGTAAACTGCACAAGTACCAAAAAAATAATATGAAAAAATGTTCTCCACTGGGGAGGTGGGTAGCCTCGTATTTACAAGTATATCTCCTGTAAAAACGGTTCTAAAATCTATTTTCAATCGATATTTATTCGATAATTGCCGAATTTTCCTACTTGGCCAAAAGTGACGAATTTTCCATTTACCAATTTTCCGTTTACCAATTTTCCGTTTACGAATTTTCCTGTGACGAGTTTTCCGGGCACCATATATATATATATATATATATATATATATATATATATATATATATATATATATATATATATATAGTGTAACCCGGATATAAGAGAGCTGTCGGGACAGGAGAATAAGTCTCTGTTACAATTTGGGGGATAGCAGTAGCCATAGTGGTAGGCAGTGAGCCACGAAGACGAGGAAGGAAAGATAAGAAACAATGAGGTAAAACTTAATATTTATTTGTAAAATTGTAAAAATAATACAAAATGCGGCACAAGGCCAAAGAAAGGGGAAGGGGAAAGCGATCGGTCCGATTCTAACTTTTTAACCTGGCTAGTTCCATGCAGGACCATCATTCACCAAAATACCACATTTATGCTGTACATCCTTCTCTAATCACCAAAAGAAATCACTCCATGAATAACCTACTTAAAACTCATATTTACAAATATGCAACGAGTGTGTGTGTGTGTGTGGGGGGGGGGGGGGTATGATAAACCCTATATACAAAAACAATAAATGAGAATATATACAATGAGAGAAAAAAAAGTTAGTAAGAGACCCCTCGTTACTAAACTGTGGCAGATGCGCAGATTTGCCAGTCAAAACGAAAAAATCGAAAAAAGGGTTTGATGCAGGCCCTAACGCTTTATTTAACAACACCTCCTTCGAAAATTCCGAAGGGTGACCTGCATCCTGACAAATCTAGTGCTCTGTCACCTAGGTGGGGACGGGCTGAAAAAAAAAAGGGGGGGGGGCATAATGAAATCATTCACACGCTAGCTAAGTTATTAAACTTATAATAACTAAAAAACTGTCCTAGTCTTAACTTAAAATGTCAATGTTCGGTTTTGCAATCCAAAATCCTCTACCTAGGGTACGTCTAAATACCACTCTATTCTAGCACCACTCACTCTACACAGTCGTGCACCTCGCACCCACCTTTCACCAAAATCTGCCGAAGAGAGTCTCACTCTCTCGGCCCTAATGCGTGCTTTCAGATAATATTTGAAAATTGCAATAAGGTCGAGAGGAGCGTAGGTCTCATCTCCGTAGACTGTCTGCATTCGAGTCTTCCATATCGTATCTCTCATGACTGCTAGTAAGCTTAAAAATAAAAATCGTTTTATCCTATCATTTGTTGGAGCCCAATTGCTACATACATTGATAGGTTCCAGGTTGAAAGAAGATACGTCAAGAATGCGAACCATGAATCCAGAAACAAGCCTAATCAGCGGCACGACTATACGGCAAGCAACGACGGCGTGAACCAAGGTCTCGTCCTCGTCATCACACCTAAGACAGTCGGCGAATTTACGAAGCGAGCTGAATGAAGCCTCTTCTGGACCCAGAGGGCATTTTTTATCATCAGCCAGATTAATGATGCCTCGTCATTATCGAAGCACCTCAACCCAGGCGTCCAAGGCCAGATTGAGCGTAGCTCCCCCCTCGACAAACCGAGCCCCCCAATCCTAACATCTCGAAAGGTTTCCCTCACCATGACCCGATATATTGCCTTCCGGGACATCAGCAGAGTGTCAGAGGCTTTCTTTCACCGTAGAGAAAAACTTCAAAGCGCGTCTACATTCGCGAAAAAATGAACACTCACCTCAGGGCAACCTGTGTGCCTCCCCCTCGTCCAAGTGCACACTTTTAAAAGCAGGGAATGCTTTCTTGGTGTCTTCCATCTAGAAGACCCCGCTTCCGTCAGTTTGTGACCTCATTCGATCTAGGTAGAATAGTCTCAAGGTGTGCTGACGGATTTCTATACATGGCATACCTAGACCGCCTTCAGACGGATGGAGATAACAAATCTCGCGACGAACCATAGGGGCCTTACCAAGCCATAGGAACTTGAAAAGAATCCGCTGCATTTCCAGCAGCGTATCCGACGGGAGTGGGAGTATCGATAGACGATATAGGATGATCGGGTAGATGTGTGAGCAACACACTTCCGATCTCCCCTTTAATGAAAGATTTCTACGGGTCCACAGACCAGCTGCGCCCCGTATCGCTTTCAATAATTCCGACCAATTTTTCTCCAGCTTAAGATCGGGACCGAACCAGACGCCGAGTAGCTTGCAAGGTCCGTCTGTCCAGCTGAAAGGCCCCTGCAAGGGAACACCCTTTCAGGCGCCGATGCGTAAGCCAATAGACTTGTCACAGTTAATTTTGGCCCCTGTTATCGTTTCATACAGTCTGATTTCTCTGTCGACGACGCTTATCTCGGCACTGCTTGTTACAAGCACATTCAAATCGTCGGCAAAGGCGGAGTACGTCAACCTGGTACAACCACCAGGCAAAGTAATCCCATTAAGGGCCGGAGTCACCCTTAGCCTGTGAAGGAAGGGCTCCAACACAAGCACATAGAGCATCGGTGATAGTGGACATCCCTGACGAAGAGATCTGGATAAACTGAAGGGCCTAGACCTCATACCATTCACCTCTACCAGTACCACGGGGTTCGCATACAGGATGCGAATCCAAGAGCGAAATTGCGGACCAATACCGGCCGCAGACAAAATAGTCTCCAAGTAACGATGGTCAACCCTATCGAATGCTTTGGACTGATCTAAATTGATCAGCGCGGCTTCAGTGTCGACTTTATCTAAGATCAAGCGAATCGTGTGCAAATTGTCTTGAATCGTCCTGCCCTTTACAGCACAAGTCTGTTCCTGGCTTATAAGACGAGCCAAGACAAGCTGCAGTCGATTGGCTAAGATCTTGGCCAAAATCTTTAACTCTGCATTTAGCATCGTTAAGGGCCGAAAATTATCTAACCCATCCCCATCAGTTTTGCTTTTACGTAACAAGTTCACAATATCCATGGTCAAGTGCTGGGGGATGGTCCCATTCCTAAACCACGAGTTAAATAAAGCAGTCAGTAAGGGAACAAAAAAGGGCGACAACCTCAAATACACCTCGTAGGGCAAACCATCGATCCCGGGGGACTTGTTACGGCCGACCCGCCTTAAGGCTTCCCGAACTTCATCCTCTGTTATACAACCTTCGCACCTAGCCGCTTCAGTCGCCTCGAGACGAGGAAAGTCAGCTAAATAGGGGTCGAATTGTGCTAATGACAAACGTGGCTCCCTGGTAAAGAGATCCTGGAAATGAGAACGAAACGCATCCAGAATACCTTCGTTTGTAGTCACGAGACGCCCATCCGGCAATGAGACACGGGCGATATGTCGATCGGTAGCTTGTCTACGTTCTTCTGCACGCAGTTCAGCGGCCATATTTGATGTTTCCATGGGCAATCTTTTTAACCTAGCCCTAATTACTAATGCTTGGTGTTCTTGAGTAGTCAAGGACGCCAGCTTTGCCTTAATTATGGTAACTTTAACGCTATCACCCACCTCCACCGCCCGATCTAATCTAGATTCTAGTGTCACTTTAACTGCCCTAGTTGTTAGATTGAGTCGTCTGCTAAAATCGGCAGCAAAGAACCTAATTAAATCCTTAAGACTATTCCACCTCCTATTCCCAATGATAGCCCCGTCAATTCCCGCTGTAGGGTTAGTTCTAATTGTTCCTGGAAGCCCTTCACCTCGAACAACGAAGTGTTGAGCTTCCAGTAACCCGCTAATTTAGGCTTAGGTCTATCTAAGTTTACTCGAACCCGAACGAGTCTGTGATCCGAGTAAACTATATTATGAAAACTTGGACATTGTAATAATTCTACGTCGACTCTCCTAATTAAGAACCGGTCGAGATAACTCGAGAGCTGTCTCGAACCGGAGCCGCGTTTAGCTGTCCAAGTCCATACTCTATCAAGGGGCTTCTCATTCCGGAATTTATCGATAAGACCAAGCCTATCGATGAATTCACGAAATACTCTAGCGTCCCCATCATCGTTAGTTCCCCTATCCGTGTTACGATCTAAATCAGGGTCCAAGACCGCGTTCCAGTCCGCTGCTAAAATAACCGTCCGAGATGTATTCATGAATTGATCGATCCGCCGCAAAAAGGGAGCACGCTCATTGCGGCGATTGGGCGCATAAACCCCGATGAGCCGAAATGCCTTATCCTTTATGGTAACATCCAAAACGCATATCTTTCCTTCCGGATCCATGAAGTAAGAGTCACACGACGCATCTAATGATTTACTTACAAGTCAGGATACACCTCTTGAGCGAGAATCGAAGTACGCTGAATAAACGTGAAATCGCTTAGTCAACGCACCCAAATGGTCGCCTGAAACCAAGTGGGTTTCCTGAATACAACATACATTGACTCCAAGCTGCTGAAGGTCCAGTGCAATACGAAATTTACGTAAGTGGGCCCTCAGCCCCCGGACATTCACACTTGCTAGAAATAGAGCCATTGAGAATACCTTAGGGTTGGGTTCCAGAAACGAACATTGACGAAGTCAGGATGCCGACGGCACCTCCAAAAGAATGCATACCCATTTGTTCATTAATCTCTCCGGTATGGGAGATTCCGCCAACATCCAAAGGAAATGTTAGTTTGGCTATACGGTAAAGGGATGGGTGCAATTTAACAGGGACCCTCCCAACACAATCTTTACTTAAACAATTTAACATTTCACTCTTAAGAATTGCCATAGGTTTTTCTAGTTTAAAAATTTCATTTGCCTCTCCGAGCAAATGCCAAAGTGCCTTGGCCTCCGACTTTTTACGGATGACGGTGAGCACTCTCACTGCGTTTGGGAAATTTCGGGGATCTTCAATCGATTTGCCACCTACTTCTTTGAAATTGAGTAGTTTTTTAATTTCAGGCATTCTATGATTTTTGGCGGCGCTTTTCTGAAATTCAGTTGCTATGCATAGTTCGGTACCATGTAAGAGCGCCGCCTTTTTTCTGCTTTTGTCAAGGGATGGGCTCCTCGGTCTTTTTTGAGGAGTAGGGGTTGGTGGAGGTGGCATATCTTCCGTTGATGTGTGGGAAGGGGTACTACAACTCTGAGCTGAGGGTGAGGCAGGAGAATAAGTTTTCTTGGGGGATGCAGGGGGAGTATTTTTAGGGGTGTTCTGTGGCGAGACAAACGGAGAAGGTTTGGGGGATGGCGTACGTCTTTTAACAAGGCTTAGAGGAATTAGTTTATATGACCTGTCCTTTAGGGGGCCAGTAACTGGAGGAGGCATTTTATTTGGGGTCGGGCGATTTTTTGCTTGAGAGGGAGAGCTAATGGGGTTCGTTTTTGCTTCTTTAGGATAGGGATGGTGACTTGGGCCCGGCTTAGGAGCGGGAATTTTGGTGGGCGACTGTGATTTCGAAGGGTTTTTTTCTTTATCTATCTTGTTTTTTAGTTCCTTAATTTCTATATATTTATCCTTGGATAGCATGGCTTCCTCTCTCATTTTATCTAAGGATTCACGACCGGGCGTTTTTTTACCGGTCACCAAGATCCATTCATTTTCCTCACTATCGTCATCTTCCTCTCTTTCGTCATTTTCATCTCTTTCGTTGGGTTTGGTCAGATCCGGTAATACAGGGTAGTTTTCTGTTGACTTCGGTGGGTGGGGGGGACTTAACGGCCACCCCACTCTTTGGGTCAGAGGAACCCCTAGATGTTGGCCCACTCGAGTTTTGATTACTGTTGGTTTTGGTTTTCTTAGGGGACAGTCGAAGGTGAGGTGCCCTACCTCTTCGCAAGTCCAACAAATCGGCTTCCTTCCTGCCACAATTATCGGAAGCCTGTCTTCGCCTATTTTAATAAAATGGGGCATGGTGTCAAATCCGGACTTGTTTAGATAAATTTCAAAGTTCCAAATCCCAGCGCATTCGTCCCAATTAACTTACGTGATTTGACCAAATTGAAGCAGAAATGCTCCAAGATGTTCCCCATCCACGTGGAATGGCACGTTGAAGATGGTTACTGCCGTTCTACGCTTCCCCATGTATTCGGTCCTTAAAATAAAATCTTGAGTAATTATTTCCGTTTGGGACAATTTTAGGCAAGTCTCCTCATTGGGAAATAAGGTGTTCCATGTATTGTAACCTTTAGTTTGAATAATTCTTTGCGGTTTAAATCCGGCCGTTGCCAATAATTTGCAGATTAAATCCGCCGTCGCTCTGATGGTTTTCTTGATTCTTTTGTCAAAGACGAACATAATCACACTTCGCTTTTTAATCTCTTCCAGATTAGGTATATCCACTAGAAGGCCGTCGTTTGTCACCAAGTGAGCACATTTTTGGGCTTTTTCAATGAATTGATCTATATCAATTACTATTTTGGAGGGTCTAACACATTCAGTGTTAACATTGGTTTCCATTTGGTCGTTTGGCTTAGAGCTCGTAGCTGCCGCCATGATAAAAAAAAACACAGGGGGGGGGGGGTAATAAGTGGGGGAGAAAAAAAACTAATACTATGGTGTAACAATAAAAGTCAATAACAACAACAGGAACAAATAACGGGAAATAACAACAATAGTCCAACAGAGAGAAAAAAACGCGAATAGAGAACAAAAACAAAAAAATAAATAAATAAACACACCTTCAAACTTGCCAAAAAAAAATCGTATATCGTAAAGAAAATCCAGTAACAACGTTTCTCGCTCACTTCAAAAACAGACCAATGAGGTAAAACTTAATACGCGTGCGTGCTGCACGGAACTTTATTGAGAACTAAACACATAACGTTCGAATACAATTTGGCGCCTAATTTCGGCACTATTTACATGTCACGTGTAAGCAGAGCGTAGTTATTCCATCACGTGATATTAAGTCACTGACCTCGTCACTACTCGACCAGCTTGGCCTTTTGGCTAAGATCAAAGTGTAGTATCTGTTCCGATGTAAACTGCACCACATAGAGTGGTATATTCTTGGCCTTCGGGGCTTGATTTACGTCGGTCTATGGGTCTGTCCTGTGCAGTTCTAGGAGGTCAACCCTCCCAGGCTTCGCCTCCCCTCTTGGGGAGGAGTAAGTTTATTGCTTATTGCCTGAGGCGCCCCTGCCGGGGAATGCCGACGGGGCTGCCCAGGCAATTTTTAAACCCCACTTTCCCGACCCGACCTTGGGTGACATCTTACTCATGGGAGTAAGATAAAAACTGGCCTTGTGCCTAACTCCTGGAGAGGAGTTAATCAATATTCTGGGGTCACTGTTGACCAATGGTTCGGCTCATCCACAAACTGCAGATACCATTTTGACGACGTTAGTTTTTGCAAGATGGTTGTCACTATCTTCTCACATACAGCGCCTGGTATTCCCAAATGGTCACCCATTTGGTACTGACAAGACTCAACGTCGCTTAACTTCGGTGATCTAATGAGAACCGGTGTGTCAACGTGATTATATTGTACACCAATCTAATCAATGTAAATTTGATGTACATCTAATCATAAATTTAAAAGACAACCATTAAATGTTAATCAAATATACGAGGGAGCTAATGATGACCTAAACTTTCATGTTTTAATTGCACCCAAATATGGGTACACACCTACTTCTACTGCTGTAAGTAGGTGTGGGACGTAATGGGTGAACATTTCAGATTCATGCGAGTAGTATTTTTTTGTGTTCATTTATACATAAATAACACTAAACAATCAAACATTCTGAATTTTGCAAAATTTTCAAAATGTTTGATTGTTTAGTGTTATTTATGTATAAATGAACATTAAAAAATACTACTCGCATGAATCTGAAATTTTCACCCATTACGTCCCTACTGTAAGTTACTTCTTACCGATGGGAATGGTTAACACTATGGTTTTAGTAAACGAATGATAAACCATTAGAAAACATCTGATGAGCTCCGTTCCAAAGGCGAAATAAAGTATAATGCAAATGGCTTAAAATGTTGGTTTGAGTTTTCGAGTTTTCTCTTCTTAACTATATATATATATATATATATATATATATATATATATATATATATATATATATATATAAATGTTTAATGAAAAATGTAGTATATCTAAGTACAGTTTTCCCAGAGAATGATCCTAATTTGATAAAATTCTACATAGGGGGTACTAGTACTGATTTTAAGGATAGGTATAGAAACCATAAATGCTCATTTAACAACATAGATACTGATAGAAAAGGCACTTCATTATCTAGATATATTTTATCTCTAAAAAGAAATGGCATAGTTCCTGTAGTGAAATGGAGTATTTTAAAAAAGGCACCAGTACCTATACTAAATAACCCTACCTGTTTTCTGTGTTTAAATGAAAAACTGGCAATAGTTTTGTTTCCTAATAAGAATGCTCTACTAAACCAAAGGGACGAAGTGGGTTACAATTGCAGGCACTTCAAAAAGTTCACCTTAGATAAGTATTATGAGAACGATGTAAACATAACTTTAAAATAAATAAATAAATAAAAGAATAAATAAATAAATAGAAATAAAAAATAAAAATAAATA
>OY744523.1:132299687-132309687 GCA_963556195.1 Sepiola atlantica
TATTCAGAACATTTATCCCATAGACAGTTCCAATATTCCTTGTAGCTTCTGCAGCTGAGTTTCCTTTTTTGAATTCATAGAGCATGCAATGTCTCAGATGCTCCTCACTAATATCCATTTTTTGACGGCTGAGACCATTAAACTTAATATTTTCCAACTAATTACTATATTTGAAAGGCAAAGCAAGATATTAAGACACCAATTCACCAAAAATCTAGAACTGTTTACAACTTAGGAGGCTGCAAAGTGATGAAGTAAAAAACACGACATTACTTTCTTTCCAACCTGATAATTTACTTCTGGCTTTAGTAAAGTGTCAAATATCGCTGAGATGTCGAACAGATACTACACTTTGATCTTAGCCAAAAAGCCACGGAACCATGAAAAATATTTTTTGTGACTAGGCATATTTAAATTTAAAAAAAATTAATTAAATTGGAATATTTTTTAATGGACGGTGTAGTGTAGTATCGGTTCTGTTGTAATAAGACTGTCCTCCCAGGAATTATCTCCTCCGTTTTTAAGGGTGTGTAGGGGGGAATTCTCCCAGAATGAAAAATCCCCAAGACTCGATTTAGTCAGAATATCTTTTAAGGGAGGGGGGTTAGTGTAGTATCGGTTCTGTTCTCATAAGACAGTCCACGCAAGAATGAATATATGTTCGTTCACCATAGCTAAGGAAGAACGATAACTCAAGTTTATAATAAACATGTCTTTTTAACTAGAAAATCATGAAAGTTATCGTTCTTCCTTAGCCAGCATATTCATCTTTGTTTATAAAAATAGCGACTATATTTTTCCAGACAATTTTCATTTCGGCGTTCCACGTGGACAATGAAACTTGACATGGTTTTTAATGTTATCTAAATAAATGATTGCAAAAGTTTTTTCCACCCATTCTATCTATATTGACATTAAAACGGTTTATGCTTATTTAATTATCTGTAGTATATTTTCATTCGTCATGATACATTCCTCCCAGGCATTACCTCCTTTTCTGGCGGAAGGCCGTGCAGTATACATTTGTTCCTCGCGATGCCATTTCCTCAAGATTACTAGTTTTGTGTGTGCGGAGAGTTAGTGTACTATCTATTCTATTGTCATGATATCATCCTCACAGGCATTAACCCCTCCTTTTTTTTGGGGGGGGGGGGTTCAGTGTATGTAGTTCGTTCATCATGATATCATCCTCTCAGCCTCTCATTTGCATATTTATTTATTTTTAAGTTTCTAATAAATTAATATTTTCTAATCTGTTGATAATTAAATACATACGTTTATTATTTTTTTAATAAATTTGTTGCTGTTGTTATTGTTGTTGTTGTTATTGTTGTTGTTGTTGTTGTTGTTGTTGCTGTTCCTATTTACTTCCTCTCACGAGAGCAGGGTTAAGAATAATGTCAATATTTAACGTGGGGAGAATCAAGCTACCCCAAAATGGGCACTCTGAATTGGAACAAAAAGTTCAATTGCCTCGGTCTAGAAGGATTTCTCCTTCACTGACAGATAACATAAAAACTAAGTACAGATTTCGTACTAATACTACATTTTGCTCCTAGCCAAAAGACTAAGGAGTTAACATGTCGTTAGTGATGATGATGATGATGATGATGATGATGATGATGATGATGATGATGATGATGATGATGATGAATTAAAAATTTCTCATAGAAAAGAAATACACCTCCTTTAATCTTTCTAAATTACAAAAAAAAAAAAATATTCTTCTTTACTATTCTTTATGTATTTTTTCTTTCTTTTATAATAAAGGTGAAAAGTACAAAGTACCCATTTCGAATGACTCAGTAATATAAAAGTCGAGTATTTGACCAATCGACGTTGCAATCTTATATTTATTCATTTCATTATGTAACTAGTTTTAATGGGGAATTCATTTTAATTTTTATGCTGAAACAAAATAAAATTTATCAACGTTGAATATCTTAAAGACCATATCAATTGACCTTTTTGTTGTTTTTTCCAAAAAAACAAAATTTGACGATGTTCATGCACAGTATATTTCCCCCATATTAGAATATATAAAATAACACTACGACAATCACCATTTTAAAAAAATCTCCTCTAAATTACCAGAATGTCAAATGAAAATTACTTCTTTGGTTTCTGTAAAGACTACAGCGTCAGTAATTGCCACCCGGAGGGCGGGTAGTTTTTGCTAGTATATATATATAAGTAAAAGATGAGAATAAATATTGTAAAAATATAATATCTATTACGTCCTCAGTTGTTCAAAACAAGGTGTTTCAAATAAAAGAGATTTATTTTTCCTTCCTTCGTCGACTACATAAAATACGACCGGGTTTCGAATCAGAGTTGGAAGCACTCGACCGTTTCTAATCACACTATGAGCCGTGATACGACTGTTGATGGACTATGTAAATTCTCTTTTGTTTTAATTTTCTTATCTTTTTGTTTTTTGCTGGGGATGGGGCATCTTACCGGATGCCAGACATTTACCCGCTAGTTCAGACATTCCAGCCAAGAGATCTTTTAATGATTCTAACCGTCCCTTTAGAAGCAATAGTTTGTATCTCTCTTGCAATTGGTTCACGTAGGTAGTTTTTGGAATTGTTTTTCATGGTCCTGTTAGTTCTATAATTACTAGAATAATAGAGATCTACCTGAGATTCCAGTTTATAAATATTTTTATTTTTATTTTACTTCAGTCGAAGTTCTCAGAAATCAAAGGAGCCCCTTTTCTGGGGCTAACACTTGCTCTCTATATGAGATACATAGATATTCGAATATTCCATTAAAGGTCAAGCGTTCAGTTAGTAAAGAAGTGAAGAAGATTAATTTTCCTCACTCAAATTGACCAGTTAAGTATGTTATAGTATATCTTTCTGTGGTCTCTTCGTCTTACCGGATTCCAGGACAATAATTCATCTAGTCTGGTGGAGTATCTAGCTACGTGCTGTTACTTGAGGTAACATTACGTGAAGAAGGTGTACCATTCCTCGTATGACCCAGTGTATAGATAAATACTATGTTATTTTGAATATTTGGTCAGAGTTTACTTGTAGGGTGAAGTATCCTCATGGCAGGTTGTCTTGACAAACCCTTTTACAGAGAGACCGAAGACACTCCAGGGTAGTGTCTTGTAGGTAATTCAAACTCTCCTAAAATATATATGGGTGTGTGTGTGTGATAAACAAAAATACTTAAAGACTCGTTAAACGCTTTGTTTGGGCATACTTTTGAGTGCAACTATAGTTTTAATTTGAAAGAAGATAACATGAAACTATACACAATTGTACACAATAATGACTCATGTGAGAACTCCTAGTGAGTAAGAAATAATAAGAGTACTAATTGCCACGTGCTGAAACTCCTTCATGCATTTACTGACATGCCTCTCCCCATGAAGTGCCGTATGGCAATAGTGATCAGATAACAGCGATAAGAATCTTTCAAGTCTGTTTTGTTTATTGATTAATGATAAAAAAAAGGCTTTTGAAGAGGACGACTTTCTGTCTGTATTATGTTGAGAGCTGTTGTGTTATTGCTACAACTCCAACCAATATTTTTTAAGTTATTTGTAATTATTTTTATATTTAGTAGTAGCAGTAGCAGCAATAGCAGCAGCAGTAGCAGAACCAGTAGTAGTAGTAGTAGTAGTAGTAGTAGTTTGATATCTATGTTATTCGTGTCAGATTTGGCAAAGATTATGTCTAATTTATTTATCTACCTCCCACAAGATAAGATGTGACACAAGGTCGGGAAAGTGGGATTAGCTAAGCCAGCGCTCGAGAGGTGAGCACTCTGGCCATTTAAAAATTGCCTGGGTAGCCCCGTTGGCATTCCCCGGTAGAGGCGCCTCAGACAGTAAGCAATAAACTTACTCCTCCCCAAAGATGGGAGGCAAAGCTTGGGAGGGTGCACCTCCTAGAACTGCACAGGACCGGCAACCCCCAATAGACCGGTGTAAATCCAGACCCAAAGGCCCGGACAATAACGGTCTATTAGGCGGGATGTCTAATGTCTCTGGATTATTTAGATAAGGACCATGGCGTAACGGCTAGAGGCGTTGATTAACAATCAGTTCTAAATGACAGTATTCTGGAGGTTGAAGGTTCAATCCTTACTACAGGCTATTATAACTAAGAATAACGTAAAATAATTAATGTTTCTACCCAATCATGGTTGATGGAACGAGAACAATCTATCCCTGTGGATTAAATCAAGGGTTCAGTCTTGAAATTCTGTATAGGTTCCCGGGTTCGACATATTCCCAAGTTCCAAAAAGATGTACCTGAAGAATGTCAGAGGTTACATCGGCCGAAACGTTGTTGAAGAAAAACCAAGCAACCTAGATGAAAATAGTAGTCCGAATAATACAAATTATGTCTTATATTATGGTGTTCGGAAAATAATGACTTGTTTTAGAAATATACATTTATGGATTAAGCTCAAACAGAAATCATTTATCGAGCTGATCGTCGGATACCGTTGAAATACTGACATCTAGTGTCCCTATTTACTCGCCTCCCTATGAGAGCAAAGTTAGACACAAGGTCGTTTTTTTAATGTGGGAAAAAATCTAGCTCACCAACAATAAAAAATGTCTCACGGTCTAGAAAGATTTCTCTGTCAATTACCTAGGACAGAAAACATGAAGTGTGAGTATCAGAACAGATACTACACTTTGCTCGTAACTAATGACATTTTGACGTATATTTTTTCCTAACAATTGCTTTCAAATGTACATTATCAAGAGTGGATGGCCGTCCTCTACCTTCTGCATATTTGAAGCTCTCAATATCACTACGGAATTTCATACTCTCTGATCAGTTGTAGACTCTTCTTATGCTTCGTTGATGTTGGCTGCTGCTTGGGAAGCGTTAGGATCGAGTATGAACTCAAAAGTATACGCATTTGTCCCTTTTTTCAGCTTCGTTGTTAAAGGCGTAAAAATTGTATTTCAAAGGAAATTATGGGACATTTATAAAAGCGTGCATATCAAGTATTAAGCGCGTAAACTGTAATATAAAACACTGCAAAACAAGCCACACGTGCGTGGTCCCCCTCTGTATGTGACTCGATGTGGCGAGTGTAAAATGCTATAAATTTGGGCAATTTGGGGCATTTTTGACTCCCCCCTTTGACCCCCTGGGAGAGCGAACCAAAATTTTTCTGAGGTCAATGATGCTCATTTTATATCCAGAACAATTGCCTCTACATTTTGGCCAAGTTTCAAAAAAATTGAATGGATGGATCAAACGTTATGGGAGAAAAGGGTCATTTTTTGCCATTTTGGAGGCTTTTGACCCCCTGGGGGCGCGAACCAGATTTTTTCCAAGGTCAGCGATACTTATTTTCTATTAAGAACAATTGCCTCCACATTTTGGCCAAGTTTCAGAGAAATTGAATGGATGGATGAAAAGTTATGGGGCAAAAAATGTCATTTTTTGCCATTTTGGGGCCTTTTGACCCCCTGGGAGCTAACCAGATATTTTTCAAAAATCGGAGAATGTCACTTTCTAACCTGACCAAAGTTACAACCTCATGCAAAATTTCAGGGAAATTCAATGGATGGTTGCGGAGAAAAATCCGGACGGACGGACATGCCTCAAAACATAAGTCCCCCGATTTTATAAATCGGGGGACCAATTAGTAACCTAAACCAATGTTTTTTTTTTTTAAAGCTAGTAAAAAAATCGGCCAGTATTTGCCGAATGGGAGTCGTTATAGCTTTTATTATTACCAAGGATGTTTCATGCTAACTTTCGTGCAATTCGGTCAAGTAGTTCTGAAGCCTATACGTGACAAACAGATGGACAAAAAATATTATGCATTAAATTTGTTGTTTATTATTAAAATCATATGTGTGGAGGTCTGTCTGCCTGATGTGGTCATTCACTCTGGACGAGTTGAGTCAGCTTCCTTCGATGGAGGAAAGTTTCTAGGGAATATTAAATTCACAAACGGCTCCCAGTCGCATGTATATCTCGATTTTGACGACGTTAGTTTTTGCAGTTGTTTTTCTTCTTTCTTTTTTTTGCGAGGAGATGTCATCTTCTTCCCACGTACAAGTGCCTGGTATTCCTAAATGGGCACTCATCTAGTACTGACCAGGCTCAATGTCGTTTAACTTCGGTGGTCTAAGGAGAACCAGTGACTATCAGGGCGAATTGACGACTCTGCGTTCCGTGTTTGAATTCTGCCGGATCTGTAGCACCGCTTTCATTGTGGATGTCGGCAACCTTCACGTGATCACTACTGGGAGTGCCCAATCCTAAAAAGGAATCGGGCAAACCAATGGCAACGACATACTGATTTATGTAAAAAGAAGAAAGTCAGCTGTCAAATCATGAGTGGGTGAAAGAGTATGATTTTTATTTACTAATGAGTCACCACTTATCAAGGCCAAAAACCACTTGAGGATGAGGGTTAACGAGATGGATGGATTGTTAGTTGAATGATGAAGAATAATATTAAAGGATTGAGATGGAATGGACTAAGATCGATTACTTATCGAGACGGTTTATGACAAGTATTTGTTGACATTGGATTTGAAGACGACCATGTTGTAGTCTGTAGGGAAGCAGTCTCGCGGTAATGTGCTCTATGGACGGAAAGTTCTCGAAAAGAAATTCTGTTCATGGAAATTCTGCTTGACGCTAGGTACACAGCGGACCGTCACCAAAAAGAAAAAAGAAAGAAAGAAAAAAAACTTTGCTTGTAGAAAATGAACTTTGAACATTTGATAAACAGATTACCTTGAACGACCGATATAAAAGTAAGCTGCGCTCGTTATGAACGTCATTTCATTTTTGACCGGCGGGTAGGAAAAAAAAAAAAAAAAAAAACGCAGCCGAACGAAAGATCCTACTTCTCGCCTCTCTTTCCCTCTCTCTCTCTCTCTCTCTCTACGTTCCGCAGTCGCTAATTTTACGAACTGGCTCATCTAGAAAGTTTCGTTTTTATCGCTACCTTATTATTAGCAGCTGATTAACTCTCTCTCTCTCTCTCTCTCTCTCTCTCTCTCTCTCTCTCTCTCTCTCTCTCTCTCCTTCTAATTATTTTCCGTTTCCATCCCCGGTTGTCCTTGCCAAGTGCATGTTTATTCCCCCCCCCCTGTACTTTAAAAGGACAGCGAAGCGACAAAATTGACAAAAAAAAAAAAAAAAAAAATTGTGATTGTTAAAACTGAAATACGTCACTGAACGAAAGAGAACTACTTGTGTTGCGTGACGTAATAGAAACTAACTGGACTGTGTTATACGTCACATTAAAATTATAAACTGCAAAACTTATTTAAAAGAAAAAGAACTACAATTCGACTCCTATTCGAATATTACAGTTGCTATTGCTGTTACCACTTCTCTAGTGCATCGGCTACTGATTCTCAACTGCAGCTGCTGGTTCAGGTTATTGAGTTTTACCGAATAAGTGGTGAGAGACAACGAATTTATCCTGCACACTCCTACTCTCTCTCTCTCTCTCTCTCTCTCTCTCTCTCTCTCCTTCTCTCTTTTTTTTACATTTACGGCTGCTATTCGTACAAAGCAACACAACTAGAGAGACAAAGGAGGAGCGGTATCAGATAAACAGCTGGGCCTGAGCCGCATAAACACCCACCTGCAAAAAAGTCCTTCGTTCGTATTCGAGACAGTGATTTCCGTCAACAAAGGCATCGAACAATTTTTTTACTTAGCGTCGAAGCCGATCGCTCTTTTCATAGAGCTCGAAACTGCCAATCGATACAGCTCGGCTAAATAATAATAATTAAAAAATAATAATAATAATAATAAATATAATGGATGCTTCGGTTAGAGATCAAAAGGATGACGGCGTCACAACCACGACGGAACGAACTAAAAACGGTGTCAGAGAGAGGAGATCCACCGTCGAAAACGAGGAGAAGAAAGGCGAGACGCAACAACGCGACGGTGTTTCGTCGGGCGAAAGACACGAGAACTTGTACGTCGCGCTGAAGGAACTGCCGGCGTTTTCCGATCTCAACCGACAGGTTCAGGAGATCGTCAATCAAAGCACGTGGTGGGAGATTCGCGGCATCGACTGGGCGATGCTGCTCAGCGCGCTGGCGGTCACCTTTCTCTGTCTGCCGCTGATGCGAGTAAACAACTGGTCGGCCCTCCTGGCGGGCGGCGTCCTCAGCGGAATCGCCCACGCATCCTTAACTGTCAAAGGCGGACACCTGGCAACCCACGGTGTTCTTTCCGCGTCGCGCTTCTGGAACAAAATATGGACCCGTTTTTTTATCGAATTTCTCGGCAGCTACACCTCATACATGACACATGAATACCACATCAAGCTACACCATCCCCACACGAATATCATCGGTCTCGGTGACTCGAGCTCGTGGAAAGTGCCCAGTCTCTCTCGGATTCCGTATATGTTCGTGGCTCCGATGGCTCTTCCTATGGTCACTCCGTTTGTTGCCATCTCTCAGATGTGGGGCCTTTGGGAACCCCTGTTTCTCTATGCTTGCGTCGTGTTGTCCGGTTATATAGCCAACGTCTTGCTACTCGTTTACATCTCGCACTTCAGCGTGGCCGGCGCGATCGCCTTCATCATTCTGAACCGGGCCGTGATGATGATCCCGTATATTCATGTGAACATATTCCAGCACATCGGGCTTTCGATGTACTCGAAGGACGATCGGCCCACCCGTCTTTACCAGATGGCGACGGGCGTGCTTAATCTGAACAGGAACCCGCTACTCGACTATTGTTTTGGTCTGGGGATCAGCAACTGTCATGTCGAGCACCACCTTTTCCCAAAACTCTCAGACTACATGTGCCTGAAGGTCAAACCTGCTGTGTCGGCGTTCTTCAAAGAGCACAACCTTCCCTACCAGGAACGGAACTATTCGGAACGACTTCACTTATTCGTGGACAAATACGAAGAGCTGATGGTCAACGCACCAACCATACTTCACTTTGTGGGAATTCAGTAAAAAAACTACACAAGGTCATCGTTAAAGGAGTCTTTTTTTTTCACTTTATATAGATTAAAAAAAATGACGAAAAGTAAAACTAACATCCCATTGGACAAGGTAAAGTAGAAAGAAAATTCCATATCTTATATTTACGTAAATGCGAAACGTAACAAAAAGAAAAATATGTGTATACGAGTTTTCAAATATATACAGAAGCATTTCAGTAAAGTTCATAATACGTGTGCGTGTTTTTGTCTATGTGCGATTGCGTGTATGTGTTTATGTGTGTATACTGTGCTATATGTTTATGTTGTGATATGTGTGTGATATGCGTCTATGTGTGTATACTACAATAATATAAATAAGAATAAACATACTTTTTAAACGTAAACACTCACAAGTTATGAACAGTACATTAACAAATAAGAAACCTACAATTGTACATATGCAACTATATATATATATATATATATATATATATATATATATATATATATATATAATTTTTATTTATTCCTGTGTTTTCATGCATCCTGTCTCCACGAATTTCATTTCATGCTATATCGTGTATTTTATCCTCATATATATATATATATATATATATATATATATATATATATATATATATATATATATATATATATATATATGTGTGTGTGTGTGTGTGTGCGTGTGTATTTAAAAAGACATTTTAAGGACATTTTGCATTCCTATATGTCAACAAATTAGAAATAGATAGAAACATTTATACATTTTTACACTAATTTTTTTATACATGCATATATTATTATGATGATTATTATTATTATTATTATTATTATTATTATTATTATTATTATTATTATTATTATTATTGTTTTTGTTGTTGTTGTTGTTATTATTATCATTATTATTATAAATGTGAGTTATTCAACGCCTTTTTCCCTAAGTCTTTTTCTGATATACTTTAATACCACAAAATACATGCTAAAATAATATACTTTTGTTCTGGAATTGAGTTACGTTTGAAAAAAAAAATGTTTTAATTGTTCTTATTAGCCGTAATTTTTAATAAAAGTACAAGTCACTCATCTC
>OY744523.1:132314687-132319687 GCA_963556195.1 Sepiola atlantica
ATATATATATATATATATATATATATATATATATAAATAATAAAAGGTAATTAAATTTAAATTATCTATTTTATAATTTAAATTATATAGGTTCCACTAATTATTCAAGACCATAGAATTTAAAAATATAAGACCAACTATAATTCTAAAAGGATCAGAAATCAGAATACAATATTTTTCTTATGTTTATCTATAATACAAGATGAAGAAGGAATATTTATAGAAAAATAAAATAAATTATTTAAAACAGAAGATAAAAGTTAAGACAAATATTTAAAATATAACATAAGATTCTAATCTACATCATAGTTAAATAACCGACGACCAATTAACCAAAAAGAAAAGGAATATGCACTTCAGGAAAAGCATATCATCAGTGAAAAACGTATACATATTTAAGGTAGGTAGAAAAGAATTGTTTGTGTATAGGTAAGTATTTAAAAGTTTACAAGAACCAAGAAATTAAGGTGAGGGGTGTATAATGATAGGAGATGGCAAATCCGTAGAATCATAAATTAAAGATATAATTATTAAGGAGTCAACGCAATCTAAATTATAATTATCAGTTTAATTAGTAGATGATACTTCTCATAAAGAAATGAATTACATTTTGATAAAATAAAGTTATTACTAATTTATAGATTTTCCTAAATTAGTGGTTATCAAAGATTATTCTAAGTATATAATTCTTGCTATATATATACACCAACATATCAAACAAATTATAGAGGTATTTAACTTATAATACTTATTAAACACAATATGAGTAAAAATAAAGACCAGGAAAAATAGGAACAGCAAAACACGGAGAACAGCTATGTAAAAGATGCATAATTTATATTTATATTAAGCAAAAATTAATTAACACAAGGTCTAACCTGAGAAATCAAATCATAGAGGATATTAAAGAACCTAACTTAACATAAAGAGAATGGGAAAATTATGGAAGCTTTTTAACGACCTAAAAATAATTAAGGAACTTTAAAGTGGTTATATTTGTCTCAAATTTGATGCGAGCAATTAGATAATATCTCATCTCTTTTATTTAGTAAAGGATCCTTATATTTCATGATTAATAGGCTGTCATCCCTACATAGTGTACAGTATCTGTCCAAGGGTTTATAGGATCTCATTTTTTAAAATTAATTGTCATTTTAGTTTGAAGCCAATATTTTTATCTTTATGATTCTAAATATGAAAAACCAGAGATGTGTATTTGGAAAGGTGTCTGTTATAAAATGTATAGATGTGTCTAAAGATTCTATTTAGCAACAAGCCCTCCGTTGGAAGGTTGAACCTATGTAAACAGCTTTATTTGTATAAGAGTTAATTATACTAGGTCTATTATTGTTATTTAGTTCATTGATATCCACGATAATATTATCATTATTATTAGTAATACCTTCATTAGCATTTAGTTATCATTACTACTGTTGTCTTGAAAATTATCCTGTATTACATTACATTTGTAAATCATACTCTAATGTTTACAGGAGCCATTCAACGGGCATACATTTTTGTCCATACAATTACATTGAGGGTTATATTTATTTTCACTGAGTTAGAACCAATTATTCTTTGTTATAAGTTAGGAACAATAGAGAAAGATATTCTAATTGTGTTCCTATTGAAATGTTTGCGGTGCTCAAAAATTGTCTTAAATAATTTAAATATATATTTTAGAGATATTTGTTTGGACATTTTTACTGAAATGCTGGTTAAACCATACACAAGTGCGCCGTCTATTTTTACCATTTCTTGGTTAAGATTTAGATGGTTTCGAGTATTTTATAACCATATTGTTGAGTGATAGATCAATCTACTCGGCTATTCGTATTATTATTATTACTTGGGATGAATATTGGTTTCCTATTTATAGCCATGTTATAGGTGATAATGTTAGAATTGCAGCCTCTATTTTTTATTATCATAACTATTAATGTTGTGCTCACAAGACCTTAAATATTTAATGTTTTTGTCGTAACCTGAATTTCTTAATTTCGTTATAGAATTGGGAGTTAGCATCAAATATCTGTTCGTTAGATGAGATATTGGAAATTACTCTAGCTACATTTGGTACTATAGAATTATTAATAGGTATAGGATAGTTGGATTCTTTATGGACATAGTATAATATTTGGTTAAGTGTGTGAAAGGACTCATATGTATTAGTCAAAAGGGTCAGAGTTTGATCTAGGATATTTACTACTTTTCTGTTAATGTGGAAAGTAATTTTTAATCCAAAGTTTCTAAGATCATGCAATATTTTTTTTTGTTCTTTAGTTCTTTCATATACTCTATTGGTAGACCTTAATGTTAGAAGATCATATATATATATATATATATATATATATATATATATATATATATATATATATATATATATATATATATATATATATATAGTAATATGGGTTGGTCGTTCATTTAAAGCATTGTTGGATTTGTTAATAAAATTGAAAATATAAGTCATTAACAATGCAAGATTAATTTATTATTATTTTTTTTTACATTAATCTTATTAATTTCGGAATAAAATTCCATCATCAGAGGTGACCAGTATTGAGTCGTTTCTTTTCATAAAAAACAAGAATAAACAAACATTTCTTTGTTACTTAATAAACGTCTCTCCGCGTTGGTGGTGTTGGCGGTTATGATTCAAATTCCGGTGTCTAACGAAGAAGAGCGTGGCTCGCTCGTGTTGATAAGTAATATGGGTTGGTCGCTCATTTAAAGCATTGCTGGATTTGTTAATAAAATTGAAAATATAAGCCATATACAATATATATATATATTTTTATATATATATATATATATATATATATATATATATATATATATATATATATATATATATGTGTGTGGGGGATGCGTTGTTATATTACATACTCTACACTTAAGAGACTAATATGTATAGTATGTAAATAAAAAAGTATACTCTACTTTTGTTTTTACTATCGTGCACCCTGACACAAGATATATTATATATATATATATATATATATATATATATATATATATATATATATATATATATATATATATATATATATAACGTAAAATATAATAACACGAAATTACATAATTGTCGATGCAATAATTTATTTCAACCTTGCGGTTTTATTCAAGCATCTAACTTGACAATTACATTTTTGAGACTGATAGAAAACTGAATTTATCCTCGACACTTCGAACACAGTCAGAGAGAGTGGTAGTCGCAGCCAGTCTGACCACCACTCTCTCTGATTGTGTTCGAAGTGTCGAGGATAAATTCAGTTTTCTATCAGTCTCAAAAATGTAATTGTCAAGTTAGATGCTTGAATAAAACCGCAAGGTTGAAATAAATTATTGCATCGACAATCATGTAATTTCGTGTTATTATATTTTACGTTATTATTGCTCTGTTTACCACATTGAGCTCTCTTACCCGGATTTCTTCCTGGAATTATTCCATTATAACACGATATATATATATATATATATATATATATTATTATTATTTTTATTATTATTATTATTGTTATTGTTATTATTATTATTATTATTATTATTATTATTATTATTATTATTATTATTATTATTATTATTATTATACTAAAGCTGAGTTGATCTGTTTCCCTAAGCTTTTTTCCTATATATTTTAACCAAAATACATGCTAAAATATTCGTCAGTTTTAGGAGTTTGAGTTACGTTTGATAAACTTTCATTTTACTTGTTCTAATTAGCCGTAATTTGCAATTAACTCAGTAGGTGATCACTTTATTTCTAACTCTCTATCTATCACTTTCACCCTCTCCCACTGTATATTGTTTGATCCCCACTCTTATTGTACACGACGTCGTCATCTCTTTCAAACAAGCGATTTTTTTAAAAATCGCCCAATATCTTTAGTGAAACTGAGAACAACTCTTTAAAAAGAAAAAAAGAACAAACAAAAATAAACATAACGCGAAAATGTATCAAGGGGCATGAACTCCTATTTTCACAAATAGAACTTCTCAATTTGACTGAAAATAATAACCTTTTTTTTTAAATCGCTGATTTGAAACCGACGGCATCGTGCTGTTTTTGACTTGATATTCTGTAACACCATATATAAATTAATATTTGGCTCTATTTTAAATTTGAATTTTTGAAAAATTGTATTTTGATAATCGAGCACTTTGTTAGTATATATATATATATATATATATATATATATATATATATATATATATATATATATATATTGTATATATTTTTTTTTTATTCAAACATTATTGGCTACATATGTGCATACATGTTTGAGCTGCGATTTCATTAAAATCCAGCTTCTTCGGGTCATTTTTAAAACTGAACTTTTAATGAAATCGCAGCTGAAACATGCAGGCACACATGTAGCCAATAATGTTTGTATGAAAAAAAAATTATATATACTATAATACAGCTCTACCTGTTATTGAGCATTATTTTATAAGCACTCAAGTTTCATTGGATTAACACCTAGGAAACAACAACAATACCAGTACTATATATATATATATATATATATATATATATATATATATATATATATATATATATATATATATATATATATATAGTTAATTAAAATTGAAAATAAACAAATGGACAGTTACATACTTTACAAGTTTAATAATTTCAAGCAGTACAACAAGAGATAATATTAATAAGGATGTTGTCCGTCTGTCTGCGTGTTAGCGTGTCTGTCCGTCAATCAGTCACAGTTTATTTTAAACGTAATAAATACAGTGCGGAATTTGTCTCATTTCGAAATATCAGATATCTTAACTACCGTTAGAAATGGAAAATATTGCATCAATAGTAAATAATAAATTCCAACAAATAATGCGGTTGCCATTGTATAACATATCCAAACGAGAGTGATACGAGACATTCCATTTTCTTTACCAGATGACAACAAAGCTTAAGATAGTTGGAAGGTAAACACATTCTGAGCTTGAAACCAATGACACTGATATTTTCTGTACCAAATAAT
>OY744523.1:132324687-132367187 GCA_963556195.1 Sepiola atlantica
CAATTCCCATTTCGTTATTGTGAAGTTTTGGTGTTTTTTGTTGTTGTTGTTGTTGTTGTTGTTGTTGCATGGACACTTGTAGACTTTTTGTATGGAATTTCATTTTGATAATGTACGGTTCTCATTTACCAACAATACATTGACGACGGGAGATGTTTGGTTGCTATTTGAATTTATTTCCAGTATGTTTTGATTCATCTAGAAACGCCTGTTAGCTTTTCTTTGCTTCGAAACTGAGAATAAATCACAGTATGACATAACTTTTATCTGTAAATGTATTTATTTATAGTTAGAAAACAAATTTTGAAATAACTATTTAAAAATTTGAATATTGAGCTTCACTTTTGCTCTGGAATCTAATTTCCATAAGAATCAATATGATCTATTTAAATAACTGTTTTCTATATTATCAGACACACACACACACACACACACACATATATATATATATATATATATATATATATATATATATATATATATATATATATATATATATAACTCAATGGTTGTATGTATGTGTGTTTGTGTGTGTGTGCCCTATAGAAAAAAATGTTAGAGAATCTAGATAAAATCTAAAAGTGTATTCTTATGTAAAATTAACCGAGAAAGATAATGGTAGTATTCCCGAATCTCTAAATGCACACTTAAGGGGGCTATGTGGTAGATTTCGTCTGGGGTGCAATTATTTTAGCTATTCAGTTTAATTTCAATTTAATTATGTATTAATTTAAATAGAAAACAATTATATTATTTAGTAATTTGTAAAAAAAACTGCTAATCATTCCCGAAAAAAAAAGCAAACTATTCCATAAAATTCAACCGGAAATGACATCTGAGGGAGGCTGCGGAGAGGGGTTCAAAATTAATAGACGGTAATTCTGAGGAAATTCCGGTACCGGCCTTGATTCTGTCGGTATGAGACGAGTTCTAGGAAGGAAGAGTTCTACTCTCCTACACTTTACCTTGATACTCATGTCATTCCTACAACTAATCCGGAAATGACGTCATATTGAGTTAAAGAGGAGCGTCTCTAAACTTTTAGTTCTTTGGTACGACAGGGGCGCGTCACTAAACTTTTAGTTCTTTTGTACTAAACTTTTAGAGAAGAATGAGATGGGAAAAGGAGAAAGAGAGGGTTGGGAGAGGAAGGGAAATAATGGGGACGAGGGAAATAGAGACGGATAGAGAAAGGAAGAGAGATTGAAGTTTTTATATAAAGATGTTACACACACTATTTAATTTCTACTACTTTGTTTTTTTTTATCGCCCCGGGCAACGCCGGGTAGCCCTACTAGTATATATATATATATATATATATATATCTATATATATATATATATATCAAGGGAGGCGCGAGAGCGCTCTATCCCTTAATAGACTTCAAAAATGGCCTATGCTAGAAATCTCATTTCTTTGATCAATCATAACTCAAAAACCAATAAACCAAATTAGTTAAAACTTTGCACAAATTTTTTTTTTTTTGATAGGTTCTATAAGTGCGTAGAATTTCAACATCATTAGTCAAGGCAACCCAGAGATCCAGAAAGGTCAGGCATGATTTTGTGTTATCCGTGTGTACGTATGTGCCACCCTGTATCTCATCAACTATTTGATGGATTCAGCTGATTTTTGGCAGAGATAGAGATTCTAGGGTCTAGTTGATGGCATTTTAATTTCACTTTACCATATACCTTAGTTTTCAAAAAAATTCCAAAAAACTTTTAAAATGACCATTGTATTGAGGCATAGCCTTTACAAAAGTAGTGGCATTCCATGAAAAATGCCAGTATATTGAAATCATATGCCCTTAATAGGGGTAAGATGAAAATTCATATAGACTAAATGTACAAAAGCAAGGAAATTCCCAAATTTTTACACTTTTATTGTCATTAAGGGTATGCTAGCACAATAGGGCTATGTATTTTACTGGTAGGAATTTTTCTTCAGCGCACCTCACACACTTCATCCACTCATGCATAGAGATTTATACTGTAGTGATGTGATAATGAAATGGTTTGGTTGATATGTAGTCATACCCTTAATTAATGACAATAAAAGTGTAAAAATTTGGGATTATGAATTTTCATCTTAACCCTATTAAGGGCATATGATTTCAGCATACTGGCATTTATCATGGAATATATATATATATATATATATATATATATATATATATATATACTACTGCTTGACCCGACTCGGAGTTGTCCGGGAGTATTTGTTCTTTAAGGGAGATGACGGTGGTTAAGTGGTTAACGACACGAACTGACGCCATGGGTGTGGCAACCACTACATGGTCCCCCCTGCAAGAATGCCAACAACAGAATCAAGCGGGTCAAGAAAGTTATACCATGTTGATTCTTACGAAATTGCTATTTGTACTTTTATTTTACGCAGACCCCACAATATTACTGTAAACCCCAAACGAATAAATAAAAATAAACCATATTGGAAAAAAAAATAATTAAGAGATGGAACTCCACGCTTTATTCTCGACATGTGTGTAAAACGAACGCGCACATATCCAAGGCAATGGCTGAATCCTTGGAAAATGACCTTCAGTCTGTAGTGGGGCTACAAATGGATGGTAACGTTATGACATCCGGTCTCCTTGCTTGGATGAGTTTATCGGTTTGTCCCAGAGGATTTTGCTATCTTCCTTTTTCAGTACTGTCTCCGATTTGTGTATCATTTGTCAGCATGTTTAAAATGCAGTCGTTTACATAGTTTCCAGTATACTGCCTTCACCGCGCAATTGTGTATGTATTTGTATTCTTTGGGGGCTAGTTTCCAATCTACTCTTTCATTTCTGTTGATTTGATTGTGTCTGCTTCCAAAACTCCCAAATATTTATAGCTGTCTTGTTCATCTAGCGCCCTCATCTGCTCTTGGTTGGGTAGTTCCATGCCCTCAGTCGTCTCCAGCTTTCCTTTTTTAATCTCTAGCAATGCACACTTTTCCATTCCGAATTCCATTTGAATGTCCTGACTGAAGATTCTGGTCGTATTTATCAGCTTTTTCATTTCCTTTTTGCTTTTTGCAAATAGCTTCAGGTCGTCCATGTACATGAGATGGTTTATTCGTTGTTCTCTGCCTGTGAACTTGTATCCGGCATCACATTTCCTGAGTATGTAGTTGAGTGGCATCATGGCTATGATAAACAGTAGTGGTGATAGGGAGTCTCCTTGGAAAATGCCTCTCTGTATTTTTATCTCCGTCAAGTATTGTCCTCCAGCTGTCAGTTCTAATCTCCATGTTTCCGGGTATCTTGTACATTTTTAAACATTCAATTATCCATGCTTGAGGGATTCTGTCGTACATTTTCTTGTAGTCAATCCATGCCATAGATATGTTCTTTTTCTTGCTTTTAACTTCTTTCAGGATCTTTTGATCTATATATAAGAGATCATGCGTCCCTCTTTTCCCTTTCTGGCATCCTTTTTTACGTCGGGAAGTAGTCCACGACTGTTCAGGGAATGGTAAATTTGCTCTAAGTTGTGCCGTTAGGATTTTCCACATTGTCGGTAAACAGGTTATTGGTCTGTAATTGCTTGGGGTCGTTCCCTTCTTGGCGTCTTTTTGTATGAGTGTTGTCCTTCCTTTGGTCATCCACTCTGGTATGTCTGTTTTATGGATACATCCTCTCAGTTTCTGTGCTAGCCTTTCATGTAGGGTCGTGAATTTTTTGAACCAGTACGCATGTATTCCATTGTGACCTGGTGCTTTCCAGTTTGCCATTTTCTTTAGTGTTGTCTTAATAGTTTCTTCATTAATTTCTGTTTCCATTCCTTCTTCAATTTCTAGAAGTTTATCTTTCATGTCTTTCAGCCATTTAGCATTTTTGTTGTGATCTTTAGCCTTTTTCCATACATTGCTCCAGAAATGTTTTGTTTGTGTCGGGTCCGGTTGTTCTGTTGTTGTTCTTTCTCCGTTTACGTTTTTGTAAAACTGACTTTCATTGTTTTCAAAGGTCCTGTTCTGTTTGTACTGTTCCGCTTTGTATCTGTATCGTCTCAATCTTGCTTCTTTTGCTGCTATCTTTTGTTTTAGTTCTTCATGTTTCCTATTTAGTCTTTCCTTGCGATTCGGATTTCTGCTCTTCCATCGTTTACTGTTCTCCTTCATCCTAGTTACAGTTTTAGCTTTCTTTTTGAAGTTTGGTGATCTGGGTTTCCAGTTTGATCTCCCATCCAGATTTCGTCTGTCCATTCTTTTGGTCAGTCTTCTTTTCCCTTTTTAGTTTCATACTTATTGATTTTGCCCCCGCATATATCAAGTTGTTTAGATCTGTGATAGTGTCTGTTGGGATGTACGTGAGTACTCTGTTTACTTTCTCTGTTTCAACTTTTAACTTCTTCCTGTCTTCGTTCCTTAGGGATGGAAGTTTTGTTTTGTTCTCGGACATTAATCGTTTGATGTTTTCCACTTCTCTTGCTTCTTCCTCAGATAGTTCTATAGTTTCGTCGTCTTCGCCTTCTTCGGTTTCTGTATTTATGTTTTTCCCGTCTTTTTCCTGGGAGTTTTCGTCAAGTGGTGTGTCTTGATCTGTCACGCCATTTATCTTTTGTTTAATTTCCGTTAATTCCATCTCCGAGAACCACCCTCTCTTGAGTATCTGTCTTGCTTGATCTGGTATCCTTTGTGCCGTTGTATGGTAGTCAGTAGAAATGTCCCATAGATCTTTCATTCGTTTCCGATATTCTCTTTCTGCGGGGTAGTGGCTTTTGTAGTAGCATTCCATTACCAGTCTGATTATTATTATTATTATTATTATTATTATTATTATTATTATTATTATTATTATTATTATTTACTCACTGGGAGTTTTCACACAAGTCATTATCAGTGATTGCTCACTGACAACAATTAGTGGTGTTCACTGAAGTCTGAGTGACAACAAGTCTTCCCAGATATAATTTTATCATTATAAAATGATAAAATAACAAAATAATAAATAAATGTTGAAAAAAGCTTTTCACAAATGTTGGTAGCCTTACTCCTTTACACATATATATATATATATATATATATATATATATATATATATATATATATATATACATAATTAGTATTTCATGTAACCACATAAAATTTTATAAGAAGATATAATTATTTATGTATCAATTTTCAGTATTTACTTCAACAGTGCTCGATATGAAAGTAGAGCTAGGTAATAAGCTATGAAAATATATTTATGGCAATTAAGCTACACAGAGGCTCCCGCGTTTCATCCTCGGGGAGGGAGGGATCTTCAGGTTAAAATGCATTTTAGCCTGAAGATTCTCCCCCACCCCAGAGATGAAACGCGGGAGTTTCTGTGTAGCTTAATTGCTATAAATATATTTTCATAGCTTACTATATATATATATATATATATATATATATATATATATATATATATATATATATATATATATATAAAGAAAGACAGCTAGATATCTCTGTGTGTATATATATATGAAGAAAGACAGCTATAAATATAGATAATATTGATATAGATAAACATGTGTGTGTGAATAAATGCGAAAGTTTAGACCATTTCTTGCACTAACAGTGAAGTCAAAATGCTCGATTTTAAGTTAATTCACTACACCATTTGTTTTGTATATTGCTAATGTATATGCGATATCAGGCATAAAGTTAATTAATTTCAATATTCGTTTCGAAAAAGATATTTTATAAATTACCTATTTCTAATGGGTTTTTTTATTCAATGATTGTTTTTATTTTAATATAACAAATAGTTTAGTTTTGCAATATTGTTTTATTTCCGCAAACAAATATTTAGCATAACGAGTCCAACTTGATTTTCAACAAGTTGCGATCTATTTCTAAATTGCAAGTAAAAAGACAAATTGATTTCTTCTTTCTTTTCCTTTCTTTACGGTCAGCTTTAAAAGATAAATAAATTTGTATCGAATTTACCACAATGTTAATGTTTATCTATCTATATAAATAAATGAGAAATATTTTGTTTCATATTTACAACAAAATTATGAATGAAATGTTTATTACTTTAAATTAATGTTTTAAGTATTTCCAGTAACAAACTTTGCGATAGCGAGCCGGCAGCACCATCTAGTATATATATATATATATTTTTTTAACATATTTCAGCCCAAACAAGGCAGGCCGCCACTGTAGACGTTACTGAAAATTAGGGTGTAGGTTTTGAATGTCATCCTAAGTTGGGAGCTGTGCAGCGAGATGTCTGTTTACATTAGTTTTAAACCTCTGCATGTCGGTACAGTCGGGGAAACAGGGATCAGGCAGGGAGTTCCAGAGGCCGGCAGCACAAGGAAAGAAGCTATTGGAGTAGAAGGCTCTCCGGCATCTGGGGACATCCACAGTGAATGGATGGGAGTTTGCTGATTGACGAGTTGGTCTAGTGTATTTACGTCGAGGGGGCACCAGAGCAGCTAGTTCATCGGAGCACAATCCATTGAAGTACTTGTAAAACAAGCACAAGGATGCAACATTGCAGCGATGGGACAGGGGTTGGAGCTTCGTGGATAGTGAGGGACCTATTAAGTTGGCGACTCTTTTTTTAGACCTTGTCTAACAGGGAGAGACTAGTGGATGATGCACCAGCCCAGATGTGGCAACAATGTATGGGCGGATGGCGGCTTTGTAGAGATACAGGATAATGTCAGGTGTAAGGAGTTAACTATCACGGTAGAGAGCGCCCACCTTCTTTGCTGCAGCCTTGGCAATGTCTTCAATGTATTTGTTCCAATTCATGTTACTTGTGAAGGTTAGGCTGAGGAGTTTGAATGTTGAACTCTCAGGTAGAATGTTATTTGCCATGACAATCAGTAGTTGAACTGGTTTCTTGTAGTTATTGATGGACAGAAGCTTTGTCTTTGTGTTATTTGCCTTGACAATTGGTGGTTGGAGAGGTTTCTTGTAGTTATTGAAGGAAAGGAGCTTTGCCTTTGCGGCATTAAAAGTTACCAACCATTTATGACCCCAATCCACTATAGCTTGAAGGTCATTTTCTAAGGTTTCAGCCATTGTTTCAGATATGATCACGTCCGTTTTGCCCACATGACGAGAGTAAAGCGTGGTGTCATCAGCAAATATACCTATCTCAGACTCAATGTCATCAGAGAGGTCGTTTATGAAGAGCAGGAACAATAAAGGTCCAAGGATAAATCCCTGGGGTACAGCGGCATTTATGTCATGTTGCTTGGATGAACGGCCATCGAGGACAACCTGGATCTTTCTTTTGGTTAGAAAGGATCTAATTATATTAAATATTTGCCCAGTAAAACCATATGAGCATATTTTTAGAAGCCCTTTATGCCATATCTTGTCAAAGGCCTTGGATATATCGAGCACACTGCTTTAGCTTCACCTGCTTTGTCCAGTGTATGATATGATATATGCATTCAGAGATGACCGTTAGGATGTCTGCAGTAGATCGTGCTTGTCTAAATCCATGCTGACGGTTGGAAAGAAGTTTAGCATTAACTAAGTGCCGGGCTATCGCTAGATTGATTAAGGATTCAAAGATTTTAGCAAAGATCAGGAGTAGACTTTTCCAGCTATCTGAGAAGCAAGATTTAGCTAGGCATTTGTTGTAGAGTTTGGAAAGGACAGGGGCCAGTTCAGCAGAGCATTTCCTTTTTACTATTACAGGTAGAAGATCAGGCCCACAAGCTTTGGAGGTGTCAAAGCTTTCTATGATTTTTCTGACCTGGGATGGGGTGATATCCAAGTTTTCAAATGTGGCTTCGGACCGCAATGGGAATTTAGGGAGGGAGTGGTTTTCTGAGTTCAAAGTGGAGTTAGAGGCGAAACGCTGGGCAAGTAGTTCAGCCTTATTAGTTGCCGTGCAAACGACATCATTGTGGTTTGATAGTGGGGGAATCGTTGATTGTCCATTGTCCACCACACTATTGTAGATTTTCCAGAAATCACGAGTACCTAGTTTCTGTGACTGAATGTGTTTTCTGGTTATATCTGTATACATTCTCTTTGCTTCACCTATCACGGCCTTACAATTATTTCTTGACTCTATGAATTTCTGTCAATTATCAGCTGACTTATAGCGGCCGAATTTATGGAATGCTTGCTGCCTCTCAGCCATGGCTGCTGCACATTTCGAGGTGAACCATTAAGAAGAGTGGAGCTTGCTGGAGAATTTTCACATAGGGGACATAGGCTTCAATGCCGGCTTTGACCCATTCGATTAACTAATTTGCACACTGATCAGCAGGGAGTGACAAGGTTTCTATCCATGGGGCGTCGCTGATGTGATCTCTAATGGACTAAAAATCAGCCTGCTCGTAGTATCTCGTTGTTTTGAGCAACGGCTCATCAGCCTTTGGACGAGTTTTTAGGGTGATATAAATCATTACCACAATGTGATCAGCATTCCCAAGCGGGCTATGGGCTTTTGTCATACAAACCTCGGGCAGTGAGGTCAAGAACAGGTCTAGAAGTAAGGCTTGCTGATCTACTTGATCAGGGATTCAGGTCAGGAAATCAACAGTCTGAGAGAGAGAGTAAGCTAAGGAGAACTTATACGTAGATTTGCCCAATATATATATATATATATATATATTAATTAATTTTTATGTACATATAAAACGCGTCCATGGACACGTGTTCTTGGTTATCAGCCGTCATCAGTATGCTTCTTTACCGCTTAGGAAGTGGAAAAATACTAAGAAAAAAGCTATGCTTCTATCGCTAGTAAAAATAATAACAAATATATATATATATATAGTATGAAAATATATTTATGCAAATTAAGTTACATGAGGCGTCCGCGTTTCATCCCCGCAGGGAATCGTCAGGCTAAGTGCACTTTTTAAGTAAATACTGAAAATCTATACACAATATATCATATCAGCTTATAATATTATACGTGTATTCATGAAATAATAATTATATATATATAGAGAGAGAGAGAGAGAGAAAAAGAGATAGATAGATAGATAGATAGATAGATAGATAGATAGATAGATAGATAGATAGATAGATAGATAGATAGATTAGCCCGGTTGAAAACACTCATATATTTATCTACTCTATAAAATGATGTCTGCCGGGACTTCAGACCTAAATAGGATCACGTCCGACATATCGATATTTTATTCTGTCCAGCATGTATTTTACAATACCAAAATGCATTTGGATTCTGTCTGTTTGATCGATACGATAGTGAAAGTTTCAAATAATGACTCAAATAATCCAAGGGGTTAATTCATATTTTAACCTGCAAAGACTTATCTCCTCTCTGTATTATCTCGTCTCTATATTATTAATTATATTCAATAAAATAAGTTGGTAAAATTAATGGCATAGTCACAAAACAGATCGAAATTATTACATAGATATATAATAAATGATAATAAAACGCATTTAGCTTTAAGACTTTACTGCAGTTTTACAATCATCAAGAGTGTATTTGTAGCTCCTATCAATGTTAAAGACGAAATTGGAAGAAAGAGGAGCACCTACTCACTCGTTTGACGCGTTTTTTATAATTATTTACTTATTTTTTTGTGTATAATATTAGTTGTTAATTATTTGTTCACTAATGGACTATGCAACCAGTTAAATTTTATACATAAGTATTTTTGTTTACTTAATCTAGGCTTAACTAGCCAAGCAACTAGTTGTTTATGTATTTGCATTTATTTTATACATTAATTTGATTTTTGAAGTTTTACTCTAAACATAATTTACAGTTTTTTACCATTTATATGGCAACAAGAAACTCATTTTAAGAGTTCCCAATTGATATTAGAGCTAATATTTTTTGTGTTCATATATATTTAGATAATGTAGTAGTATTTGTGCATTTTTCTCTCCTGAGTGGCATGTAATGATTACACCTACACTTAAAATTATTCTCCATAGCTTCTATGCATACTTTTGTTTATATTATTATTTACTGCTGCTTTGTATATAACATTAGCTGTTAAACAGGTATTCATTAATGGGCAATTATTTTTATCCTACAATTACATTACATTGGTATTATTGTTATTATTATTATTATTATTATTATTATTATTATTATTATTATTATTATTAACACTAATAGTATTAACACTACTATTACTGTTACTATTATTTATTTTATTGTGTTTATTTATTATTGATTGCATATTATCCATGCAACAATAACTGAGCTTAATGATATTCCTAGCTTATTGCTTTTATCTATTATATGGAAGATTGCTTTACTTAAAAGTTGGATTAAAACAGAACACTAAAATTAATTTTACTGATTTTACTGCAGTTTCTTGGTTTTCCAATTCATCAGAAGGGTTGTTTAAGAACGTTATATAAACATCGTTTTTAGAGAATTGGAAAACCATGAAACTGCAATGAAATTAATTTGTTATTGTTGTTATAAAGCTCTATCTTTTTTACTATTGAGTCACCACTTATCAAGTCTAATAGCCATTAAGGTATAATGGTTAATAAGACGAAATGATTATCAGCAAAAATATGAGGAACACTATGGGAGTATTAACATTGATCAATGGTATGAACTGTATTTGATTATTTACGGGGCAGTTTAAGACAAGAAAATTCCTTACAAAAAAGTGCTGTCCATGGAAATTCTGCCAGACAAGGAGAAAGAAAGAAAAGTCTTTGTCCATTGTGCCAACGATACGAGTTTTTATGGTGTTTTCCAAGGAGGAACCAAAGATTGGAGCTCAGACGAGCACTTTCCATGGAAATAACAATAGAGTAGAGAGATACTAGCAACGTCTCTTCTGTGAGAAAAACTTGTAGGGAGGAGAAGAGATCATAGATTTCGTAGCCGATTTTGTACACTATCAAGACAATAAAGAGTGCTCCGTGCGGCACCTCCCCAGATGTGTCAGCAGTATTCCATCTGAGGATGTCTTTGATTCTTATATAGATAGAGGATTGCATCAGGGGTCAAGTACTTTCTGGAGTGGTAGAATGATCCAAGCATTTTTCCAGCGACCTTAGAAACAGACTTGATACACGTCTTCCATTTTAAGTCTGAATTTAAAATCAGTCTAAAGAGCTGATCAAAACAAGAGGCTTCTTTCATTTTTACAGGGATCCGAGCGTGAAAAGTGAAAGTGGAGATTTTAGAAGTGTTAAAAGTAACAAGCCACTTTTTTCTCCAAGTGCACCACATGCTCCAAGTCTGAAGAGAAAGAATCAGTGAGATCCTGATCCATAGCGCTCTTCAAGGTGCTGCCATAGACAGTCGTTTCGTCAGCATGGATGTCAACAAATGATCTCAGAATAGGATTTGGCAGATCGTTAATGAAGATCAGGAAAAGTGTTGGACACAGAATAGATCCTTGCAGCATGCCAGCATTCAAGCTATGTGTTTCTAACCGCTGCCTATCAACAACTACTTTTACAAACCTATCCGAGAGAAAGGATTCGACGGCTGTTAAGACATTGCCAGATATTCCAAAGCTAGCCAGTTTGTGAAGCAACCCTTTGTGCAGATCCTATCCAAGGCCTTTGATATGACAAGAGCTGTTACTCTAGAAACAAAGCCCCCGTCAAGAGATTAGATGATCCTATGTGATATTACAGTCAGCACATCAGCAGTTGACCTTGCAGAAGGAAATCCGTATTACTTGCCACTAAGTAGATTGTTTCTGCTGAGGCAGTTGACAGTTACTTGATTTATCATAGATTAAAGAAGCTTACTCATAACACATAGGAGACTGATCGGTCTGTACAGAGATGCAGAGGGCTGATCACTAGTATTTTTTAATACTTAGCAGACCAACTATGTTTTCTATATAGATGGAAAGCGTTTTTTTAAAATAACGATTGTATAATTTTGTTAGAATAGGAGTAAATTCCGGTAACAGCTTCTTAAGCACAATGACTGGAATGTTATCCAGTTCAGTTGCCTAGCTTGCATCAATGCTTCTGATAAGTTTCACAATGTCCTGATCTGATATATGTATATGCGTATAAGAGAATTTACAGGCATAGGGGGAATTCCGGAAGTTGATGGCTCTGATCGCAAAGAGCGGAGTTTGTAGTAAAGTTTTCTACAAAAAGATTAACTATCAGATGCTGAATAGATGACCTTGTGCCGTTTGTATATGTAATGGTCTGTTGTCTTCATTCAGTTCTGTTTCTGAACAACCCTATTTGAAAAGTTAATTTTATGTTATTGTTATATATATATATATGTAAAGTTATTTTGTCAGATTTTCAAACTCAGACCTAAATAGCATTTAAGCTGAACAGATCAAATTTTGCTTCTGATTAGCCAATTTTCATTTGTTATTGTTGTATCATGTTATTGGTGATGTAATAATGTACTTTGCTACAATTTATTTTAAAAATTTCTTGGTCCAGCACAGACAATTGATAATATTAAACATGTTGTACTAATCACCAACAAAATTAAAAAAATCAACAAGGGGAATAACTCACATATATATAAGTAGTGATAATAAGTTTTACTTAGCTTAAAACTTTATTGCAGTTTCATGGCATTACCAATCACTTGACTGGTATCTTACGTTTGGCATTACTTGGAAAGCAAATCCAAAGAATTAACAGTATTTATATGAAGTGTTCTACTATAGTGTTGCCATCAGCATATTGAAGCTTCATTTATGGCAACTGACCTTGCTGCTGGCTTTGAATCTATTCTGATAAAAGAACCTGCCATTAGTTCTGTATAGGATTTGGATGCTCAGTGACATTTCTTCTCTAATGAGGTAAAGTATGATGGCGCCGATGATGGCAAATAGAGCGAGTGATATGATCTTTCATTGCTTGACTTGCTTGATTTCCATAGTACACACACACACACACACACACACACACACTTGGATAAAGAAACATAAAATAGTCCGATAATTTAGTAGTTTAGCATACCTATTTTCTATATTTGAGTAGTACGATATGAAGTCAGAGTTACCTTCCATTTATATCGGACTGTGCATCACATACTCCAGGTCTGAAGAAAGGGAGTTAGCGAGATCCTGATTCTCAGATGACCAATGGTAATTGCCAGCGAGAAATCAATGGTAATCAGCTGTTCTGATAACGCAAAATCATTTGCAATGGTTATCGAAAGAGGCGGAGAGTACTGGAAATTTGGGGAGATTTTGTTGTCACTCAGACTCCAGGGAACACTATAGGTTAGCAATCACTGATGACGACCTGTGTGAGAACTGCTAGTGAGTAACAACTATAATGAAAACATTGTATACAGTGCTCAAGTACGCTACAACAAATCAAAAGTGAACGTACATATGTGTATGTGTATGGAGTATGGAGCGTATGTGTATGTGTATGTGTATTGAGTGGGGTATCAGATGTATTGATTTACTCCTCTCCAGGAGTTAGGCACAAAGCCAGTTTTTATCTTACTCCCACAAGTAAGATGTGACCCAAGGTCGGGTCGGGAAAGTGGGGTTTGAAAATTGCCTGAGCAGCTCCGTCGGCATTCCCTGGTAGGGGCGCCTGAGGCAGTAAGCAATAAACTTACTCCTCCCCAAAGAGGGGAGGCGAAGCCTGGGAGGGTGGACCTCCTAGAACTACACAGGACAGACACATAGACCGGCGTAAACTAAGCCCCGAAGGCCAAGACAATACCAGTCTATGGGGTGCAGTATCCATCGGAACAGAAGACCAAATCAGGTGTAGTTTTGGTAAATTTTTGGAAGCATGGGGGTTTTAAAGGTTGCAGTGTCTTGACAGCGAACAACTGGTGCAGGAAGTTTGTTCCATGCTTCAGTAATTCTGAACGTGAAAATAAGTTTCCGAAAGTCATGGAAGCTGCGCTGTTTTATGACTATGACTTTGTAAGTCTATCCATGTGTGTTAGGCACATGGAGATCAAAAAGGTGCTCCGGGTTGTTGTTGGCAGGATGTTTAATAATTTTGCATGGGTTTACATTGGATGTTCCTATTTATTCCCCCCCCCCCACGTGGGCAAAGTTAGACACAAGGTCGGTTTTTAATGTGGGAAAATCTAGACTCCAAAAAGGGCATTCTAGATTGGAATAAAAATTAAAATTGCCTCAGTCTCGAAGACTAAATGCAACATACTACACTTTGTTCCCAGCCAAAAGTCCGATGAGAGAAACTGTTGGATGTTAATGAATCCTTTCAGCGTATGTGGTTCCAGTCATTATAACTTGGGTAATAGATAAACATGCTGCCACTGAAAAATCTTCTGGTGTTCTCTGAATCTGTAAGACTCTCAATCTCCACACACCATTTTGTCTACAAGGTGTTTAACTCGGCTCTGGACATCTGCGTTGGTTCTAGAGTCAGTAATTATTCTAGCTTTGCATAAAAAAAAACTTTCATTTCTGTTTTGTTTTCTCTATGAAGCCATTTATAGACTTTGAACGTTCCAGCACTATTTAAGATCAGTTTGTCTGATGATACCGGCTTCCTGACTTAAAACGCACCAAACATTGATGTTATTGTTTTTTTTTCCTTTCCCTTTGCACAACTACATCATGTTCTGCAAAGCTAAAACCAAAAACAACATTTTTTCCTATACAAAACAACCAAACCAAACACCATGAATATTTGATGGTATAAAGAACTTGAAGCATAAAACTTTTTACCAAAATGACCTGATTCGGCATTAAATAACCCGAAAAACAAAACAACCAAACCAAACCAATACAACAGTATTTACATAGCTTGATATGTTTTCTTTTCTCTTTCCTTTCTGTGTATCTTTCTTTCTTCGGTAGCATTTTATCAACAGCGTCTCTTTGCACGTAAACTATAGCTTTTGTTTTATCATCAGCGTCTTTTCGTATTCTGACTTTGTCTCTTTCTTTTTCAGATGTAACTGACACATTCTTCTCCGATGAGGGTCCAAGAAAGAAATTCCTCAGAAGTTCGTATTTTTTTTTTTAATGTTGCCATTTTATAATGTAATTTTTGGTACTGATATCGATCCTGAACCAGTTTTTGTGAGGTTCGACTCGGAAGCGTTCGGCTGTCCTACGCAAACGCCCGAGTGTTGACGAGCCGAATGGTACCAGACGACAATTTTGATACGGTGCTGCGTCCTGTGATTGTAAGTTATATTTTCAAGAAATTTTCTAAAAGAAACAACAAAAACAAAACAAGCAAAACATAGCGAAGTTACTGTTATCAAATAAATATTTTTTTTTATTTTGATACGTTGCTGCCTCCTATAATTTTTAGTTATAGTTGCAGGAAATTTTTTAAACAACAAAACAAATAAAACAAGCAAAACAGAGCGAAATTACTGTTATCAAATAAATATTTTTAACCCTAACCCTAAATCCTAACCCTAACTCTAACCCTAAACCCTAACTCTAAACCCAACAACCCAACAACAAAACAAAACAAAACAAGCAAAACATTATTATCATAGGACGCAGCACCGTATCAAAATTGTCGTCTGGTACAAATCGGCTCGTCAACTCTCGGGCTTTTGCGTAGGACAGCCGAACGCTTCCGAGTCGAACCTCACGAAAACTGGTTCAGGATCGATATCAGCACCTAATTTTTAAACGACAATAAGCAAATAAATAAATAAAATTAGAAAAATATAAATAAATAAATAAAACAATAAGAATGTGTGCTCAGAACTTGTAATAAGGCAAAGGAAAAACATGGCGGACGTATACCCCCTCCCCGTCTATTTAAAAAAAAAAAATGTTTTCTTTTTTAAAAACCTTCGTGTTACTATCAATTAAGAACCAACTTTGTTTGTTTTAAATCGACTTATTCAATTTTTAGATGAGGGCCAATTTGCTATGTAATTTTTACATAAATTGAACTGCTTGGAGTTAATATATCCCGACCCGATCACTTTTTCATTGCCCTCTAAAACGTAGATTAATTTTTTGGGAAAAATATTTCGATTCCTATATCGATTGAACACTATATTCCTTTTTTTTTGAGTCATCAAAGCCAAAAGCCACTCGAGGATAAGGGTTAAAGAAGTGGATGGATTGCCAATTGAAATGAAGAATATTATGAGAGGATTGAAACTGATGAACGGAATGAACACACTTGGATCACTTATGAAGACGGTTTATGACAAGTATTTGTAGACACTGGATTTGAAGACATGTTGTAGTCTGCAGATAAGCACTCCTGTGGTAATGTGTTCCACAGACGAGAAGTTTTGGGAAATAAACTCTGTTCATGGAAATTCCGTTTGATGTTAGCTACACAAAGGAAGAAATGAAAGGTTTTTTGCAGTTGTGGAAGTACCCAATTTATTACAAAATAAAAGGTAACTTATGTATTCAATTTTTAAAAGAGATTTAGTTTGCTATGTTGTAATTCAAAAAAGTTGTTTGTAAATGGTATTTTTTCGGTTAAAGGCCGGTCAAAAAATGTAATTTATTTGTTAAACTTACATAGGAAACCGAACCCACAACTAAAAATTGAACAAGTAATTTAAAAACAGAATTATAATCTGAAAAGTTGATGCCTCATGGATAGTATTCAGAAGAATTGTATGTGTGTCGCAAACATTATAATCGGACAAAGAAAACGAATAAGAGTTCATTTAATATCGCACAAAACGTAAAAAAGAGTTTGCTTGTTTTTAAACTCAATGTTAGCATCATTTAATGGCCAAATTAATGGGAAATATATGAACAAAACTTATTTTAGAAAAGGAAAAATCAGTTACTTTAAAAAGACACCAAGTCCTGGTGGCTGCCAGTTAGGGTTAGATTAGGGTTAGGGTTAGATTAGGGTTAGGGTTAGATTAGCGTTAGGGTTAGACCGTAACGAATGTTTTGAAAAATAATTTATTGGAATGTTTAAAAAAAAATTTATTGTGGAGAAAGAAAGAACATGATTACAATAAATAAATAGGAACAAAAAATAATAATATCAGCTATGAAAGAATTTAAAATATCTGGTACAAATGAGTGCTCCGAAAGAGTTAATTATTGAGTAAAAAATTGATTTAGCATCGGTAAAAGGAGACAATACAAAACCCAAATTAACCGAAACGAAATTGGTCCGGTCAAGAAAGCTCAATAGCACCTCCGGCTTTGCCTGAGATTGAATGAGAAGCGCCCTGCTCTTTTGCAGCCAGCATATAACACCATATCTCCTTTTTTACTCTTATTTGTACACTTTATGATATTCACTTTTTAGAGTGGTGCCCAAAGATATACTCAACATTAATTGGGTATAAGTAAAAAGACATTAATTGAAATAACTTTCGGTAAATTTATAATTTTTAAACCTGGGTCCTGAAGGTGAAATGAGGAAAAAAAAATTTAAAGCACCTCTCGGTAGAAAATGGTACTAAAAAATGGGAAATTTAAATGTAAAAATAAATAAATAAATAAATGTCGGCATAACAGCATAACACCCGAGATTTGCTACTTCCGGCTAAGAATGTGTTCAGTAGAAAGTGGTGAACTGCGAAAATCAGTCCCCTATGTATTTTACACATACGAAAATCTAGGTCAATGCATGAGAAATTGTGGAAAGTGATTTCTTTCATTGGAAATTTTGAGTTATTTTTAATACTAATTTATTCATTATAATTGGAATGTTTTCTTTTTTACAAATACTCAAAGGAAATGTTTTTAACAAAGCACTGCCTCCCCATGTTAAAAATGGTTTTCTAAACGTTATTATTAAGAAAGCCATTCTTAACATTGGGAAGTGGGGCTTTGTTAACTATTCTGTACTTTCACCTAACAATTTAATAACCAAAAGAAAATGTGTTTTTGTCCAAAAATAAGAATAGTTAACAAAGCCGCTGTCGAGAACATAATATAGCGGTGACTGATTTTCGCAGTTCACCGCTTTCTGGCGAACACATTTTTAGCCAGAAGTGGCAATTCTCGGTCGTTATGCCGTTATGTTTAAATGTCTTGATGGCTTTAAATCAGGGGCGGGCAACCTCCGGCCCGCGGGGCCACATCCGGCCCGCAAAGGCTTAGCGTCCGGCCCGCCACCCTGCTATGCTTTATTATTGCAATCCGGCCCGCGGACCTCCCAGTAAAACTCATATCCTTTTGTGACATAGACGTAAAAATAGGTTTCAATTAAGATTTACAGTGGCATAAAAATGTATAAATATCAGCGAGCGATGATGCATGTATATTTCATTTTCCTTTAACTATTAATTTCAAATCCGTGGCCTGAGATAAAAATAGAAAAAGAAAAAGAGAGAGGCAAAGAGGAAACGAGAGACGAGGAAAGTGCATAAATCAGAGAACCTATGTGAGGTGTGTCAAAACGAATGCTGGATCAACTTGCTACTTCCCCCGTCATTATTTTTTATGATTCCAAAATGGCTCTTTGTCGGCGTCTTTGATAACATCACATACAGAAGTCTCTTGAGAAAAAATATCAGATTTGTAGAGTGTTCAAGGCAATTTTTGTACAATTTATTCATGTAAACAAAATATAGTAATTCTGAGATTTCGTTTTTCTCTCCGGCCCGCGATCTCCTTCCAAAAGTCTCATCTGGCCCTCACTTTGAAAAGGTTGCCCGCCCCTGCTTTAAATACTAGCTGCCTTATGTTGTTTTTGTTTTTAATTTCATTCGCGCCATCAGGGTGTTTTCACTTTGTAAAGGTGGTCACTTAGTTTCGACTATGGGTATAATAAGACTATTTGTTATGTTATTTACTAGAAAAATCTATAAGTTTGTTTAATTTTTTTAAAATAAATATTTTGGTAAAATTAGAAATTTAGGTACCTAAGATGACGGCAGAATTGTGTCGTCTGCACTTTGCCGCCAATATTAAGGTAAAAAAAAGTCCATTTGTTTACAGAATACAAATGACTATTCGCAGGTTTATTTAGTAATTTTTCGGGGAGGGGGGGTCTTTTTTGCGGTAAAAAAATAATACATTAGAAAAATTTTCCCTTTTCATTGTTATTGTGTAAATAAAATAAATATTTTTTCATAAATGGACACAATTCTGCCGACATCTCAGATGCTAAATTTCAATTTTACCAATACTTTATATTAACATTCATTTATTAATACTGAAAATTTCATTAAGATCAGATAGTTCTCTGACAATTTTGTAGTTTTTTTTCTTTTCCATCAGAGTTATCCAGTTACTTTAACTTCCTCTGCCTGTCCCCAGCTTTATCTAAATAGGAACCCGTTCCTTGACTATTGTTTCGACATGGGCAATGGGCATCAGCAACTGTCATGTTAAACACCAGCATCTTCTCCAAACTGTCCAACTACACGTCCCTGAAAGTCAAACCTGTCGTTCTTCAAACAACATAACCTTCCATGGACAAATACGACGAACTCATGGTCAACACAACAGCAACCACCCATGTTATCTGCACAAGGCCACTTATAAAAGAGTCTTTTTTGTCTTTAAATAGAAAAAACAAAACAAATAAGAATGATAAATATAACAATCACATTGAATTTGTCTTAATTATTGTATATATCCATCCAAAACCTATCTTTTTTTATTTTCTTATTGCTTGTATAATTGATTGAACATTTTTTTTAAATCGAAGATAGTGTTGTTATTGATGACGCCATGAAAATTGAAGGTTTCGCCAACGTATGTAAAAAAAATAAATAAAAATGTTCGACTGCAAATAATTGTCTCCTAAATAATTCTTCTTAATACAACAATCTTAACCCAGTCTTATGGCAAATACATAATCAACCATACTAATACTCATGTCTCTATTATATATATATATATATATATATATATATATATATATATATATATATATATATATATAATGTTAGTTTAGTTTAGATCAATAGAATTTGAACATTGTTCTAAGAATTCAAAACCAACAAGCATTCGGCGTACGATCGTTTCGAAGACTTTCTGGAAAAAAATTATTGTTCATTTTTGTTATTTTTTTGTGATATCCAGAAAATCTTCGTCAGCGCCTTTTATACCATCACATACAGAAGCTTCATGAAATGAGGCATACGATCTTCGTATAAAAATTCCGTCAACTGACAGGACTTTGGAACAGAAGTAGGACAGCGAATTGAATTAATTAAGTAATAAAAGATTTTTAAAAAGCACATAAGAAAATAAAAGATTAAAAAAAACATACAGAGGTTCCTCATACAGTTTGAATCGAAGGGGGCAGTTACAATTAAAAAAACTAAACAAATGGAGATACAAACAATAAAATGTTTATATTTTAATGTTCGTCTCAACTTTGAAATTATCACAACAATCGCAGACGCATTATGCCCCATTTTTTTACTGGTCCGAAAATATGAAAGCTGTTGCATATAAAATTAAGAATCGAAGCAAGAAAGGTTTTTTATGGTTTGCACCATTATTGTGGTAGAATGCTGACATCCTCATTCAGCTTTACAGACACAGTCAGCTCCCCATCCCCTGCTGGATGGAGCAGAATGCGGAACGTCCGCTCACTTCGATCGCAAATATTGCTCTCTGTTGTTTTACCCTATTCTCTCTCGATCGGTGACGTAATTCTAACAATTGTTCTTAACACATTCCTCAAACTGGAATACCTCAAAATACAAACAATAAAATGTTTATATTTTAATTTTCCTCTCAACTTTGAAAATTATTAAATCAATCAAAGTCGAATTAACTACGCGACGTCAACCCACACCTCTCACTTGCATCGTGTTACTATCTAAATTTATGATTCTTATTCACTATCCTGTGTTATCGATCACCCAGAGGTAATCTTGTTACACATGTGCACATATCTACATGTAAACATTTTGGAGGGAAACCCATTTTAAACGCGAGTGTATAGTTTTCATTTATGTCTGTTTTTTGTTGCTGCCTTTTTTGGTAAATAATACGCGTGTGTTCAGGATGAGACTATTAATTTCGGTATTTTGAACCAGGATCAAAATGTAGCAATGAAAGGAACAGTGTTTGAACGAATGAGTAAAAATCCGTCAAGTTAAGAGTAAGATCGACAGAGGATGCCACCCCACTTCCCTCACTTTGGATGACCTTGTGCCTAATTCGTAAGATTTGTTTACCTTTTTTTTGTAAATAAACAATTCAAATGGTAGTATCTGTTTTGGTCGGTCTCTAGAAGTTATCTTCCAATGCATTACCTCTTCCTTCGGGGGCGTAGATTTAGGCGTTTTTGTCGGGAAATGCTGACGGGCCGATCAGTGATAATTTTGCACCCATCCAGAGTCTCCCCTTTTGGAGAAATCAGAATTTACTACAAAAAACTGACCTTGTGTTCAACTTTGCCGCTGTATGAGGTATGTAAATAAACTATTACTTAAATTGGTAAGTTTCCAAGTGAGAAGAGGATATGCTGCTATTTATTGCTGCGTCGGTTTAGAACCAAACCGACACAGACATATCATTATAAACAAATACGTACACGGACAAACATAAAATGTCGAATTTAGACTGGTTGAGGCTTTAAGCCAGACCTGGGCTACATTTTTTTTTTTCAGAAATAGGCCATAAAAGACATGAATCATTATCAGGTCGTCAGCACGACCAAAACACGTCAAGGTCATTTTTCGTTGAAAGTACCATGAAAATTTTCACAACAGAAGATCTAACTTAGAAATAAGGAACAGTTGATTTTTTCTCATCTGTAAAAATATAGCTCTCTCTATATAAAGTTAGGTATGTGTATATGTTTTGATATATCACATGGACGGCGGCACCGGGGGGGGGGGGGGGCTCAAGCCCCCCCCCCTTTTTGACTTGGCCTCCCATATATATATATATATATAATTCTCGATATATAAAGTTAGATATGTGTATATGTTTTTATATATATAATAAAAAATACCCGTCCCAGAACTGGTAACATTAATTCCAAGAATGGAACCATTTTGTACCACTTTTATGTCCTCTTAAGAAGATTAAAATCAAGATATAATGATACTAAACCCTATGTCTAGAATACTTATTCGAATTTGAATCAAAATTTATTACATAATTTTGATTCTAGAAAATGTCTAAAATTTAAGTCTTAAGCTTAACTTCAGGAGTCTAGAGAAGAAATTGAAATTCATGAAATTGATCAAATTTGATGCAAATCTGAAATATTTGAATTTTCAAATGAGAGGTTATGCCGATATTATCCCCCTAAAAGCTTTAAAATACTCCAATGAAACTAAAATTTTGAAAAAATTCATTAATTGATGTCTAATACTGTTGTAACCTTCGAATTCATTGTCGACACTGTTGTATCGCTCGAAAGAGGTACAATTAACATGGTGGTAATTTAAGTGGAAAAGGAATAGTCAACGTGATATTATAATGAAATAATGAAAGGATTAATGACATAGAGGGTACAATAAAGGAGGTATAGACCTTAGGGAATAATTACTACGGTCCAAAACAAAGATCAACGTCTAGTGTAATGTTACTGAATATATAGTTATCCATGTGAAAGTCCACACATTAAAAAGGGGTTAAAGGTATTCTATTACAATTTTAATGAATACCTATTTTTTAAATTTCACAAAAATCGGAGTGATCTGAAATTTCATAAAAGGCTTCCACTCCCATTTTACTCCCTTTACTTAAAACTAAATTAAGCTAAATATAGCCCAAATTTTGATCCCCTTGCGCCAGGCAGATGTGTTCTAAAATTCATAATAATCAGTTAATTAGTTTAGAAGTGAATTTAATATATTCATATATTAGATTCACTTCGATATATAAACATATACACATACCTAACTTTATATAGATAGAGCTAGCAAAGTGAAAATCAATCCTCCTGCTGTATATGCACTCTCCCGTGTCGCCTCAGTGGTTTCATCTGGATCCTCAGCACGGTAACCGAGTTTTGGTCGCCATCTTGTCATCTTCTTCAACGTGGTTGGATCGCATGATTCTTCCAGACTAAGAGCTGCTTGAAATAAAATCTCCTTATTTACACTTTCAAAGGGACTAAGTCGACCCAAGACTGATAGAAGACAGAAGAGATTTATTTAATTTGATTTTCGTTCCAAATCATTGACAAGTGAAGTGTGGGAAGAGACACAAAGAGAGAGAGAGAGAGAGAGCGGGAGAAAGATAATCACTGTTTAATCATATCTTGTTAGCCCATCTCAATTTTCATGTTCATGCATTGCGTGCTTCCAAACGAACTGTCGTATTCTCTTTGAGACGTGTGACGTCTGTTTCTATTAATTCCAACAGTCTAGTAATCTTCATCTCCATTTCATAAAGTTGACTTCGGCTGACCTTTCATTTTGTGTTATTCTCAACTAACCATTTTATATACTTGTGGGTTTACTCGCCAAACATCTAACATAATCTTTTACTATTTTTATTAGTTTTGTCACTCTTCTTTGTTTATTTCGAATGACCGGTTTACAAGCTTTTATAATGTCTGGTTTGTCGGCTGTGTTAGCCGATGATACGTCCTTGGCCTCGTTCTGGCAAAGGGGGCTGCCTCGTTGGTGAGCAGACCTTTCATTTGTCTTAATCAAGTATAGTTCGGTCCTAGAAGGTGCACTCTCCTAGGCATTATCTCTTCCTATGGGAGGGAGGTTGGTTTATTGTCGATCGCCTGTGATGTTCTTACCAAGAAATGTCGACGGGGTCATTCTTGACTGTTTTTTAATACTCTTTGAGTACACTGTCACTTTCGTCTCAATAGAAGAAAGGCAACATTCTCTGTCCGTGTTTCTGCTCCGCAGAACAGTCTGCCAAGGGAGGTCGTGACGATGATACTATATCCAGTTTTAAAGTGACCTTGGACAAATATTCAGACTGTATGTTAATGTAAATATCCCCTACCTGCTACTCAAAGGTTTGCTTTAGCAACGCTTACCATTAAGATAACACGGCCACTCCTCCAGTACTTTGCTTTTTTGCCAAATAAATTTCATTTGATTTTATTTTGTACCCAATCAAAATGCCACCTCGAGGGATGTGTTTTCCCCACCTTATGCCACATATTGCTATTGTAAGTAGCAAAGTAAATGCAACCGATATAACCGATATAGACTTGTTCTCTTCTATCATAGTCGGGGTGCTTGATAGAAACATAGTTCAAATAATACATCCACGTATAACTAAATATTTAAAAATGAAGAGAGCTAAATGTCACTGCCTAAGAAACACTTAAATCCACTCTAACTCTCCTCATAATCACCGGGAAAAAGATCCAATAAGAGACTTGTTCCAGATTCACCGATTTTGTATTTCATCAGTAAAACACACACCAAAAAATCAGGAAATTCAGTGCCAAATTCTTTAAGTGCCAAACTGTAAAAACAAGAAGGAATCCATTCTCAATATGCGTCTATTCTATCTATGCATGTAGCAATGAAAATGATATTTCAAATTTAAGCGTGACCAACCGACGGACATATGAACATAGTCGCCTATAGAAATGTGTCGACTCATTATGGTTTAGATCAAAGTGTAGTATCTGTTCTGATAATTGTGACGTTACGCACGAGCCCCTCAATTATGTGATGGAGATTATTATTACCCGACACGACACAGATTAACATTTATATTTTGTCGGAATTTGGCCCGGGTGTATGTTCCCTGAATTCTGTAATGATGTCTGCAGTAAAACACACGGGATGAGATAATTGGCAAAAGAAATACAAATAGTTAAAATTAACAATTTAATGCTAGAATGCAACAAGAATAGAGTTCAACGAAAATAATAATGAAAAGTGTTTCTTTTCTCGGAGTGCGCACATCATCCATAACAATTAAAACATTTATATTTATCCGCAATCCAAGATCAATATTCACGTATGCATATATTTTCTTCCGACTGGACATCATATTGTTCTTCTTCAATCATGTTTTTTCTTAACTGTCTTTTTCTTTCGTTAAATCATCTTTTTCTCCGATCTCTGTTCTACGACCCTCAAAACTCAACTGTCCAAAAACTCCACGCTTAAAAAAGTCGTCTGCTGTCTTCCAATTTCATTTTTTATTTCTCTTCTCCTCCTCCCCTCACCATCACACATTCGCCTTCTCCCCCTCTTACTCCTGTTCTATTCAGTTATGCCCTAGCGAGCGAGAAGGAAAAAGAAGGAAAGAAATCCAGTAACTGATATAATAAGGCATAGCCAACACCTCCTAGCCAACCCTTCCCCATTCTCTCTCTTTGACCTGAGACTTTAAGAAAGACAGAAAGAAAGAACCAGACAGCGTGATACTCTATGCGTGTTTTACTCTCCTCCTCTCTCACCCTTATGAGCTTGTGACACGCGAGTGCACTCGTTTCTGTTTATATTCAAAGTCGCTTTCGTTTTGATTTTCTGTCCTTACTCCGTTTCAAATCCGATCGCACAATATTCTTTTTTTTTTTAATCATTATTTACGTTATGAGTTCGTCCAATTCGTCACATGCTACACTTCATCTGTCTGTTTTTTCCTGTGTCAGTGAAGGAAACATCCTTCTAGACTGAGGCATTTAAAAAAAATGTGTCCTAATTTAGAGTGTCATTTTGGAGGAACTGGATTTTCCACCACATTAAAAACCGACCTTGTGTCTAACTCTGTCCTCGTTGAGAGGCAAGTAGACTCATCTGAAAACGATATTTCAAACATTCCAAACTTAAGAACGACCGACAGACACAGCCTTTCATAGAGACAATCGGACGCATCTAAAAATTTAAAAGAAGATTTTTAAAATGACGTTTGTCTGTTGTTGTCCAATAGAATAAACATGTGCCAAAATATTGATGCAGTCCAATTCAAAATTCGATGTCGCATAGTCAAACTATTTGTCAGGATATTGTCGTACCCTTCTTGTTTTTACATCTGACTCCTGCTACTCAAAACGTTTACTTTAGCCACGCCTACAATCAAGATCACACAGCCACTCTTCCAGTCGACTGGCTTGTATTTACTCTATAGAAAACGGCCACGTGTTACACTTTTACTATGGAAGTTAAATCGTATCATTTTGAGCTAGGAACTAATTATTGTGATGTTGAGACCCAGTAAGACCGGCAGCGGTCAATTGACCAGGCGAGTTTTCGATCTTACTGACTCTTAACATCACAACAATTAATTCATAGTTCAAAATAATACGATTTAACTTATATAGTTTGTTAGCTGGTAATATTACTTAACAAGCAAACCAGTCATCAAAATATCGCATGTTGATTTTTGTGGCAGAAAGATAACCGATGTTGACTTGTTCTCTTCTATCATACCGACTTAATTTTGATATTTTATGCTTGATAGAAACATGGTTCAAATAATACATCCACGTGTAACACGTGGCCGTTCAGTATCTTTTCTAACAAACAATCATCGCGTTATCTAAAATAAATTATCACACTGTAGCAGTCATAAATAATGACTTATTTTCTCTCCCAGAGAAATGTCCCTGATAGGCGATTTAATCACACACTGACCAATCAGCTTGCAGGGCGCATTTATATCATAAGTCCCAAGAAGGACTACTTCAGCTCCTTCTGGAATCGTGGTAGATCATCAGGGAAATTCTTGAAAGCAACGAAGAAAACCCGTCTCTTTTCTCTCTCCTGTCCCTGTCCAATGGACGCCCAAGCATCGACTATCTTCTCCTGAAGATAACTGCTCACAGACTTTCGGCAGGACCGCATGAAAGTTCAAGTGTTGCTTGCGTAGTGTCTTCTTTTATTTTTACAGTAAAAATTATTGTTAGCTAAATATTCTTTAAATAAATAAATTAATTAAAAAGAATGCTATTTTAAGTCCACGTAAACAACAGAAATCTATTTATGACGTCTCCAAATGAATTGTCTCCAAATCGAATACGATTTGGAGACAATTCATTTTTAAATGGGTAAAAATATAATTTTGACACACAGCAACATCAGATATTTCTCAATTATTTATCCATGCCATATTTGGCGATGGGGCGATAACATTTTTTAATGGGCGTGAAAGGTGATAACGTACAAACGAAGGTACACACGTATTATTATAGAGATAATGAATACCAATCTAATGGGTTTACGAATGATCGATGATCGTATAGGTATGAAAGTGCCTGTCTATATGCCAATTGTATTCTCTGTCTAATATATGCATACATGGATACAACACACACACATATGTAATAAATATGTCTTATCTTAAGTGTTAACATTTGTTATCTATTATTGTTATAAAGTTCTATCTGAAAGGATATTGAGCCCTTTATGTTGTCTTGTTTCGGCTCGGTTCCGATTTTGAGAAGTTGGTTTTAATCTTCATTCATAGATTTATCCAAAGCCAGGCCCAAATAGCATTTAAACTAACAAATCAAATTTTGCTTCTGACGAACGGATTTTTTTTTTTTTTAATTTGTTATTGTTGTACCATGTTATTGGTAATATAATAACGTACTTCACTACAATTTATTTTTTACAAATTACTTAGTCCGGCGCATGCATTCCATAATTATGAAATATTTTGATTAATCATCGAAAAAATCTACATCAGCAAAAGAAATAACTCCTATTTTAATTGAAGAATATGAAAAGAGTTGTTTCCTTTACAACTAAAATATTATTTCTCTTTCTGTATAAGTTTTTTAAATGGGCTAACAAAACAAAACTTAAAAACTATAATGACTTCACCGTATCCGGTACAATTACGTAACCGTTTCGTGCACAGAAGAACATCCGATATTTATGTGCTAATCCCGGATCTTTCCTCCGTGGACTCATCAGAAACCAAAAGGTTCTCCTTCAGAAAAAATGCATAACGATGCAGTAAACGAAAAAAAAAACCCAACTCACATTAATTACATCTCTATTCAAAGAGAGACTTAAAAATTGCTACCCAGTAAGAACAGCCATCTTGTTTTTTTAAGTAAAGCCATATGTATGTATGTATGTATGTATGTATGTATGTATGTATGTATGTATGTGTGTGTAATGCTATTTGCTATGCACATAAATTATTTTAAGGGTCTTAATTATTACTGGAAACTGAATAAGTGTCTGAATTATGAACAACAAACATAAACAACAAACATCCTTCGCTATGATTTATTGTGGTAATTGAATTTTAAATAAATGTTATATGAAATTACATACTAATCTGAGCAGAGCCCGTGTTAATAAGAGTGGTGACGAAATCCGAAAGGTTGTTGATCTGTTGTAGTTTTTTTTTTTTCGTTTTGCACGCTAATGATACTGCTGATTGTTTGTTGTTTCTTGGTTAAACTACTTTGTTGAGTGTTAGTATTTCGTATCAGACACGCCCCAAAAGCAAACGCGTACAATTTTGTTTCGATTGTAAACAATTTTTATTTTGTTTCATTGATACGAGCAACACGAAGTAAAATTACGTTTATGCTTTATTTGAGAGACTACTACGCCTGCCGTTTTTGTTTTCATTTACTTGGCTTTAGCATAACTCATTCGCTATTATTTTCTCTTCTCTGTCGTTCTACATTCTCTCTATCTATCTCTCATGTCTACTTTCATCTGTCTGTATGTCTATCGATTTAACTATATATTAGGAAGAGTAGAAAGTGGACCTTTGGTATACTTTCCGCAGCCTCGTAACTCTCGCTTCCTCTTATTTTGTCCTTTAGTCCTCACATTCTATGAGTAATGTTTCTGACAAAGGAGAATTGCAGTTTTCTGGGTCGGAATCTATCCATCTAACACTTATCGCTGGATATTTTTTATTTGGAGTGGGTTTTTTTAAAGCTCTTTGAATCAAGTGGCTTCATGCTTTGTCTGGAGCAATTTCAATTTAAAAAATATCGCCTTGTATCACGATTTACATCATCCACATTCTTCGAATTAATTTTGATTCAATATTTTTGCGAATATCAATTGTTTATCGAATTTCTAATGACTTATCTGATCTACTTTGAAAACCTCCTTTGTTTTGTTTGTCCATTATCATAACATAAGTCCTAATAATTACATTAAAAAAAATATTAGCCAATTGTGTTTTAAAAATTCTCCGACTTTTATTTTATGGCTTTGAGTCTTCGCCAGTAATTTATGCCATAAATCTCCCGTCTCTTTGTGTTACATAATGACTTAACCCTTGCTATTCTACAAATTTATTAAATGAATCAGTAACAATGTAATTAACAAACTATTGAATTACAGAATTTAAAAAGATAATTCTTCGGAATACTATCGATTTATTTAAGTAAAACTGGTCTTTTCATTGTTACGACCGATCTTTAGCCAAAAAGTTCAATTTAGAATAATGTAGTTTTGAAATTTAGAGCAGGAAGTTCAATTTTTAGGGGGAAGTTTTCTCTGTAACGTTAACATAAAATGATTTAAGTTTCTAAAAAAATTATAATCTTAGAATTTGGTGTTCAAAACAATCGATATCATAATCGATTTTTTTTTAAATTGAAATAAATATCTTAGAGACTGATGAAAACTGCATTAAACCTGCATAGGAACCGCCACACACACATTTCTAAAAAATGTTTATGTATGATCTAACAATTTGCTGTTTAATTGATAGTAAGCGATTTAAAAAAATACAATAATTGTAAGGAGGAAACGCAACTGTTAATTGTATTGTTCATCATCAATCCTTTTAACCAAATATTTAATTTTATTCAATAAATTTATTAAACAAATTTATTAAACAAAAAACATTTACACTAATTTCGTTCGTTTCTTTTGGGGGGAGGGGGATATCACTATCGTGGCCTGGGGTCGCCTCGTTTGAAACACCGTCGTGACTCTATCAGGCACGGGCTGCGACCGGTAAAAGGACCGGTTCATTCGTCTGAACAGTCCCATGTCAATGATCTTGGTCTCATGTTGTGAATATATCACCAAGACCATTCGAGGATGGAGTCGCTTCGGGCGAACGATCAGTGGGCAAGCGTATGCTAGCTTAAATTAGGATTACTAATTAATTTTCTTGACTTCAGGGACGAGGAATTATTGAGTTCTGCAGCTGAAAAAAAAAGTAGCTTTTATCAGAAATAGACAAGATATTTCTTGTCTTTTTTTATGAAATATAACTTTATTTCTTAAAATTCCATTCACTTCATCGTTCGTGTATCGAGGAAAAGTTGAACATTCCGTTTTCTACTGACCGCGTAAAAACGTTTTCTGCAAAACCGAGAGAGATCCGAATCAAGACAGCAGACCTACAAATATTAATGTCATTTCAGATAAAGCTATACAATGATAATGTATAAATAATGTTTGTATCTATGTTTGTGTCTATATACAGAAATATACAGAATAGTCTGTATATTTCTGTATCTTTTTATAGTTGAGCCATTTGTCGCACTGGCAGTGAAATTAAAATGCCAACTGATAGAAGAAGAACAGATTTCTAATATACTTATCGTATCTATGCGATCGACATCTGAAGTTTAACTAATTTACATATTGCTTTGCAAAAAGAAAATCTCATTAATTAACTATTTGTTTTTATTGTGTTCTTATTTGATAATTGTTTTCATTTGACAAAAAGCTATTTTCAAACATTGTCTATATCGTGGATAAATGCATTTTGCGTGAAAAAAGTATTTTTGGTCCTTTCCAGTTAATTTACTTCTGGGGGTTACGATCTTCGGTTTCCTCAATTGTACCAGGCAACACAACATGACTTGATTTTCTGCAACCCCATTATAAATAAATAGTATGCTCTTACTTTTACATTTTAATCTTTCGAAAAATGTTAAATGATTTTAAATAATTGATCACTCTGTTGGATTCGTTCTATCAATCTTATCAACACACACACACACACACACACACACACACACACACACACACACATATATATATATATATATATATATATATATATATATATATATATATACTGTGACATAGTTAACTTCTTCATTAACTCGACGTTTGAGATCGAGAGAACTTAAATCGAACGCACGGATAACTATGTATCTCATATAGAGATCAAGTGTTAGCCCCAATAAGGGGCCCTTAATTTCTGAGAACTTCAACTGAAGTAAAATGAAACAAAAAAGGAATATATATATATATATATATATATATATATATATATATATATATATAGAGAGAGAGAGAGAGAGAGAGAGAGAGAGACAGAGACAGAGAGAGAGACAGAGAGACAGAGAGAGAATGAGATGACAACAGAAGCTGAAGAAAGCTGGATGGCTAAGTCCTTCTGAGCTTGAAACCGACGGTACGAATGGTGTACTAATATATATATATATATATATATATATATATATATATATATATATATATATATATATATATATATATATATATAAAAGCTTGTCACAAAAGTAAAGGAAATTGTATTTTTTGTATTTGTTTGCATTACACAATGCTGATAGAACTCAAATCTTTTCATGAAGTGCGATATCTCTCTCTATATATATAGTACTTCTGAGATGTGGAGAAAACAAAAACATAGAGAGCGCTCGATTTTGGTGGTAAAAGCATACTATTTATTTGTTTATAAATGTACAGGCCTACTGCATTACGGAAGCGCCCCAGTTTCCCTAATGTACTATGCATGCATGGGTGTATATATATATATATATATATATATATATATATATATATATATATATATATATATATATATATGTGGGGGGGGGGGTCTGTGTGTGTGTGTGTGTACGGATAATGAAGTGCTGAGATAGATCAAATCTGCATAGTTTAAAAGTTTATTAACTCATCAAGTGTTCAAACAAGGAATACAAATACAAAATGGTTTAAAGGTCATTTTGTATTTGCATTCTTTGTTTGAACACTTGATGAATTAATAAACTATGCAAATTTTATCTATTTCATCACTTCATTACCTGTATATAAATACTCTATCTACTATATTGAGCTTCACCGTATCTTGATAGGATCTAACATCATTTTAGATTTTTAGATTCTCTCTCCCCCCTCTCTCTCTCTCCCCCCCTCTCTCTCTCTCTCTCTCTCTATATATATATATATATATATATATATATATATGTGTGTGTGTGTGTGTGTGTGTGTGTGTGTGTGTGTGTGTGTGTGTGTGTGTGTATTAGTGAAACCTGAGTCCCAGGTCCCAATGTTGCCTAGAAAAATTGTAGAATCGAAGAATCGCAACCCCAAAAAGTAAAAAATACGGGGAAAAAATGTTTCACCCCTAATTTCTAAGCTTTTATTCAAGATTTAAAAAATAATTATTAAGAGGGACACACATCGCAACCAAACAAACAAATTGATGAGCACATTGACTTGTTTGATTGGTTGCGATGTGTGTCTGTATTGAGTAGGAGGCTTCTTTGTAGTTACTTTACAATTTCACAAAAGAATATAATGACTGCCATGTGTGCGAATGAACCGAAAGGCATTGCGATGGCATTAAATTCCGTAATGGAATTAATGTGGGAGGAATATTCACTGACTTGTTTGCTTTACCATTGAGTGTGTGTATGTGTGTTTGGGGTGGAGGTATTTGGCTTTAAGTTACAATATAACAATCTAAAAAAAAATGCAAAAGCAGAACTCTGTTTAATAATAAAATGAAAAGTCATTGAATTAGAAAACAATAATGACGAATAGTCAATTAATGAGATGCCATTTTGCAAATGAATATGCAAATTATTTAGTTTGAGTATGTGTATATTAGAAATATATATATATATATATATATATATATATATATATATATATATATATATATATATATATATATATATATCCGGTCTATGGCTGCCGTAGTTTCAGTGGTTGCGCTTTGTGTCTGATTGTTTGTAAATATATATATATATATATATATATATATATATATATATATATATATATATATATATATATATATGAAGCGCCAGTGGTTTGTTTTGTGTGTGTGTTTTTATGGGAAAATAACTCTGTGTGAAATATCTCAATGCTAACTTTCTAAAATTAAAAATTAAAAATGGCAGACCATGAGAATTATCCACCGAAGGGATAAAAATGGATGTTTTTCGTGAAAATGTTCAATAGTAAGTCGAGGTTTTTTCTGTATATCTAAAGATCTATTTGTCGAAAAGATTCAGACTTTGTAATTACTAATGCTCTGATTGTATGGCAATGAAAAAACGGCTGTTATTTTAAAAAAATAAAAATACAATTTTAGATGGTACGAAACCTTGTATTCATCGGAAAATATCTCAATTAACACACCCACATAGATAGATAGATAGATAGATAGATAGATAGATAGATAGATAGATAGATAGATTGTTAATCATTTGATGAAATTGCAAATCATCGGTGAAATTTATTCCGTGTTTAAACTAATAAGATTATATATGTGTGTGCTCTATTACCGATATTGACTAGTTTCACCACATAAGCCGACTGTGTGTGTAACTATGTGTATCTGTCTTTCTTTTCTAACGTAATGACATTTTTTTATCAATTACACAAGCAGCTACTGCTGAATTCGAATCACCTCAGATTATGACCTGTATTTACGGTTCAAGGGAACCGACTTATAAACCAGCTGAATAACTTTTATTCCTTGTTGTTGTTTTTTAATCAAAGAACAAAAAAAAAGATATTATTAAAGTGAAAATTTGTTGATTGAAAATTTTTCGATTTTGTTATTTACAAAAAAACAATAATTATACAAATGTTGTTGTTGTTTTTTTATATTAAAAGGCTGTGCAAATATATACGAATAAAATAAACGTTTAGAAAATACGTTTTTGTTTTTGTTTTTGTTTTGTTTTTGCTATATATTTTATACATTTGTTGTTATTTTTATGTATTCATTTTAATACACGTCGGCAGGTACGACGTTTTAAAATCTCTATATTATTAATCAAAGTTGGGACCACTAAACAAATCACTCAATAAGTCCCGGACCTACCAACTAAAACAACAATATTTAAGCAAACTTCGACTTTATTCATCAAGATAGTCTTCTTGTAGGGTGATAGATGATACCAACGCTTCACTAACAATTCGATGCCTATTTGTAAAACGATTTGTCTTTGACCTCAAAATCGCCTCAATTTCCGATATCACTGCTTCATTGGAACCAAATCTCTTTCCCTGGGGCATTGTTTTGAGGTCTGCAAACTGCTAGTAGTTGTTGGAGACCAGCTCAAAAGAATAGGGTGGATGTGGAAGCAATTCATAGTGTAATTAATGTAATTTTGTCATCATTGCGATCAACGTGTGACACGGTGCATCGTCTTGGTGAAAGAACAATTTTTTCTTCTTCATTTGTGGCGATTTGAGAGCGATTCTCTCTTCAAACGCACCAATAATTCTATATAATATTCGCTACTGATGGTGCTCCGTTTCTCAAGGTAATCAATGAACAAAATACCCTGCACATCCTAAAATACTGAGGCAGAAAACCTTGTCTGCTGATGTTTGCACTTTTGGTCTCTTTGGATGTCTTTCACCTTTTGCTGTCCACTCAGCTGACTGCCGAATTGGTTCTGGAGTCAAGTGGTGCATCCATGTTACATCAGTTGTCGCAAAAATCCCTTTTGTTGCGTTGAAACAGCTGTAAACAACGCTCTGAATCGTGCAACGGTGTTGTTTTTGATCGACTGTGAACAAATGCAGCACCCACATTGAATACAGCTTTCTCAGTGACAATTAAATGGTGAATGCACTGCTTTCTCATATTCTCTATCTCTCTCCTCTCTCTCTCTCCTCTCTCACTCTCTCTCTCTCTCTCTCTCTCTCTCTCTCTCTCTCTCTCTCTCTCCCTCTCGCTCTCTTTTTCTGTCTCTCACTCCCTCTCAATTTATTGCAGCAAGATAATTTCAGTTTAGTTGGCGAATTTGTGCGCGCCGGTCACATGTGGTCAAACTTATTTCGAGTTTTAATTCTTTGGAAAAAATAAATAATAATATTTTTAATATTTAAAATATGCTTGCCTGTTCCCTTATTACAAGCCTTAATTTCTACAGTGGCCCCAGTCGATGATTAATTCTCATGAGAGAATTAATGAAGCCAGATGTAATGACCCCTAATGACCCCGCCGTGTATCTAGACCAAATACCCTACCGGGTATAATACCCCTAACGGGTATAAACCCATTCGTTTAAGAGAATGTGACCATCGTTTTGTCCGGAGAGCTTACACACACACCAAGTTACTCTCCCCGGCAAACGATCGTGTTATATTATGAGTTAAAACGAGCACATGGATGCAACACTGCGACGATTCGACATGGGATAGAGCTTGACAGCCAGTGCGGGACCTATTAGGTTAGAAATTTTATTTGCACCCTGTCCAACAGTGAGAGGATCGTGGTTGGTTCACCAGCTCAGATGTGGCAACAACACCCCATGCACGGACGAATGGTGATTTTACAGAGATATGGGATACTAGCAGGTGTGAGAGGTTTTCTAATCCTTTAGACAGACTCTATATTCTTTGCATCAGACATGGCAGCATCTTCTCTGTACTTTTGCTATTATGTTCGATCTTCTTACTCTGTTATGTACGAAAAACAATCATTTATTCGTTTTTTTTTGTGGCAAATGCAAAGAAAAAGAAAGCGTCCCAAAAAGAGGAAATAGAAATGTCAAACTTTTTCTTAATTATCAAACTAAGTTAATTTGTAAAAGTCAAATCCGTAAAACTTGACTTTAAAAGTGCTGATACGATAATATGAAGTCGACGTCGGCGGCTTTTTCCTTTGATCTCAGTTAAACGGGATTTTCTATCTTTTAATGGTAGCGATGATGATGATGATGATGCTGCTGCTGCTGCTGCTGCTGCTGCTGATGATGATGATGATGATGATGATGATGATGATGATGATGATGATGATGATGATGATGATGATGATTTAGGTTACCAGTAGTTCTATATCTATGGCGGTACGCGCTCAAAAAAGAAAACAACAAAACTCATTATAAATAATTTGCCTTTCTTCTTCTGTGTATCTAAAACTAAATGGAACTTCCATGAGCAAAGTTTCTTTCCGAGAACTGCCCGTCTGTGGAACACAATACCACGGGACTACTTCCCAGCTGACTACAACATGGTCGTTTTCAAGTGCAACGTTAACAGGTTCTTGTTGGGCCGCCCTCTTGAATAATCAAATTCTGCTTAGTTTCAACCATTGTTACTAATCCTCACGCCATTGTCTCACCGTTCACCTGACAAACGGTAACCCTTATCCTCGAGTGGCCTTTGGTCCTTGATAAGCGGCGTCTCGTTAGTACATAAAAAACGTATTCATTTACAACATTCACTTTTAATACGTTGCAAAGATTTAGATACATTTTAAATGTTCATTAATGTGTTGGATAATGGCCCTATGGGAATGGACGTATCTGTTGGGAATCGTTGATTTGACTTGCGCGAATTAACGCGGGTGCAGTCGAGTGCAGATTAGGGCCTGTTCTCACAGTCAGGGCTAACAGACGTGACAAGGTTACCGTGTGACGAGACCCCAGATCAAGGGTCAGTCTGCACCTGTGAGAGGCTCTGTGACGTGGCGGGCCTTGCGTGGGAAAGAGAGGATCCGTGACGTCACTCGTTCTCGTGAGGAGCGAGTTTTTAGTCAGTCTGATTCGGAAGGCGAACCGAGAGGACGTGCGATTCACGATGTAAAACTAAGGGAAATATTTCCCTTAAGGGAAGACAAGCGCGATAAATCCTTTCCCCCCCTCTCTATGAATGGTTAAGAAACATTGTTAACTAACTACGATAAAGGAGGATTTGCTCTCCCACTCTCTCTCGATGTGGTGAATGACTCCCAGTTAAAATAACAACTCTTGTAATAAAATGAATTAAATCTAAAAGCAGAATTTGTCTTCGGAGTGCGTCATGGCTTTTGTTGCAGACAACGGACGGCGTGGTTCACGGCAGAGAAGAAAGAATTCATCCATTAGACGACCCGCCCTCTGCAAGCGAGGGAGAAATCTAAGGTATGCAACAAATGTGCGTGTTCCAAATGTGGGTGTGCATTGGGACTAATCTTGGTGGGATATTCATTGGATTATTGTCATTGAAACTCTTTGTCTTTGTGTTGTCTCCCGCATTCTGTAGTCGTAACGTTGGGGTGCCGACTGGAAACTTGTGCTGTTTTCTCCAGTAATTTCTAGTGGCAACGTTGAGGTGTCGGCTAGAAATAATAACTTTTTAGTAAACTAAAAAGTTGATTTTATTTCACTCGAGAGGATCAAAACTTGGTAAGTTAAATTGCGTAGGAAACGTTCTTATTAGTCCAGAAATCGCGATTAAGACTTTGGTGTGAACTGATGATCGATCTTACAGACATAAATACGGCAATGGCAAAGAAGGAAAAACAAATTCGCCTATGCAGCAAAATATAAGGGTGGCATTTATTTTTTTTAAATACATATGTAATCATTAAGAAGAGTTCATGCTTTAGTGAGTCGACAGGAAATGGGATGGATCGTTATCGTAGGATGGTGATGATGATTATCCTGGCTGAGGTGTCTTTGATCTTTTCTCTAGGAGCTTTAGCCTTTGACGTAGCTGCTGTAAGACTTTGGCTGCCTAGAGAACATGATGATGATAATGATGATGATGATGGCCGGCTCTAGCTACCGTTAGTTTCTTGGTTAGAAATAAGCTGCTGTAGTTGCTGTGACGATAGTGATTACTATTGAGGTGCTGTAGAAAGAGAGGGTGAGGCTGCTGATGATGATTATCATCATCGTGGTAGTGAAAATGTCGTTCAGTCCAGCAGGGATTCGAGGGAAAAAGTTTGCTGCTGGATTGCCTAACGGCAATCCCAAAGTTCAGCCCTGTTTGTGAGGGTGAAATGAAGAAACGTGCTCTTTTTATACTGTTTTGCTAGTTGCTGCTGATATGATGTGTTGATGAGATCTGATTGGTCGGCTCAAGTTACAATATGCGCAGAAAGAAAGAAACCGTATTAATTTATGTCACACAGGGTAAGGTGTTCAAGGATTAAGTATCTGGTTTTGTTAAGAGTGCCGAGTTGTAAATATTTTCGGCGCAACAGAACTAAGTCATTTTATTTTTGCATACGTATTTAGAATCATGATATTATATATATATATATATATATATATATATATATATATATATATATATATATATATATATATATATATATGCAAACATTGTTAAAAAATAACAGAATTTGTCTGTTTAGTTATACCTTTTTTTATTTTTTCAATTTTTCTGATGGTCTTTTTTGTATTAAAATTAAAATAAAAAAATATAAATGTTCCATAGGTTTCACAGGTTTCACGAACGTTTTCGATTCTTCGTCGAATCATCTTCAGGTGTCTTTTGATACCTGAGGATGATTCGAACAAAAAAGCTGGCGAAAGAATTTTAAAAAGACGGTGGAGAAACGCGCATAGAACGTTTTCCGCGTGGTTCCAGGAAGTCGTTGACTATTTTAAATTCAGCGACGCTGGATGGTATCACAACAAAATCACTTACGTTAGGCATTTTAATGTGACAGGACCAATGGGACCGACAGAGATCATGCACTTTAGGGCGCACTAGTATGCATCTTGGTGATAGTTAGGCCCTACGTAGAATTGAGGTAGAGAATTGAGACTAGTATATATTCACACGGAATCAACTATAGGAAACAAGCTGGGAGATGCCGCCAATTGTCTGGCCAAAAGTACGTAGACTTGTCAAACCTAATTACCACTAAACAAAGAGGCTCATTTGCCAGATACCGCCTCGGAATTTGGTAATGATCCCTTAATCACGCATGGGCTGATAACGGGTCAGCTCTTGGGAGGGCGAGAACCCTTTTGATAAAGACAAAGAAGGCGAAAAATCGTTTTTGTCATGATAAGCAATGAAAGCTAAAACAGAAAACGCTGTTTATCTGAATCGTTGACAGGGGCCACCACTCGACCCCTACCAACCCCGAAAGAGGAGGAAAGACACAGAGAAGGGGATGAGAGAGAGAGAGAGAGTAATTAAGTATATCCAACACCACCCCCTCCCGAGAGAGGAAGAGAGACCCAAGGAGAAGGAGGGGGTGTTACGATATGCCTTTTTGGGAAGAGAAAGGATTTTGCTTTGAGTAGACGATCAGTTAGAGCCGCGCGTTCGGCCGGGTTAGACGTGTGGACGCTCGCACGCCAAGCACGCATGGCTGACGAAGTACTCTCCCCACCGTTTTAAGTAGACAAGATTAGTTCAACTTATGACTTTATTAAGGACTTTCAATCGTAAATGGATTTCACGCACACAGAGACGACGAACTAGTTTAGTAAACAAAGACATTATCGAAGGGTAGACTTAATTCGACGTTTTAAAAACAGTTGTTTATCTTGTTAATAATTGATACAAAAATCAACCGCTGAGTTGTTTAAATTATTCATATTGTCTATTTGTTCTGCTGAATAACCTTGCCTTCACAGGACCAACGAAGCTATCATCATTCATCCCGACCTGGAGGAGATTCGACACATCTTTGTTTTTACTGCCACTAAAACGATCACCGGCCAAAGAGGGTGTTCACAGTCTGGAAAGATTTCTGCGCAGAGAACCAGACGTGTGAGCACAGAGATAGAGACACGAGTGGACCACCTATGTTACAAGTGGTTCAGTGACACTGGATCAGAGTGAGGTATCTGTTTTACTCGGCACCGCGACCGGGATATCAAACACCTGTGCGTGAGTGGCCGACAATGATACCCACGGGTGAAAGAGGCGTGTGGGGTCCTATGTCACATTTGGTTTCGTGACGCAGGATCGAGTGGGGTCCTATGTTACATTAAAATGTTACCACTGGTTTCATATGTAGTGTTGTTAATTTTAGGTTGTTGTGTTTTTATGTAGATAGCTTCGAGTATTTAAAAAATTTTTAAATTGGTTTCGGAATGTATAGTTTTAGTGTTATTTACTAGAATTTGTCTTAAATCAGAGGGAGGGCAGTTATGTTTTTGTAGATGTTGGTAAATTGAGCTAGAGTTTACAAGATGCATTGTAAGGCGGCGGGATAGGGTAGTGCTTGTAAAACCAATGTAGTTATTAGCTTTATTATTATGGGAGTTACACACACACACACACACACACACACATATATATATATATATATATATATATATATATATATATATATATATATATTATTAATAGTCAGACTTTCAAGGTTAAAGCTCAATGGATTTTAAGTTTCTATTCTTTTAAACCAGAGCATGAATTTTGTTTCTACATTTCTATTAATACATTCAACGAAAATATTATCGGTTATAACAATTTCAAAATAAGAAAAGTAAGTGATGAAGCCATTGCTCGCAATAGAACACGGCCTAATAATAAATCTAAATAAAATTGCAATTGTAGAACCGGTAACGGTTGTCTTCTGGGGAACGCATGGTCGCAAGCGTAGGCGTAGTTTATAAATGTGACGTAATGACTGGGAACAATACCTGCACTTATGCCAGTTTTATGGGGGAGACTTCAAGGAAACATATAGGAACCATATGTGCTCTTTTAATAAAAGGGTAATACAAATTCCGATAAATCCACAACATCATGGGTAAATATGTTAGGTATTTAATTAATAAGACAATCCCTTTTGAGTTGAAATAGTTAATACTATGTGGGGTGAATAAACATATACCTTACAAAAGAAGAAAATGTGATTTGTACGCACTAGAATCATACCATATAATGACATCTAGGGATAACCTTCTAAATGTAAGGCAAGAGATACTACAGAACTGTCTACATCGAAATAGGTACTTACTGTCTTGTTTGATGTCTAAATAATAGATGGTGAGATTAAGATAAATTGAATTAGCATATGTAAAGTTTTAATATTAAACATAAGAGCTATTCACTTAGCTTGGAAACCATCTAAATTTATGTAAAATCGTCTCTCTATTGGTTTTAACAACTGTTTTGGTACATCTAATATTAATTAGTATTTACCTAAATTGTCTTATTACCAGGGGATAGGGTATTGAACAAATACATAGTTTAATATAGGGCTTCTGAGTAATACAAAAATAACGGATAATGATTCAGTAAATATTTTTAATTAATGGAATGGTTTTATTAATATTAAAATTGCTTCCTCACCATAGAAACAACGAATAACTATATTTATGAATCGGATAGACAAAATGGGAACAACCTTTCTGCATAAGTTGTTTTTTATATAAATAAACAAAAAAATGTTTTTTAACAGATTTTTAAACTAGCTTTGAAACCAATTTTAATAAGTTAGCTTGAAATGTTTTTAGAATACAATTTACTTGTTTTCATCATCTAGGTTATATAATTATATCAGAAGTCCAAAAATAATGGGCGAATATGGAGCATTTGGCAACAGGGAAGGAAGTATCTGAGATTTTTGCAATTCGAAACTAGAATTGACTTTTTTTTTTTTCTGAGCTAGAGTTTAAGATGTTACTAGGGGGTCGGATAATCTTGATATCGGGAGCTTTATCCTCTTTTTACATCTTAATATATTTAGTTTAGAGGCTTTACGGAGGAAATGTAGGTTTTGTAAGAGGTGGGGGTTGTAGTATTTATTTATTTTTTTACCTTTAATTTATTTTTACATTTAATTACCTTTAATTATCTTTAATTCGAGGATCTAATTTTTATTATTTAACAGAGTATTAAATATTTGATATAAGGGGAAATACCTCCGTTTTTTTTTCTTAGGAGTTATCTCCCTAGGGGTGTTTTTATGATGTAATAATATATTGATCTGGGGGTGAGTAAATATTTCTTTCAACGATTCTAAGAATTTAAGTAATAAATTTATTTATAGAAATATTTAGGAATTAAATCTAAATAGCTATAATTTTTTTATTGATTTTAGTAAAAAATATAAATAAATATAAAATCTAATCTTCATATGAATATGTTTTAATCTTTTTTTTAGATTTTATATAAGTTTTTTCTGCGTAATTACGATCTGTGCTGATTTTTTTAAAAAACCACTGGCAGTTTTGTATCAGGCTATGTTTTGAATATGGGCCCCTCGGGGGGGGGGGGGTCATTAGGATTTTCAGAGATAATAATTTGCCAATCATTTTTTTTTCTTTTCGGTTTTAATTGCGGGCAGTTTACCTTATCGAGAATTTTTGCTTTCCAATGAAGTTTAGACTATAGAAGACGACTAAGGGTATCGTATCAGGATTTTAGAATTTAGTTTTCCTTTTTTTTTTGGGGGGGGGGGGTCGCTGGATTTTGTCGCAACTTCTCATGTGAGTTTTTTTCATGCACTTTTTCATGAATTTTGACTTGCCGTTACCTTTGTCAGGATCTCGTTTTGAACTTGTTCTACCCGTTTTAATTATTGATAATGAATGAATATTTTCGCTGATGGGCAACAGAGTTGGGAGGAAGACTACATTTTCCTCTTAATTTCTGCTACGAAACGCGCGTAGGAAATGATCAAAGTATTACATTTGGAAAAAATAAACATAATAAAAATTATTAAAAAAATAAAAAATACAGTGTAAGCATATTAAAAAAAAGATTTTTTGTTTGTCGGCGTGACAAAGAAGAATTACAGGTATTCGCTGATATATGAAAGTAAACAGATTGAAACTACAGAGGTAAAGTTTCGTTTTGGTTGTTCGACGATATATGCGGATGAAGAAATTGTAAGATCCGATAAAAGGTATGGATATGGATTGATTTTTCCTTTAGTCATTGTAATGCACCTGTAATATATATATATATATATATATATATATATATA
>OY744523.1:132374687-132389687 GCA_963556195.1 Sepiola atlantica
CTTACTTCATAGCGAGTTTCTGCTACTGTTCAGGTAGCAAATTTCATTCTTTCTTTATCTCTCTCTCATATATATATATATATATATATCATAAATTAGTTGGAAAAAAAAGAATAAAATACTCGATCGTAGGTTCTACAAGAACTTATATACAAAAAATTATTTAAAATTCTATACATTAGTGTCTGTTTGGTGTATCAGTGCTTCAGTAGTCTGGACATACTTTTTCTGTGGTAGAAACCGTCATATATATATATATATATATATATATAATTATTTCCACAATCAGGATTCGAAACCTGAGTCACTGGCATGTGAGGTGAATACTCTGGTGGCTGAGTTCGGATATGTTTTACTGATGAGCCCAAAGGAGGGCGAAACTCGAGTCCAGGACGTCCGGTCTGTGACTTTCATGGTGTGTGTGGGCTGTAGCGTTATCTGATTGCGGAAATAATTATATATCTTCTCACATTAAAAAAAAATCTAATATATATATATATATATATATATATATATATATATATATATATATATATATATATATATATATATGTGTGTGTGTATATATATGTGTGTATTAAATAAAAATTCCCATAAACTCAAGGTTGTAGGAATATTTTTTCTGCCTACACAAGGATGGTCGCACCATATAAATAGCCACAGATTCTAATATTTTTAGCTGATGTTTAGACCATGCTCTGTGCAGCACAAAATACGCCTTGTCACTGTAATCTTTGGCACAGGACTTGTTCTCCAATAAATGTTCTCCTATGACAGAGCCACTTAGTTAAGAATGTCTGAACGCATGCAATTTGAAATTACGAATATTGCTAGGAATGTGTTGAGAAATTCTTACCTCTAATCGCTCAGTAGTACATTCTACATAGTCGGCTTTTCACCGACAAATAAAAAATATATATTTATGTATGTAATATATTGGGGACATTCAAGACAAGGTCCAGAGAATAAATGGCTCATTGGAAGTTGATTATTACAGAAAGATTTTAGTGTAGGGTAGGGCAGGATGTAATTGAAGAATATATATCTGTAAATGTGAGAAAATTTATTCATAGCATAGGCTACTGCAAAAACATGGGAAAATTCATCTATTGTGTAAACGGGATTGCTGATAAAGGTTTCCTGACGAATAGAGTTAGGAGAACAACTTTTACACTAAAAACGAACGTATGCTCACTGCTTACTTACAGAAGTCCAGTAAATGCAAATAAGTGAAATGTCACCATCTTTTCGATATTCTGTCTATCAAGCTTTTTTCCACATATTTCCAACAACGAGAACGACAACAGACTTGTGAAAGGGCTGGTTACTTTGGAGCTTGCCGAACAGCAAATTAAAAAGAAAATAGTTTTTTTTTCTTTTTACTATTGAGTCACCACTTATCAAGGCTAAAAGCCACTCGATGAGAAGAACTAATGAGATGAATAGATTGACAGTTGAATGATGATGAATATTATGAGAGGATTGAAAATAATGAATGGAATTAATAAAATTTGATGACTTAAGAGGACGGTTATGAGAACTGTTTATTGGCATTAGATTTCAAGATGACCATGTTGTAGCCCGCAGAGAAGCAATGTGTTCCACCGATGGAAATTCTGTTTGATGTTAGCCATATGAAGGAAGAAAGGAAAGTTCTTTGCAGCGGTGGTAGAGACAAGTTCTTGCTGTGAAAGCTATCGTTTGTGTTCTTTCTTACCGACAAGCTGACTATGTAGGATTTACATAAAGTATTAATAAATATTTCTCCAAGTTGCGCATCGAAATAAAAAATAAATGAAATGAACAGATTTATTTAAAAGAAATGAAACATAGAATACATATTAAGGTTTAATTCTCGAGAAATAATCAAAGGGCAATAATTCTTCAAACTAACTGAGTTGTGTTGACACTTTTCCAGGCTCCGGGTTTATTTCATGCCCAAATCAGACCGACAGAGTCGAGACCATTGTTAGGGTAATTGTTCTCTGTAGGTCTGAGGTATGGTCCTGTGCAGTTCTAGGAGGTCCACCCCCCCCCCCCAGGCTTTGCTTTTTCACCCTTTAAGAAGCGGTTAGGTTTTTTGGGTTTTTTTATGGAAATCGCTCCAGACAAGGCATGAAGCCACTTAATGTAAGGAGCTAACAAGAACAAAAGATGATTTTCACAAAGACAGGAGATACCTATTTGCTTTAGTCTTGAAAAGACTAAGGCAATAGGTAGGAGGAAAACAGTCAGCAGGAAGAGTTCCACAAGCTTTCATTTCTTGGAAAGAAGCTACTGGAATTGGAAGCTGTATTACAATGAGGTATCAAAATAGCGAATTAATAGAGACCACTAGACCAACGAGCCAAACGAGCTGGAACAAAGGAAGCAGGGAATAGATCACATAACTCTGAAGAACACATGCCAAAATAGTATTTATAAAAAAGACTGAGACTAGCAACATCACGTCTGTGAGAGTAAGGGTGCAGCGAATGAGAAAGGGTGGGGCCAATCAAATTACAGGTACATTTCAGTATTACAAGGGAATTGCAAAAATGGCCCCAAAGTTAATGTTTTTGTGTTTCCAAGAGATAAGGAATTATTTTGGACTTCAGTCCGACTAAATATAGCAAGGTTTGTGAAATGATGTTTTTAAAACTTAATTAACTAGTAAATATATGGTCGCATATTTATTACGTTTAAAAAAATGTGACTGACGGAAAAAATCTGTATTTATATAATAATTTTTCAAAAAGTTTTTTATAAATAAAATGAAAGTAAAATAACTTATTTATGGTTGTGAAGCACGAACAAAGACACCACAACACTTTTATAAATAAAATAAAGTAAAACCGGACATTTTTAACCACAGCTAACAGAATGAAAATGGGGTCAAAAAAACAAATAGTCAACAAATAAATGTTACGAAAGGCAACATAAGGTACTCTTCTACTAACCTGGATAAGTTTATTTGTGTGTTAACTTATTTTAAAGAGTTTTTTGTCTAAAACAAACCTGGTGTTCACCTGTTCAGTTAGAACGAGAAAAAATGGCTGTAATTACAGAGTTTCGATAATCGATCAAAATACGAAAATAAAGCAAAGTATAGGTCAAACGTTACATTTTCATACGATTGGTGACATTTATTGGATGTGTTTATGTCACTATTTTGTTTATTTTTCGATTTTTCACCGAAAAGAAGCAAACGAAAATAATAGGAAATTACAGCATGGCCGCCAGCGATAAAGGCATTGCATAAAAGTTCGATTTTTAAGCCTTAAAAAATAAATTAGAATTTTATTTTGGGATAAAACAATAAAATGTAAGACTAATTAATAAATTTCATCCAAAATGTGTGCGAAAATCAAACTAAATTATCGAGATATTCAAACTTTACTATATTGTAAATAAACTGATCACTTTGCAAAAAAAAACCACACATTTTAATTTATTTGAATAAATGTTCTGAATTCTTGATTTTGTAATTTCATGACCTTAATTGATAACATGGATTAAATCGTGGCCGTTCGTAAACTGATTAAATTTGCCAAATACTGGTAGAACAGTACATTTTCGCACAATTGGTGACATTTATTGGATGTGTTTCTACCAGTATTTTGTTTAAATTTAGATTTTTGAACTTATTTAATATTGTAGCAGTTTGTTTACTATCTTTTCTTAGTTTTTAACAAGCTTTTTTTTAAGCTATCATTCATTAGGTATGTGCAAATATTAAAAAAAACGTGTCGTATTATTTCTGCAATGTTATTTATTGAATTTGAGAATTTAATTTTTCTTCGAGTTATATTGATTTTATTAATACGGCATTTAGGCACTTTATTTTCGTAATATATGATAACTATATTTTAAAAGATTTTTGTTATTATTAACATCTACGGGGCTTTATTTTAATTTAAAAAAAAATACATTCATGCGTTTTTTTAGTACCCTGTGATATAAATTTAGTAAAGGTGTTTTTTTTATTTACACGAAATAATACATTTGCCCTGGGATTTCTAATAAAGTAATGGGATAATCATATTCTGTGATCGTTAATTAATAAATGCTGAACATTTTATTAAACTTGGTTGATTTCCTGAATTTTGATGAATTTTTAAGTGAAGGGAGGGGTCAAAATGGCCATAGTCTGACTGTTTGACAACACTCATTTGTAACTATGCAGCATGATGTCATTTTCCAGTTACATGCCTTAGTTTACTATATTACGTTGGCCACGATCAGACCGACTACCAGCATTTTTAAAGATAGGGACAAAAGAGGACTCTTTCCAACAAGAAGGGAACCAGAACTGAGACAAACAGAGATTGAACAATTTCGAGAAGATAGAAGAAAGTTCAGAAGCACAACGTTTGAGAATGACAACAGGAATTGAATCAGGACCGGGAGCCTTAGACTGGTAAAGATCTGAAAGAACCCTAGCAATCATCTTTAAAGTGATAATGACAGAATCAAGAGACTGATCAGTTTCCAAAGGAAAATCAGCCTAGCAAAAGTAGACGACCGTAGAAAGGCTATTTTGGCTAGTCTATATTATATTTGTGATGACTGTCTCTGTCCGGATTCGCAATTTAAAACTGTAGTTAAAAAACAAAGCGTACTTAACAGGGGCAATGCTGAAATGGAAGAAACAAAAGTCTGGAAAAAAGGAGAGATTTACTGGCTGAAAAGGAGAAGATGGTTGGGGAGATGAAAAAAAGCAGAAAATTAGCAAAGTGCAATAAGCCATGTAAAGAAACAAGTAGAAGATATTTACACCCATAAACAGTCTGAATGTTTGTCTACGACCACTTTAAACATGGATATGGTAATCATTGTCACGCCCTACTCTGGCAGGCTATTACACAAAGCAGAAACACAAAAGTCCAGCTGTTAGGCAACCAAAACTTAGTTTTCTCTCCTCACCGTTTGTTTGTATCTAACATATACATTATCTTGTCAGAGTTTCAAAGTTTGACCCAAATAGCAATTAAGCTGACAAATTAAACTTTGCTTCTGACTGTCCATTGTTATTTTTATACTGTGTTATTGCCAATATAATGACGTTTTTGCTACAATTTATTTTTTTAATTACTTAGTCCAGCCCAGATGACTGCTAATATGACACATTTTTAGATAATCACCTAAAAGTAAATATCAAAAAGGGAGATAACTCATTTTAAATTGAAGAATATGATAGGAGTTGTCTACCTTCAGTTTAAAAACGTGCAAAGAAATAAAAATTAAAAACTCAAATGACTTCAACGTTGGATGAGTAAAGCTAGTAAGGGAATAAAATGGTGACGGCTTCATTTTTGTTGTGTGTGTTTTTTGTTTTTTTTATTTATTTCACAATGGTCCATAAAATGTGACGATAGTCACACGATAAGCAAATCATCACAGAAACAGCATTTGCATCTCACCTGTAAATATGTGCAATGCTGCATTTCTAGTCGGGTGTATGGATATCTGTAAATTAACAGCTCTCAAGATGTGGTCCAAGTGGACGACGGGCAATGGGGATCAATGTCTTTGAAATAGCAATGTATGCTTGGATACAAGGTTCTATGCTGTGATTGTCAGCCACGTGAGACTTTAAAAAAGTAATGTTCATACCAGATAGTGAGCCCCATAGGTCAGTCGGTTTTTATGTCAATAGATTAACGGTTGATAAATCTTGACTGGTCTCACAGTGTGGTGCAAGTGATATCTCTATATATACTAGAGTGGTCTCACAGTGTAGTGCAAGTGATATCTCTATATATACTAGAGTTGTCTCACAGTGTAGTGCAAGTGATATATCCATATATACTAGAGTGGTCTCACAGTGTAGTGCAGGTGATATCTCCATATATACTAGAGTGGTCTCACAGTGTAGTGCAAGTGATATCTCCATATATACTAGAGTGGTCTCACAGTGTGGTGCAAGTGATATCTCCATATATACTAGAGTGGTCTCACAGTGTGGTGCAAGTGATATCTCTATATATACTAGAGTGGTCTCACAGTGTGGTGCAAGTGATATCTCTATATATACTAGAGTGGTCTCACAGTGTGGTGTAAGTGATATCTCTATATATACTAGAGTGGTCTCACAGTGTGATGCAAGTGATATCTCCATATATACTAGAGTGGTCTCACAGTGTAGTGCAAGTGATATATCCATATATACTAGAGTGGTCTCACAGTGTGGTGCAAGTGATATCTCTATATATACTAGAGTGGTCTCACAGTGTGGTGCAAGTGATATCTCCATATGTACTAAAGTGGTCTCACAGTGAAGTGCAAGTGATATCTCTATATATACTAGAGTGATTTCACAGTGTGGTGCAAGTGATATCTCTATATATACTAGAGTGGTCTCACAGTGTGGTGCAAGTGATAGCTCTATATTTACTAGAGTGATCTCACAGTGTGGTGCAAGTGATATTTCTATTTATACTAGAGTGGTCTCACAGTGTGATGCAAGTGATATCTTAATATATACTAGAGTGGTCTCACAGTGTGGTGCAAGTGATATCTCTATATATACTAGAGTGGTCTCACAGTGTAGTGCAAGTGATATATCCATATATACTAGAGTGGTTTCACAGTGTGGTGCAAGTGATATCTCTGTATATACTAGAGTGGTCTCACAGTGTGGTGCAAGTAATATCTCTATATATACTAGAGTGGTCTCACAGTGTAGTGCAAGTGATATCTCTATATATACTAGAGTGGTCTCACAGTGTGGTGCAAGTGATATCTCTATATATACTAGAGTGGTCTCACAGTGTAGTGCAAGTGATATCTCCATATATACTAGAGTGGTCTCACAGTGTAGTGCAGATGATATATCCATATATACTAGAGTGGTCTCACAGTGTGGTGCAAGTGATATCTCCATATATACTAGAGTGGTCTCACAGTGTAGTGCAAGTGATATCTCTATATATACTAGAGTGGTCTCACAGTGTGGTGCAAGTGATATTTCTATATATACTAGAGTGGTCTCACAGTGTGGTGCAAGTGATATCTCTATATATACTAGAGTGGTCTCACAGTGTGGTGCAAGTGATATCTCTATATATACTAGAGTGGTCTCACAGTGTAGTGCAAGTGATATCTCTATATATACTAGAGTGGTATCACAGTGTAGTGCAAGTGATATCTCCATATATACTAGAGTGGTCTCACAGTGTAGTGCAAGTGATATCTCTATATATACTAGAGTGGTCTCACAGTGTGGTGCAAGTGATATCTCTATATATACTAGAGTGGTCTCACGGTGTAGTGCAAGTGATATCTCTATATATACTAGAGTGGTCTCACAGTGTGGTGCAAGTGATATCTCTATATATACTAGAGTGGTCTCACGGTGTGGTGCAAGTGATATCTCTATATATACTAGAGTGGTCTCACAGTGTGGTGCAAGTGATATCTCTATATATACTAGAGTGGTCTCACAGTGTGGTGCAAGTGATATCTCTATATATACTAGAGTGGTCTCACAGTGTGGTGCAAGTGATAGCTCTATATTTACTAGAGTGATCTCACAGTGTGGTGCAAGTGATATTTCTATATATACTAGAGTGGTCTCACAGTGTAGTGCAAGTGATATCTCCATATATACTAGAGTGGTCTCACAGTGTAGTGCAAGTGATATCTCCATATATACTAGAGTGGTCTCACAGTGTGGTGCAAGTGATATCTCTATATATACTAGAGTGGTCTCACAGTGTGGTGCAAGTGATATCTCTATATATATACTAGAGTGGTCTCACAGTGTGGTGCAAGTGATATCTCTATATATACTAGAGTGGTCTCACAGTGTGGTGCAAGTGATATCTCTATATATACTAGAGTGGTCTCACAGTGTGGTGCAAGTGATATCTCTATATATACTAGAGTGGTCTCACAGTGTGATGCAAGTTATATCTCTATATATACTAGAGTGGTCTCACAGTGTGGTGCAAGTGATATCTCTATATATGCTAGCAGGGTTAATATGTTGAGTTTTTGTGGGTCTCGGACAGATGAACCTTTAGGTCTTAAGCTGATGGCCCTTGTTCGGTTGGAAGATATGTTGATCCTGATTTCCAAGTCTGTCATTTGGTAGAGAAATCAAGTATCATTGTAACTTTTTAAAAATAAAACATTGTTACTTGTTTTAAACTTGAGTTGTGATTTTGTTTGGAAGGAAAATCTTTTTGTTACAGTAGTCACCGAGACCACGTGATTGACACTACGGCCAGTGTCGAAATCAAGCACCGAATTTGGATGACAACGAGCAGATGATTACAGTGTGTGCAGTGAATGCACACAGATGCAAGTTCAGGCACTCAGCGTTGTGGCTTTAGATCAGAACCTATGTAAATACTGAAATACAACAGCCAACATAAATAAATAATAATTGACTCACGTGGAGATAAAATTAATTCTCATCATTGTTTATATTCAATTTCATTCTTATACATAAATTTTGTGATGATCTCCGTCCATCATAAATAAAAAATAATTTAAAGAATTTAGATCGATTACAAAAACATAACAGCTTTTAAAAAATTATAATATCAAAAAATAAAAATTAAAAATTACAGTCGGATTCATATCCATTTTCATCTGAATTCCAGTTTTCTCATTTTTTTCTGTCAGCAATAGAAAATAATGAACCAGATTTGGGTTCAAAGGTTTTGACAAAACATGAAAAATCAATCCACAAATAAATTAACGTAGACCGATTCCAATATAGTTATGGATGGCACACATGATCAATAAATCTTTTTCAGTGATAATACAAGTATAGGCATGGAATAAAAATATAGATTCGAATAAATGCTGCTAAGACAAAGCATCTGTTAGAAAAACAATAAAGACAGTAAGTGTTGATAAGAAGCCAGCAGCAGAAGGAATGAAGAATAAAACAGTGCAAAAATGGACGCGTGAATAATTGAGAGTATAGATTTATGTCATTGTCACTGGTGGTTTTGTATTATTAGACTGGGATAATGTTCAAGAGAGTTAGAGGAACATGCAGGAATATAGGTTATTCCATAAGTAAAAAGTGAGATTTCATAAATAAATGTTTGTAGAATTTTTTTGTTGTTATATACTTTTGTATCAGTTTTACAAAACGTCTCAAGTAAAGAGGAGGATAATTCCCTTTATATGAGAAGAAATGATCACAGAAAACATACAATACAAAACAACCCAACGTCCTGGATTCTTTTCATCGTGGCATTATTTGGCAAAACTGTTGAAGCAGTTAAAAAGATCTATCAACATAAGTGACCACAAATGACATCCAATGTAATGAGTGTTGAACAATGGCTAAAAAAAAATATTTAAATGACAATAAATCTTTAATGGGTAGTCATCACTAGAAATATAACAGCAATTATCAGATTATACATGAAGTGCATAAAAAAATAAAACCTCAATCCATATATACTATTTACTATAACTGTTTGAAAGTAGATATTATCATTATCATATTCGGTTGAACGTCCGTTGGACGGCTTTAAGAAATCGACTTCCAAACTAACCTATCTCTGGCCAGATCTTTATCCCTCAGGTCCATTTTTATCACTTCCTCTCATGTTTTCCTATGCCTTCCACTGTTAACTGGACCTGCTACCTTAACTGTTCTACATCTACTAACCCAAGAACTCTCATCCATTCTTCCAACGTGGTCATAACATCGAAGTCTACTCTTTTGCACGCATCTCCCTATACTGTCCTGATTTAATCTTTATCTGAGGTCATCACTCTAAGCCTGTCTTTAAGACTTACATTACACATTCAGCGTATCATTTCTCTCCAGTCAACACATGTTCTCAACCCTCACTGGTCAGCTTTCATTTCCATACATCATCACACTGTGTACACATGCCTGATAGACTCTTCTCTTGGTCGACAGTGGTAACGCTCTGCTGGTTAGTAATGGTAGAAGTTCCCTGAACTTATTCTATCCACTCCTAACTCTTGCAATCACACTAGCACCTGCTCCGCCTTGTGCTTCAAGATACATTGTATTTAAGTCCCGGTACAGACACACACACAGAGTGTGTGTGTGTGTGTGTGTGTGTGATATAAAAAATCAACTTCTCAAAATTAATTAAAACTAAACACAAATAGATGTACTAAATTTAGATACCTTGGTAAAAAAAAAAGCCTACATACATTGGCTTTTTAAAGATAGCAATAATTAAAAATATATATATATCTTAACAATAGGTAGGTAATTGATTTTATGTTAGGAAAACATTAATAGGCCAATTTTATATTATAAATAGAAACGTTAGCTTTTATGATAAAAAAAAATCGAAAAAAATCTAAGGGAGATAATATAGGCTTCAAGTTTGTTAGAGTTACCTCCCTTTAATTAGTTCAATAATTATATTAAAAAAATAGTGAGATTATAATTGCATTTTATCACAAGAGATTAATTATAAATGAAAATAATTCACATTGACCGGATGTGAGGCTTTAACTTCCATTTAGGATGATTCGAAACTTTTGTTGGTATACTATTTTTAAAGAGGTTTGAATTGTCTAATTGAGTACCAATGACGTCAAATCAAGTCTGGAAAAGACGGATATATTTTGAATTTGTTTTGTTTTTCCTGATGAGCCCTTTAGATGACTGTCAGTTTTGTGGGTTAACAATGTTTTTGTTTCCAACGGACGAAACAGCTGTATAATTAAAAATGCTTTACTTAGGATTTAACTACTTTGATTATATATAGTATGTATCGTGTTTGAGAAAATCTATCAAAATGCTCGATTGTAAGTCATATAATTGCTAACATTTCTAATTTTATTAAAACAATGTGCATTAGATACTCAGGTTTTGTCTGTTTGGTCATCAAAGAATTAGGAAATATTCCGGCTTACAATAACCGAGACAGAGCCGTCAGTCTCCATTAACATCAACGGTCTGGTGAAAAACGCAAAAAACGGAACATATATATATATATATATATATATATATATATATATATATATATATATAATTGATCAAGTTCAAATATGTTAATAAAATGAACATAAAACCAATATTTTCAAAAGTGCTCAATACCACATAGAGCATTTATAAAATTGCATTAACAATATTAGTCTAACGTCAATCAACCAACGTTTCGAAGCTATAACATCTCTTCAAAGACTGAATAAAAATAAAAAGTGAAAATTGAGAATCTCGCATTGGAAAAATTACCAGCAGAAAACCGGATGTTAAGAAAAAGAGAAAGGATAAAAATAAATTTAAAAAAAAAAAGGAAAGATTACAATCCGATCAATTTGCACTCTTTATTCAGTCTTTGAAGAGATGTTATAGCATCGAAACGTTGGTTGGTTGACGTAAGACTATAATATTATAATATATATATATAATATATATATATATATATATATATATATATATATATATATATGAGCAGTGTCCAGAAAGCAGACTTTGCACAAAGAGCTCTATTTCCTTCTAAATAGAGCTTTATATATATAAAAAAAATTATTAAAAAGATAAACTCCTTTTAATTATTTTATATATTAATTAGTTATTAATTATTATTAATTATTAATTATTAAATATAAATGAGAAAATTTGGCTGATTTCTCACACGAACGGTAAAGTCAAAATGGTCTATTCCCAATTAATTAAACTTATTTAATACAGGGTGGGCAAAAATAAGGGTCCTATTTTTAAAAATTCATAACTTTTTTATTTATTGATTTTTTTTTTTTTTTTTTAGAATAAGTAAAGGACCCCTTCCGAAGCAAGCATGAGCCGTATTAGCCCTAAGGAACGTACCCTCATTTAGAAAACATTATTTTTGCTTAAAAAACTCAAAACAGTGTAAAAAACAATACTTTAGTTTTTGTAAGTTTTAAGAAGTGTTTTTCGGCTAAAATTTGTTTTGTTTATTTCAAAAAATCTCGGAAGGGTCAGTCTACACACACATAAAGTTTGGTGAGTTTAACTTTTATTTTGTGGAAGTTATTCAAATTCAAGTTATTCAAATTTAAAGATAGGACCCTTATTTTGGCCCACCCTTTATACGCACCATCTGTTTTATATACCATTTATCTAGGTGTGATATCAGATGTGTAAGGTTAACTAATTTGCATATTGGTTTTGTTAAAGTTAATTCATTAATAAACTATTATTTGTTATTGTTTTTTTAATTCAATGATTTTTTTTATTTTCATTTTTACAATTTTGTTTCCTTTTCTTGACAAATATTTAGTATTTGTGTTCAAACTTTTTCTAACGTCTTTCAAATGGTTCATAAAAATCGAGTCGGTCGTTCTTTCTTTAACGTGACCAACTTGATTTTTCTAAATTGCCAGTGAAATGGCAAATTTGTTTCTTCTTTCATTCTTTCAGTCACATTTAAATATGTTTCGAAATTACCAAAATGTTAACGTTTCGTGTTTGAAAAGTTTATTATTTTAAACTAGCAGGGCTATCTGGTATTGTCCGGGGGGAATGGTAATTTATTTGTATCAATGAGAATTGATTTCTTACTGTTGTCACACGCGAGGTAAATCTCACTGTAAACCGAAACAACTAATCGAGGTGAAACTTACAAGAAACAAAAAAAACGCGAGTTACATCTTACGCAATGAAGAAATATCCGAGTAAAGTAAAAAAAACAACAAAAAAAAAAAAACGCGAGTTACATCTTACGCAATGAAGAAATATCCGAGTAAAGTAAAAAAAAAAAAAAAAAACGCGAGTTACATCTTACGCAATGAAGAAATATCCGAGTAAAGTAAAAAAAAAAAAAAAAAACGCGAGTTACATCTTACGCAATGAAGAAATATCCGAGTAAAGTAAAAAAAAAAAAAAAAACGCGAGTTACATCTTACGCAATGAAGAAATATCCGAGTAAAGTAAAAAAAAAAAAAAAAAAAAAAACGCGAGTTACATCTTACGCAATGAAGAAATATCCGAGTAAAGTAAAAAAAAAAAAAAAAAAAAAAAAAAAAAAACGCGAAATAAGGTTTTAAATAAAATAATCTCTTACTCTCTCTCTCCTGTTAACGACGTCGTATTATTGTTATTGTTTTTTTTTATTGTTTGAAGCAATAGTTTCATCGATAGTGAAAGAATAAATGAGATGCTGAGAAAACATACACTTTAAATTATTTGCACAAAATATAAAAATTTAAATAACGAACAAATTAGGCACAAGGCCATCAAAAGTATGGGGAAAATTGAGGTCGTTGGTCATCTTTGGTTAAAAGTTATAAAAATGTCTATCTTACTCTTAACTAGAATCATCTTAGTCACCACTATACCACATTTACTCCTAATTCAAATATCTCCAAATTGTTGAAAACATGTTTTCATAAATACATTTATTTACAGAAATTCATTGGATTAAAATGAGAAGTGGGATCTTAGGGAAAAAAGGGCCAAGAAACTATAAAAAAATGTTTTTATGACGCCCCCCCCCCCAATAAAACTGATTTAATTAATTATTATATTATCTTTTAATGGGAATACGTTAGTGTAGTATCGGTTCTGTTGTCAGAGGACCGTCCTCCCTAGAATTACATCCTCCTTTTTTTAAGGGGATGGAGGTAATCCTCCCAGGTCTTACATCCTACTGTGAGGGAGGCTTAATGTAGTATCTGTTCTTTTGTCGTGATATCATATTCCCAGGGACTACCTTCTTTTTTTGGGGAGGGGGAGGTGGTAGTGTAGTATCTTTTCTGTTGCTATGATACTATACTAACAGGCATTACCTTCCGCTTTTGTGGTGATATTTTCCCAGATATTACCCCCTCTATTTTGGAAGGGGTATTGTAGTACCTGTACTGTTATGATACCATCCTACCAGACATTACCTCCTCCTTTGAGGATTAGTGTAGTATATGTTCGTTATTACCTCCTCCTTTGTATGGGTCAGTGTATGTAGTTCGTTCATCATATCATTCCAACCTAGCAAAATGCAACCGGAGGGAGCATATATTTACTAATATATATATATATATATATATATATGAATAACAATAAATTGTACTTAGCTTAACACTTTTCTGCAGTTTCATGACATTACTGATACTCAGATATATACTAACTGATCTCTCACATCTGGCATTTTGAGATTAGTCAGTTGAGCTTATGATAATTGGTAATGTTGTTAAACTAATACAATTTATTTTTATTGATATATCTGTCTGTCCAATCTTTGCTGTCTTAATTTGGTTCTGTTCAGATTTTGAGTGTTTGATTTTCTTATATATATATATATATATATAATATATATATATATATATATGAGTTAAAATGGAAAAGTGGAAGACCTAAAACCTAAATTTGAGTTTTAGGCCTTCCACTTTTCCATTTTAACTCATACCATCGGATTTGTTTTATCCTTTAATTATATATATATATATATATATATAACGTATATCTCGTGTCAACAAAAAAAAATAATAAAATAACCAAACTTCTCAATCATAAAACACAAGAAAAGAATATGCATTTATTATTTACATACTATAGACAAAAGCGTCTATTTTAGATACCCAGGTTTCACGCCTTAGGCCCATCTGAGATTTTATAAACATTCCAGTTAAAGATATTTGTGGACATAGATGCTGGAAAAGAAAAAAAATCAAATAATCCATTCCTTCTCATTGGATTTTTCCAACGGATCCAAGACGTAAAACGTGGTTACCTAAAATGGACACTTAAGTGTATAGTATGTAAATAATAACATATATATATATATATATAATAGTAATTGTATTGATGTTTAGTAGATATTAATCCAATGAAACTGGTGTTTATACAATAGTGCTCAATAACAAGTAGAGCTGTATTCTAGTATAAATTATTTTATTTATACAAACATTATTGGCTACATATGTGCATACATGTTTCAGCTGCCATTTGTTTCGAAACAAATGGCAGCTGAAACAAGTATATGTGTATATATATATATATATATATAAAGCAGAACAATGCATTTGCTTTAAAAAATGTATTTTTCACTTTTTAACCGCTTCTTAAATTCAAATATTCAA